>LPNX010780283.1:122740-270309 GCA_001517045.1 Pseudotsuga menziesii
TTTGATCATAGCTTCTTTTATAGCATACGTTTCTTCATCTTGAGTTATCTCTTGTACCCATGGTGGTCTTCATCCTTCAAGGTGGATCTACCATTCTCTGAAGCTCTTTCTTCTGTCATGGTGTCTCTGACCCTGGGAGCTTCAGATTCATGTTTATTGGAGTGAATCTTGAATTGTCATCACTTGTTCTTCGAAACAAGTCCCATCCTTCTTTTCTTGTAGGAGGTTGTTCGAGACCTTTCCTACAATTCAAATGCACTAGTTTCATGGTTAGAGATATTTCATAAAACATATGTATAAGGACAAATTCTTATGCATCATGCAACTATTTAGTTAATACAACATTCATCCATATCTCACATAAACTTTCTAGATGCCTTCCATCTCTACCATGACATTATTGAGATTATGCACTAATCCAATATGTCAGCGAAGAGGTTTGATAAGTAGCAATGGAGAGTTGTATAGCACCATGAACTACTTACCCATCACATGCATATTAGTAGTATACGGTCATTAATGCAAACAATCTATCATGCATAACACATCACTGAATATAATCAAATGTATAACAAAACAATATCATGAAATGACAATTGAATACTTATCTTTATTTGTTTCATGGGTATATTCCTTCTTGAGTCTTCAACTTTATCGTCTTCTTCATTCATGATAGCATCGTTTCTTATCAAATGCTGAGGTGGATAAGAAGTTCTTCAAGAGTTGAGATCTTCATATTCCTCATTGATTGAGGGATCTTCTTTGGAATATGAGAGCTTGATCTTCAGAGACGAGATTCTTCTTCTTCCCAAAGTCTGCTGAAAGTAATCAATTCCTTCTGGAACACATTCCTTGAATGAATGAATTCCGTGATCCTGGGAGGCCATTCAAGGTGGCCATCACCACTTCTGCATTCTTCACTTCTTCTTCAGCTGGTTTCTTAAGGTCATATTTCGATCTATGTTCTTCCCTTCAAATAGCTTGGTTAAGGAATCAAACCTCATCGATGTCTTTAGGGAATACACTTGTAGAACAAGTTGATTTGAGACTGAATCATCAATAATCTTCTGGGCTTTGACCAAGTTCTTCTTGTGAAAGGCTTCTAGCCTCATCTCCCTCTGAAACTGGAACCTCTATGCTCATGTAGGTGTCCAATACATTTTCCTCAGAGAGATCATATACTTCTAGGCTTGGATTTGTCAACTTCACCAAGCTTATCATCAAGCTGATCTGATAGATCACTTTGAAATGAGAACCTCAAATGAACATAGCAAAGGATTAGATCTTACCGATTTGAGGTGTTCGTCCTGGTTCTGGAGTTGGCTGATCTAGGGTTTGTCACAGAAACACTAATTTTAAAACTTGGAATCTTTCAAATCTGATTGGATAGACAGATATATCTCTTCAAATGGAGCTGTCCAATGTACTCCATTTCTGAAAACAGTGGAGGGAAGCTCCCGGAACAGGAAGCCCTAATTTTCCAATTTCTTCTGCAGAAATGCCTATTACTGTTTCTGTTATATCTCTGAAGTTTATGCTCCTCTATGTCTAAAATTTTGTACTGAGGTAAACTTACATGTTCCTGATCCACCACCATAGTTTTTATCAGAATTGGTTTCACCATTTGTTATTTATGATCCTTTTCCCAAGGTGACCTGTTACAAGACTGTTCAGAACAGCAAAATTGTACGGCATGCCACGTGTCACTGGTTCATCTTCTAAGTCTAATATTTGGACCACCGAAATTAAAGTCCGTGCCCTTTCTGGAACATCTTCAGGAATTCAATTTGGACCTCTGTGGCCCAAGATATTGCAATTCTCCCCAGGTGTCCTGTTTAGGGATGAATTCTGGAAGAGGCTGGAACCCTAACTTGGAGAGAACATATCTCCTGGAATACAGCGCATCTGAGGATGAATTTTAGACACAGTGTTCATCAAGATCTTATCTTCATCCCCTGCAATTTTTAGCTCCTGATCCTTCGACAATCTCAGAATATAGCGAATGTTCCAAAACGTAGCAGTTTTAGTATTTAGGGTTTTTCTAGCTCGGGGTCAAACTAGGGTTTGACTTTCCTAGAGATTCACCCAACCAAAAATATTGATCCAGGTCTCTAAACTTCAGTTTTGATGAGGAGAACAATCCTATGCTTGTCTCACTCAAAAATTCATCTTCTGTAGAAAGCCCTAATTTCCACATCAAAAATTGAAAATGCTCGGAATTGAATTCCGCTTCGACAGAATGATGCACCCTTCAAAGGAGAGTCATCCTAGCCTTCTTTTGCTGATTTATTGTGGAGAGAGAACCAAAAAATAAGAATCCCTAGCTTCTATAACTTGTGAAAGCTGCCCTATTCAGGTTAGCTCTGATATCATGTTAAGTTTTCATATGCTTAACTAAGACATCAGTATATCATTTCATTTTTCATAATAAAATCATATAAAACATGATCACTGAAAGAAACAGTATCACAAGAACAACACAGATTTATCCTAGGAAAACCCTAAATGGAAAAACCCAGCAAAAGCTTCCTCAATATAGATGCCCCAAAAAGGGAAAAAGGTAAAACCAACAAGGAGATCAAAAAACTTGATTCTCCTCCTTCTCTGGCAACTCCTCTCCTCCACAAGTGCGCTATTCCAAGTGAGTGTGTGTCTCAAGTGAGGAGCACTACACCTCTATTTATATCCATTCGTTCACTTAAATTTTACTCAATTAACATGTCGGCTTAGGTTAACTCATGTAGGCTCGAGTTACACATGTAGGCTCAAGTAACCACACTGGGGTGCTGATGACCCACCTTTACAATTTGAGGGGACTACCTCATGACTCTTATTAGTTCTTCCAATTAGGAGCATCGGGGTACAATGAAATACAAATGGTTCTCCCAGTTGGACCATCGGGGACCACAAAAGATACATAAAGAATATTCTTCGAAGTTACAATATTTCAGCATAGGATACCCTTGTTGGTGATGCCAACTGGTCTAGTGGATTCTCTAAAGCCGGTATTGGCAGGGGGGGTTCTCTTTCATGATTTTATTAGAGTAGGTGAATACTACGATTAAATGGATAGGGTTGAAAAGTAACCCAATTTCCTTCTTATGATCGATGAATTAAAATAGGTTCAACATCATTTCCTTCATCGTGTAGTCAACTCCATACACCTAATTCGCCAACTCGTAGTCCTAAGTATTCTTGAACAATATCCTACACTTTGGCACTCAAAATACGATTTTGCGGGAAATGAGGCATTATATTCTTGGGTATGTCTACTCAGAGTGATGTACCTATCTCTATCCACAAGTCTTCATCCATTGGTGATATTTCTTCATCGACGCCCTCTTCTTGTTATTCATAAATCGAATCTAGCGAATTTCCTTTTGTTTCTGTCACTCTATTCGTCATTCTCTCTTGTTGAAGCACACCAACTTTCTCTCTAATTTATTCCCTCCTCTTTCTCCTCTTCTCCCGTTCTATCTTATATATGTCTAGAGTGCTTTTGTGAGTTATTTTTCTATTTTTATCCTTTTTGTTCCAACTTTTCATTTTTGGCATCAGTGTTTTCTTCATCAATCAACTAAGAATTTATCTACTCTACTTCAGAAAATGACCAGCTAGCCCCCATAGCCGACCTGAAATATTTTAGAAAGCTCAAGTGGAACAATCTATTTGTGTAAGAAGTAATCCCACTCTCTTTCTTGAAAAAATTTCTCCCACTCCTTCTATTTGGCCTCCCGGTTTGTGTTACTTGGTGGAGTTATCAGTAGTGGACGAGGTTCGACAATGTGACCTTCACCTCTATCGATCAAGAATTTAAATAAAAGTGTCGACAATGAACACAGGAACTGTTCGGTAAGTTCATTATAGAATATCTCTTTGATACTATCGACAGAGACTCTTTCGTCGACTTCTCACTCCTCATAGAACTCATCAACAATTCTTTAGAGCCACTCCAACAAATTTGTGTGGCCTCCCCTTGTTAACTTATGGAGTAACTGTTGTTCTTTATTTCCTGCTGGTTGTTTCATCCAGTAGTTTTTTCAGAGGCTGAGGTACGGGATTGACAAAATTTTCATGTGTTTCAGAGAAAAATGTCTTGTAATTACCCAAAAATTTGTAAAAATTTAAAAAAAATTAAGTGGCATAAAATGTCTAAAGTCACACCTAAGTAACTACTAATGGTTAGCAGAAAATGAAATAGTTTATAAAAGAACATGGGATTGCTTCTTTAAAAGAACCTGTAAACTAATGGATGTAGTATTAAACACGTGTTAATACTATTAATGACTTAACAGCTTTAATTCTATTAGAGTTAGAAAAAGGACTTGCATTTTGTTGCTGCTAGATATACTGATGATTAACTTTTGTCAAGTAGGTAAGAATTCTTGTATGAGATCAGGTCTTACTTAGCGTTCCGCTAACTCAAATGGACTGCTGGTTCCTTATAGGTTTAACTAGTAAACGTAAGTTCTAGTAGGGTGTTATTTAAAATTATGTCGAGAAGCTACTTCCCTAGCATGATTAAGATGCTAGTTTTAGAAAAGGTTTAAATATGTTGCTTGTCTTCAAGGAGGTAATGTCAATTATTTTTCCATTGTTATAAATCCACAGTTGTATTTATAACTAACACCATAATGAATTTTTACCAAAAACATAAACAAGGGTTTAAATTGCAAGAACAAGTACTTACTCAAATTCCTTCAATCGTCTGAAGATTATACTCTAAAAATCTAAAGAACACTGTTTTATTTTCTTGTGTTTGTCATAATGGTTATTTATAAATTTCCATAAAGAATAGAGCTCATGGTTTTGGGCTTAAGTTCACTTCAAACTGTTTGGTGTTTCTCGCAGCTACTTTCACTTCAAGACTCTATATACATCCTTCTTTTAATGAATGATCAAGTTACTTATGTTTTTCAATTATAAATTTATCAATGAGTTGTTATAATTTTATCATGATTCTTCAACGTTTTTAGTCTTCAGTTCCTCGAACACTCCTTCAATAAAACAACATAAAGGCTAAGTTTTCATAAGTTCATGGCTTTTCTTTTTACTATAGTCATAAGTTATAATATGACCTTCTCATAACTCTTTTACCATCTTAAATAATACACAAACTATTCGACTTTTTTGATTAACATGAAAAACTTCTAGGATAACAAGAGTATCCAAGTTGTAACCTCAGGTAGAATTCCTAAGTATCAAACCACCATGATAAAATCAAATGCTGGGAAATCATATGATGTATAGTTTTGAATGATCATTGATTTTCAAAATGCAAAATGTTTGATGCAGCGCTGACTATGGAACTCAACCCACGCTTGAAGAAATATTTGGAAGGACACGTGGAGTGGTTACATCCACTCAAGGGTTGACTTAAAACTTCAAAACCCTATTCATTTTCTTTGCATAGTGAGATTTCCTCCCTCGTGTTGGCCGAGCTGAGAGATTGCAGCCATGGGAGATCTATAACCACCTTCAAAAGTTGGAAAAATACTTCCTTACTCTACGCTGTGACTGTTGAGAGAGGTCGTTAGTGGTTTTGGTATTTTTACTAGTGGAAGTAGTTACAGCAAGAGTGGATATTGGCTTTTCTTCATGGCTCGAGGTTGTGCTTGTCTTTAACCTACAACTGAACAATCATAGCTTCGGCCTTCGCCTGGTTGAGTCGATTTTCTTGTTTTTCCTTCGCAAAGGTGACTCCAAGTCTTCTTGCCTTCCGGAATAGTGCCAATATGACCTGGGGTGGCCATCTCTCCTCAACTTCAACTCAAAACTACAATAGGTAAAGACTTACCCTTAAATCGGTTTTAGATTAGTTTTCTTATAAGGGTTTTTTTTTTACAAATTAAAAAAAAAAGGATTTGTAATAACATGGTTTGGAACTTGCAGGTCCTTACTCCTGGTTCTAGCTCTGTAGGTGAAAGTGATCTCACCCTTCAGTTTTCATGAGCATACAATATGGTAAGCCTCTGTTTCAATGAGGGTTTCTTCCTGCATACAGTTGTGGTTGTTGGATGTTTGGTTCCTGCGGTTGAAATGGCACGGCCTTGGTTATCTGTTAGCTTAAGGTTCCATTGCTTATTTGTTTATGTAAAAGCTTCGAAACCCTTAGAGGGTACTTTGTACAGGGATAAAGAAGGCTCTTGTAGTTGTGATGGAAACTGGTTTTTATTTACGTCTTTGCCTTTATGGCCTAAACAATGCAGCTTCTTTTACTATTTTCTAAAGATCTCAACTCTAAGCCCTTCGAGGCTATTGACCTCTGTCTGGTTTATTTTAGTTTTACAGTAGATTCAAGTAGGTGAGAAAGGACTGTGAATTAGTCAGGACTTGTAAAATGAATTAAGGTTTTTACCTGTCAGTAAAGAATGGTTACTGTTCGATGTATATATATATTTTCCATAGTTTAGTTTTGTTAACAGGCTTGATCCTTGGCCTTTAGTTCTAAAGGTTGTAAGCTATTTCTTCTTATTTGATTATGTTTTTAACAAATTGTTTATGTAATATTTTAATTATTATCCTGTATTTATAAGGATTTCCAGTGCAAAGTTTATGGGAAATTTTATTGTGTTTAAGAGTAATATTTTACTCGGCTTTGGCTCAAAAAGGGTTAGTTATTAAGTGTATCCCACAGTTCAGGAAAGAATAAATTATAAAAAGAAAAATTCTGAGCTCTGTTTTTATTATTTTCTTTTATTAAATTTTACAGTTGTTTGATCTTTATAAAGGAAGTTTTTTTTTAGGGTAAATTCTGTGAAATTTGAGAATAGGATATGTTTATCTTTCAAAACCTAGGTAGTTGTATTTAGGTTACTGTAGAGACTTCTGTAATAGATCAAAGACACATAGTGTCTGAAAATCAAATGTTATAAAATTATTTTGAAAATTATCTTAACCTAAATCCTAGATGATAGCATGTTTACTATACCTATGTTTATTTATTAAACTGTAAGTTTTGTTTTTTTATAAAGAATACTAGTATTAGAATAGTTCTATAAATAATATGATTACTAATTGTTTTTACATACCTATGTTCAGTTCTTACCTGAAGTAAATACATTTAATACATACAGCATTTACTACTTCTTTATAGAATAAATCATGAGAAAACTAGAGCAGAATGTAGTTACATTTTTCATTCAAAGTGAAAAGAGTCATCATATTTACCTAAAAATCTAGTTGTACTAGAGTATTGCCTAAACTAGGTGTGGAAAAATACAGTATGGAATTCTAATTTTATTTATTTCTCATTTTGCATATTTACTACTGCTTCTAACATAATATGCAAATTATTAAGTCTAACAATACACAATTACTCCTTTCTTCATAAACCCTAATTAAATACTAACATGCATGTGTTGAAAAACTAGTAAGCATTTTACCGAAGACAATAAATAAATATAAAAACATGAAGACAAATAAAACCTGTCAACGATAAGGCGACATCAGCTTAAGGAGGTTGTTCCTCCCAACCAAATCCTGGAGAACGCTCAGACAACGCTTCCTCAGGACCCCGAGCATGTTCCTGGTCCTCCTGGTAGAGTACTGGGTGGAGAATATGACCTTAAGACCTTCTGTCACCTGACTGGTCCAATTAACTCAGTAATTCAAATCTTCTCAAAGTAGTAAGAACTTCATCCTAATAGCTGCAATAAGTTCAGTCTCAGTAGTTAACCCCTCAAACTCACTTCAGTAATCCCCTCCATCAAATTTCTCTTGAGTAAATTCATTCACCTTGAATGATCACCTCTCAGAAATGAGCAGCCTCAACTATCTTCAATGGGAAATTTTATAGAGCTGCCTAGGTCTTCTGGGTCAGTTTTCATTTAATGAGCCACCTGCTCCAATTCCATTTTATTGGGGAATCATGACCACAAATATAGGGAAGTTGCCACCTGCAATAGTTGGAAGTAGTTTGAGGATGCTGCCACTTGTCAGTGTACTCTCCACCTAGTCTCCCCCACCAATTGACCAGTAAACACTCTTTTAACAGCTTCCCTAAGCTGTTGTCTCTTCATTTATTTATTTATAAATAAAATATTCTGAATTACATTAATTATTCTTGACCCCACTTGGTCATCAATTACAAACTTAGCATAAAATATAACACAATGATCCTCAAATAACATTAAATTGTGTTTGCAAATTGGGGCATGTGACATACACACACCCTTAAATTATAACATCGTCATCGATGTTATTTATTCCTCATCTTTAGAGTTCCCCGAAAATAGAATTGGATATGCATCCCGCATGTGACTTTTCAATTCCCAGGTGGCTTCCTCTGGACTAAGGTGCTTCCACTGCACCTTCACCTAACCAATGGTGCGGTTTCGAAGTGAGATCTCCCTCCGCTCGAGGATACAATCTGGTTCCACCAGAAAATATCCTTCGGGTTCCACCTACACATCATTCTAATTAATAACATGAGTAGTATCATGTACATATTTTTTTAATACAGAAATGTGAAAAACATTGTGAACTCTTAAATTCGGTGGTAGAGCTAACTGATATGCTGCCTGTCCGATCCTGGACAGTATTTCAAAAGGACCACAATATCAAGGTGCTAGCTTGGCACAACTACCCATCCTCAGAGAACTCTTTTTGGGTCTCACCTTAATGAAAACATGTTCACCTACCTGGAACTCCTTTGGAGTTCGTTTAAGGTCTGCTTGACTTTTCTGTCGGTCTGGCGCAATTTTCAAATTACCTTGTACCTGTTTTACAATTAATTCCATTTTTTTCAATAATTCGGGATCTAATACTAACCTATCCACTGGATTAATCCAAGATATGGGAGTATTGCATTTTCTTCCATACAAAATTTTGAAAGAACTATACCTAGTTGAAGCTTAATAATGGTTATTGTAAGCAAATTCTACTAGGTGTAAATAATCTTCCCATTTACCTCGCTGCTCCTTTACGTACATTCTGAGTAGATCCTCCAATACCTGATTTACTCTTTCAATCTGTCCATCGGTTTGAGGATGGAAAGAGGTACTAAATTTTAACGTAGTATTTAATCCTTTAAACAAAGATTTCCAAAAATTAACTGTAAATTTAGGGTCTCGGTCTGAATTTATCACATTCGATATTCCATGTAACCGAAAATTTTGTTTTAAGAAAATATCAGCAATATTTGCAACTTTATAAGTATCTTTTACTGTTAGAATAATCAACCCATAGTTAGCTACCTTAGACATTAATTTAATTATTTTTGTCTTATTTTCCTAGTTCATGTGTCCCACCTTATGCAAGTTGTCATTTACATATCCATAGTGGTCCAACTTGCCTAATTTGACTCATGTAGTGCTTGGGAAACCTCAAGGAATCAATTCTGCTTTATTCCTGGCCTCCTAGGCGCCCTTCTGCTTTTTTTTGCTTTATTGCCTGCTTTTTCAGTGCTTTAAGGCAATTGGGAAAGTTTGACTAGGTGAGGTGAGCTAGTTTTTTGTCCTCTACATCCTCCACTCTTTTCTCCTTGGAAAAGCATGTATGAGTTGTCATTCCATCACTCTTTATCTTGCCTAAGCGCTTTTTCCAATTCGTGAGCTCCATGACTGATTTGGGATCAGCTTTTTGCACCTATGGGGGATTTGCTTAATTTTAGTAAGCCTGCTTTTGACTAGATTCGAATTGCTCCTCATGCATTCGAATCCCTTATGTAATTATTTAATGCAGCAACCTATTATGTTACAGGGTTGGCTATTGTACACTTATTCAATACAGTTTAGTGTTCAACTCATTATTCAGTCTCTTTTGTGAGTGATTTTGCATGTTCAATTGATAATTGTTGTGAGTAAAATTAATCTATCACTGGGTTCAATTTCCACATTTACAGGTATAAAATGGGCTTTTTTTCTAAATTTTTCAACCACTACCATTATTGAGTCATTTAAGTTCTGATTTCTAGGTAATCCTGTAACAAAATCAAGGCTAATTATCTCCCATTTCCAGCTAGGAATAGGCAATGGCTGAAGTAACCCAGCTAGATGTTGATGTTCAGTTTTTACTTGCTAACATTCGAAGCATCTAGCAATATATTTTTCCAGTTCATTTTTCATGTTTGGCCAGAAATAATATTTTCTTAGCATGGTTATAGTTTTCTGATAACTTGGATGCCCTGAATAAGGAGTTTTATGAATTTCATTTAAAATTAACAGGTTAATCCTTGGTACATTAGGTATGTATAATCTGTCTTTATACAGTAATAATCCTTTTTTATTCAAGATGTACCCTGTACTTAGACTTTCTATTAAATTCTCTTTTACTTATGTTTGTAATTTTTGGTAATTTTCATCTTTTTCTATTCCGGCTTCAAGTTGTTCTTCCAAATCTATTGTATAAGTGCTTATAGCTGTTGTAAAATTCAGCTTTGCATTTCTACTTAATGCATCAACAACCTTATTCTCCTTTGCTTTAATGTGTTGAATTTCAAAATCGTATTCACTTAGAAAATATATCCACCTAGCTTGCCTAGCATTCAAGCTAGGTTGATCTAACAGGTATTTCAATCCTTTATTATCCGTCATTAACATAAAATTCCTTCCAATTAAATGATGATGCCGCATATTTAAGGCATGTATGACAGCAGCTAATTCTAAGTCATAGGTTTCATAATTTTTCTCATGAATCTTTAGTTTCCTAGACTCATAAGCAATGACATGTCCTTCTTGAGTTAATACTCCACCTAAACCGTCATTGCATGCGTCAATACACTATAAAATATTTATTAAGGTCGGCAATTCTTAAAATTGGTGCGGTGGTTAATAATGTTTTTAAATTTTTAAAATTGTCTTTGCACTTCTGATTCCAATCAAATTTCTTCCCCTTTTTCTGCAAAGAGGTTATAGGATTTGCAATTCTTGAAAACCCTTCGATGAACCTTCGGTAATAACCGGTAATCCCCATGAATGATCGGACGTCAGTTACGTCTTTTGGGACTGGCCAATCTTTGATTTCCTTTATCCTTTTGAGGTCAACCGAAATTCTTTCTTTAATCACCACATGACCTAAATACTGGATTTTATCTTTAAAGAAGTCACATTTACTAAATTTCGCAAAAAGTTGATGCTCTCGTAAATCTTGCAAGACAATTTTTAAGTGTTCTTTATGTTCTTCTTCATATTTTGAGTAAATTAATATGTCGTCAATAAATATGACCACAAATTTATCCAGATATTTGTGCATTACATTATTCATAAGACACATAAAAATAGTTGGAGCATTAGTAAGATCGAAGGGCATAACGACAAACTCGTAATTTCCATATCGAGTCCTAAAGGTTGTTTTAAAGATGTCTTCATCTTTGATTTGGACCTGGTGATATCCATATCGTAAATCAATATTTGAAAACACCGTGGCTCCATGTATTTGATCAAATAGATCATCTATGTGAGGTAAAAGGTATATGTTCTTGATAGTCATTTTATTTAATTGACGATAATCTATACATATTCATAGAGTTCCATCCTTCTTCTTAATAAAGATGACAGGTGCTCCCTAGGGAGACACACTAGCTCTATTGTAATTCTTATCAATAAGTTCTTTTAACTGTGACTTAAGTTCATTTAGTTCGAGTATATTCGTCTAATAAGGGGCTTTTGAGCTGGGCACTACACCAAGTACCATCTCAATAGTAAAATCTAATTCTCATTTCGGAGGCAGTCCCAGAATTTCTTTCAGAAATACATCTGAATATTCCTTTAGAATCGGTATATCTTCCAATTTTAATTTATCTATGTTGTTCATGTTTTCTTCATCGATTACTGTTACTATATAAGCCTTACAACCTTTCCTAACATCTCTCTTAAGCTGCAGAGCAGAGATTTTCCTTACAGTTGTTTTCCTAGGGATTCCCTTTACACTTATTAACTTTTCATTGTTATTTATGCAAGCAAAGTTTTATCAAAGAAATTCAAGACCACCCTATGCTGCTCTAAACAATCCATGCCAATTAATATATCATATGATCCTAAAGGTAGTACATTGAGCTTAACAAAAGTTTCAAACTGATCCATAGTTACTGCACAATTCTTTACAAAGCTAATTACCTTTCTCTTTGCACTAGTAGCTAACTGAACTAACCAAGAAATTGCAAACTTTTCAACTGGAAGCTTACACTTTTCTACCAAATTAGGATAAATATAGCTTAAACTAGCTCCTGGACCAATTAAAATAGATATAGGCATTTGATTTATCTTACCTTCCACTTCCACCATGGAAGTTTGATAATCTACTTGCTAGTTCTCTAATGCTACATTTATCCTGGGCATTGTCCTCGCTAGATCACCAATAGTCATCTCCTCATGTATTGTGTGTATGTTGCTAGCAATCTTCTTCCAATTGGGGAAAACTAATGCATAATGCGGACCATTGCATTCCCAACACTTTATGGGTTCCTTTCGTTCAAAGTTCTTTGTATAGTTAGTGTGGTTGTTTGCAGAATCTGTATTCCTTTGATTATTCGAATTGGTCCGTGAATTATTTTTATTCCCTTGGAAATTCTTACTAGGAAAATTTATGATGTTATTATTTCTAGAATTTCGATTAGGTACAAACTCTTTCTTCTTTTGTTCAAAGTTATTATTCCTTTTGGCCTTCGAGTTGGCCATACTCTCCTTTTTATGATTATGTTCCTAACAGAAATTCGCTTTTCTCATTGCTTCTTATAAGGTTTTTGGATTGTCATACTCAATCCTGTCCTTTATATGATAAGGTAAACAGCTGAGAAACCGTTGTACCTTAGGTTTTTCATCCACAGTATATGGCACATACCTGAGCAGACTTAGAAATTTACTATTCAGTTCTTTCATATTCATTGTACCCAGTTTTAACTTGTAGCATTCATTAGCCCTTTCCTCATAGTACTGCTCATATAAAAATTTCTTTTTGAAATATTTCTTGAATGTGCTCCAATTTATGTTTTTCTCCCTTATACCTTTTACTCTTTTTAAATCTTGCCACCATATATCAGCTTTTCCCGTAAGATTATAAATAGCCATCCTGGCCTTTAGTTGATTAGAATAGTTATAAATTTGGAAGTATTTCTTCATCCAAGATAGCCAAGATTCTGCTTCTTCCCCCTTCTCAGTTTCTCCATTAAATGTTGGCGGCTTGATCTTCTTGAACTCCCCAGAGATTTCTTCATAAGGTTTATATTTTCTTTTCCTAGTATGGTGGTTATCTTCACTACTGTCACTAGTATAATGAGAGTTTTTTTTATATAAATCACCATATGCTTCGGAAGATGAGAAAATTTCATTTTTAACTTGTTTATTCTTTTTATATTTATGTTAATAACCTATATCTTCAGACTCAATTCTTTTACTCTTTCCCTCAGTATGAAATATCTCTATTAAGATCTGATTTAGCTCCTCTTGAGCTCTTAGAATCCTCTCATTTTCTTTCTTAACTGATTCCATCTCTGATTTTAATTCTTTAATTGTTTGTAGTAGTTCAGAAGAATTATTGGTTATATATTCTTGTATAGGTTCTTTTTGAAGATTATTTTGTTCAGTGTAAGGAGATTCCTCATCCTCATATTCTTCCAATCTATCCATACCTGTCATTAACTCAGAAACAAATTTCTCTATGTGTATCATTCAAAGAAAACAACATCAGCATATTTATTTAAATTTACTGTTTCACATAAGCAAGTTGAGCTTCATTAAGGCCTAGTGTCTGAACCTTGTGCTCTAATACCACATGTAATAACCCAAAAATTCGTAAAATTTAAAAAAAATTAAGTGACATAAAATGTCTAAAGTCACAGCTAAGTAACTGCTAATGGTTAGCGGAAAATGAAATAGTTTATAAAAGAACATGGGATTACTTATTTAAAAGAAACTGTAAACTAATGGATCTAATATTAAACACATGTGTTAATACTATTAATGACTTAACAGCTTTAATTCTATTAGATTTAGAAAAAGGACTTGCATTTTGCTACTGCTAGATATACTGATGATTAACTTTTGTCAAGTAAGTAAGAATTATTGTATGATATCGGGGCTTAATTAGTGTTCCACTAACTCAAATGGAATTCTGGTTCCTTACAAGTTTAACAGGTAAACGTAAGTTCCAGTAGGGTGTTATTTAAAATTATGTCAAGAAGCTATTTTCCTAGCATGATTAAGATGCTATTTTTAGAAAAGGTTTAAATATGCTGCTTGTCTTCAAGGAGGTAATGTCAATTCTTTTTCCCTTGTTATAAATCCATATTTGTATTTATAACTAAAACCATAATGACTTTTTACCAAAAACATAAACAAGGGTTTAAATTGCAAGAACAAGTACTTACTCAAGTTCCTTCAATCGTCTGAAGATTATACTCTAGAAATATAAAGAACACTATTTTATTTTCTTGTGTTTACTGTAATGCTTATTTATAAATTTTCATAGAGAGAATAGAGCTCATGGTTTTGGGATTAAGTTCACTTCAAACTGTTTGGTGTTTCTCGCAGCTATTTTCACTTCAAGACTCTATAGACGTCCTTATCTTAATGAATGATCAAGTTACTTATGTTTTTCAATTATAAATTTATCAACGAGTTGTTAGAATTTTATCGGGATTCTTCAATGTTTTTAGTCTTCAGTTCCTCGAACACACCTTCAATAAAACAACATAAAGGCTAAGTTTTCAGAAGTTCATGGTTTTTCTTTTTACTATGGTCATAAGTTATAATATGACCTTCTCATAACTCTTTTACCATATTAATTAATACACAAACTATTCAACTTGTTTGATTAACATGAAAAACTTCTAGGATAACAAGAGTATCCAAGTTGTAATCTAAGGTAGAATTCCTAAGTATCAAACCACCATGATAAAATCAAATTATGGGAAATCATATGATGTATAGTTTTGAATGATCGTTGGTTCTGAAAATGCAAAATGTTTGATGCAGCACTGACTATGGAACTCAACCCACGCTTGAAGAAATATTTGGAAGGACACGTGGATTGGTTACATCCACTCAAGGGTTGACTTAAAACTTCAAAACCCTATTCATTTTCTTTCAATAGAGAGAGTTCCTCCTTCATGTTGGCTGAGCTGAGAGCTCGCGGCCATGGGAGACCTGTAACCACCTTCAAAAGTTGGCAAAATACTTTCTTACTCTACACTGTGAATTTTGAGAGAGGTCGTTAGTGGTTTTGGTCTTTTTACTAGTGGAATTAGTTACAGCAAGAGTGGATATTGCCTTTTCTTCATGGCTCGAGGCTATGCTTGTCTTTAACCTGCAACTAAACAATCATAGCTTCAGCCTTCGCCTGGTTGAGTCGATTTTCTTGTTTTTCCTTCGCAGAGGTGACTCCAAGTCTTCTTACCTTCCGGCACGGTGCCAATATGACCTGGGGTGGCCATCTCTCCTCGGCTTCAACTCAAAAATACAATAGGTAAAGACTTACCCTTAAATCGGTTTTAGATTAGTTTTCTTATAAGGGTTTTTTTTACAAATTAAAAAAAAAAGGATTTGTAATAACAAGGTTTGGAACTTGCAATTCCTTGCTCCCGGTTCCAGCTCTGTATGTGAAAGCGATCTCACCCTTCATTTTTACATGAGCATACAAATTGGTAAGCCCCGGTTTCAACGAGGATTTATTCCTGCATACAGTTGTGGTTGTTGGAAGTTTGGCTCTTGCTATTCAAATGGCACGACCTTGCTTATCTGTTAGCTCAAGGTTCCATTGCTTGTTTGTTTATGTAAAAGCTTCGAAACCCTTAGAGGGTACTTTGTACAGGGATAAAGAAGGCTCTGGTAGCCGTGATGGCAACTATTTTTTATATACGTCTTTGCCTTTATAGCCTGAACAATGCAACTTCTTTTACTATTTTCTAAAGAGCTCAGCTCTAAGCCCTTCGAGGCTATTGGCCTCTGTCTGGTTTATTTTAGTTTTACAATAGATTCAAGTAGGTGAGAAAGGACTGTGAATCAGTAAGGACTTGTAAAATGAATTAAGATTTTTATCTGTCAGTAAAGAATGGTTACTGTTTGATGTATATATATATATATATATATATATATATATATATATATATATATATATTGCATAGTTTAGTTTTGTTAATGGGCCTAAGCCTCGACCTTTAGTTCTAAAGGCTGTAAGCCATTTCTTCTTATTTGATTATGTTTTTAACAAATTGTTTATGTAATATTTAAATTATTATCCTATATTTATAAGGATTTCCAGTGCAAATTTTATGGGACATTTTACTGTGTTTAAGAGTAATAGTTTACTCTGCTTTGGCTCAAAAAGGGTTAGTTATTAAGTGTACCCCACAGTTCGGGAAAGAATAAATTATAAAAGGAAAAATTCTGAGCTCTGTTTTTATTATTTTCTTTTAATAAATTTTACAGCTGTTTGATTTTTATAAAGGAAGTTTTTTTTTAGGGTAAATTCTGTGAAATTTGAGAATAGGATATGTTTATCTTTCGAAACCTAGGTAGTTGTATTTAGGTTACTGTAGAGACTTTTGTAAAAGATCAGAGACACATAGTGTCTGAAAATCAAATGTTATAAAATTATTATGAAAATTATCTTAACCTAAATCCTAGATGATAGCCTGTTTACTATACCTATGTTTATTTATTAAACTGTAAGTTTTGTGTTTTTATAAAGAATACTAGTATTAGAATAGTTCTATAAGTAATATGATTACTAATTGTTTTTACATACCTATGTTCAGTTCTTACCTGAAGTAAATACATTTAATACATACAGTATTTACTACTTCTTTACAGAATAAATCATGACAAAACTAGAGTAGAATGTAGTTACATTTTTCATTCAAAGTGAAAAGAATCATCATATTTACCTAAACGTCCAGTTGTACTAGAGTACTCTCTGAATTAGGCATGGAAAAATATAGTATGGAATTCTAATTCTATTTATTTCTCATTTTGCATATTTACTATTGTTTCTAACATAATCTACAAATTACTAAGTCTAACAATACACAGTTACTCCTTTCTTCATAAACCCTAATTAAATACTAACATGCCTATGTTGAAAAACTAGTAAGCATTTTACTGAAGACAGTAAATAAATATAATAACATGAAGTCAAATAGATCCTATCAACGATAAGGCGACAACAGCTTAAGGAGGTTGTTCCTCCCAACCAACTCTTGGAGAACGCTCAGACAACGCTTCCTCAGGACCCCCGAGCCTGTTCCTAGTCCTCCTGGTAGAGTACTAGGTGGAGAATATGACCTTAAGACCTTCTGTCAGCTGACTGGTCCAATTACCTCAATAATTCAAATCTGCTCACAGTAGTAAGAACTTCAGCCTAATAGCTACAATAAGTTCAGTCTCAGCAATTAACCCCTCAAACTCACTTCAGTAATCCCCTCCATCGATTTCTCTTGAGTAAATTCATTCACCCTGAATGATCACCTCTCAGAAATGAGCAGCCTCAACTGTCTTCAATGGGAAATTTTATAGAGATGCCTAGGTCTTCTGGGTCAGTTTTCATTTAATGAGCCACCTACTCCAATTCCACTTTCTTGGGGAATCATGACCACAAATATAGGGAAGTTGCCACCTGCAATAGTTGAAAGTAGTTTGAGGATGCTGCCACTTGTCAGTGTACTCTCCACCCAATCTCCCCCACCAATTGACCAGTAAACACTCTTTTAACAGCTTCCCTAAGCTGTTGTCTCATCATTTATTTATTTATAAATAAAATATTCCGAATTATATTAATTATTCTTGACCCCACTTGGTCAGCACTTACAAACTTAGCATAAAATATAACACAATGTTCCTCAAATAACATTAAATTGTTTTTGCAAATTGGGGCATGTGACACTTCTCCTTTGCTTGGGAAATAGTCATTATGTTTCTTCTAACGTAGTTTTGCAAGTAGTTCGCAATCTTAAGCTCCCACGAATTCTTAATCTCCTGCTTTGATATCATCTAGTCATAGTCGTCTCATCTAGTATATGTACCACCGACAACAAAGCCAATGTTGTAATCGATCATATTGCAAAGTTACCAATGATACACAGATAGAATCACATAACAATAAAAGAACAAGGGACAATAATGGTAGACAAAATAACTTATTATATTAATCAAGTACACATGTGGGTTCATACAATAAACTGAACCAAGTATCTATCTGGCTCAACAACCTATATACATGTTTACAAAACAGTTACAGAAACTACATGTCGGTTCAACCAAACAACACAACCTATGAGGTCGACGTAATCTACAATTAGTTGACCAAAGAGTCTAGGAGAGAGAAAACTATTAACAACACTTTGAGTACAAAGCATCTTAAAAAAGATAGAAATTCTATGTATATAAAATATGACAAAAGGCTAGATAATATAATAATATATCAATGAATAAAGAGATAAAATGAATAAATAATAATAAATAGATACTAACAAGCATAACTTTTCATCAAATTTGTATTTATATGGGCCACTCAAATATAAGATGCATATTATATTATATGCATATAGTATTATATAATTGAAAATTTAAGTTAAAATTAAGCTTCCATTGCACTCCATCAAAGAACCCCATACTATTGTGTAATCTATTTTAAGTATCTGGAGAATCTTTTGTGGTTTTGTCTTTCTAGGATTTCAGGAACCGTTGTGGTTTTGTCTTTTAAGGATTTTAGGAACCATTGTATGAGGGTATAATTTGATGAGAAATCATCCTAGAATTTCTTTTTATTCCTTAATATATCATGTAATTTCTTGAAATTTTTAGTCTCTACTCTAAATGAACCAACTTTTAAAGAAAACTACCAAATAATATTTTTTCTCATTTTCTATTTCTACCAAGTACCACTAAGACTTCCATCCAAATATATTTAGAGAAATTTCATTTAACAAAGATATGATTAATAGTTTCTTCATCGTTTTTACAAAAAATGCATTTACCAAACCCTTGTAAGTTTCACGTTTACCCATTATCCCATGTTAAATTAAATTCTTAGATAACCAAATAACAAGTTTTGTCTTCAAATGACTATTAAGTGTCAAAATATATTCCACCACCATTTGAATTCCCCCACCTATAATTCTTTTATCTTATCATCATACCCAATTTTTTTTTTTTTATAATTTACTTAACCTTTGTTTTTGGACTATTTTAATTCATCTTCTTTATGGGTTTATGGGCTCTTGGTTTATATTCTCACCATTTGGGCCTCTATAGTTGAATATGTTGGAATGGTGTGACCTTTTTCCTCTTAATTTTAGTTCTATCAACATGAGATTTGGAGGTCATATATGTATTTTCCTTTAATTTGTTTCCTATGATTACGATTTTAGTCCATCTAACTCATTAGTTATTCATTGCATCACCACTAAATTATCTTATTAGGACTAATGATTTCCCTACAATTCTATCTAATCATTTTTTTAGCATTGAGAAAATATTTTTCATGGAGCCTTTATCCATTATACAAACACTAAAATCAATGCACAAATTTGTATAAGAAAATTTATCAATTCTACAAACACCAAAATAAATGCATTGTACTAACATTAATGAAGTGAACAAGTTAGTCAAAATTATTAACTTTACAAACACTCAAGTCTATGTAATATAATATAATTGATGTACTTCGGATTCCAATAGATTACCCCAACCTTTGTGTTTTTATTTGATCAACTTGGAATTTCAAGTTCATGTAGCCTTTTGCTAGGGATTTTGAGGAACCCAAACCTGACAAAATTTGGGAAACCAGACTTATATATGACATCCTAGTTCAAATTCTCACCATTCGGGCCTCTCCAAATGGAGATGTTGGAATGATTTGACCTTTTATTTATCGATTTTGGTTCTATCAATGTGTGATTTGGAGCTTATGTGAACTTTTACCCTTTTAATTGTTTTACATGATCACGATATAATACCATATACTGATTAGTTATTTGTTTACTTACTCCTAAATTCCTTCACTAGGCATAATGATTTCCATGAAATTCTATCTAACCCATCATTTCAAAATAGTAAGAAAATGTTTTTCATGTATGGTTTATCCACAATCCAAAAACTAAAATTTATTCATGAAATAAAATAATCAAATTCATTTAGTGCATACAAACATTGAAATTAATGCACTACACTAAGTTCAATGTAGCAAACAACTTAGTGAAAAAGTGTTCAATTTATGAGCATTTGAAATCCATGCAATGCAATGAAATCAATGTACTTGAGATTCTAGGAGACTACCCTACAGCCTTTGGGTTTGACTTGATCAACTTGGAATTTTGAACTCATGTGACCTTTTTTGTGGATTCTTAGGCACCCAATCCTAGCAAAATATGGAGAAGTGGGATTATATGACTTCATAGTTTGGATTCTCACAATCTATCTATTTGCAATTGGATATGTCATAATCATGTGACATTTTTCTTCATGATTGGAGTTTTATCAACTTGTGATTTGGAGCTCATGTGATACTTTTTTCTTCCATTCTTTTTCTATGTTCACAATTTCATACCATCTATTTGATTAGTTATTCGTTAACTCACTACTAAATTCCCTTACTAGGCATAATGATTTCCCACAATTATATCCAATTAATGATTTAAAAATAGTGACAAAATGTTTCCATGTATCCTTTATCCACTGTAAAAATACTAAAATCAATGCACAAAATAGAATAATCAAATTTATCTATTACAAAAAGTTACAAACATTGAAATAAATGCACTATACAAAGATAAATGCAATGAACAACTTGGTAAAAAATTATAGACTTTACATAGGTTGAAATCTATGAAATATAATGAAATCAAAGAACTTGGTATTCCAAGAGACTCCTTTAGAATATTTGGTTTTGACTTGATGAACTTGAAATGACGATATCATGTGACCTTTTCTTGCAAATTCTTAAGCACCTAGGCCCAACAAAATATAGAGAAGTGGGACTTATATGATATTGTGGTCCAAATTCTCTCCATCTAATTGTTCTCATTTGGAGATTTTGGAATCATTTAACTTTTGCTTTGTGATTCTAGTCCTACCAACATGTGATTTCATCTCATTTAAGACTTTACATTTGATTATGTTTTTATGGGATCTCAAACCATCGAATTCCATAGTGAGTTATAACACTTCATTCCCAACTACAATGAACTAATGCCAAAATATCCATACAAGAATTTTAGTTGCAATCCAAATGGTGTGACATGCAAGTTCAATCCATATTATATCATAAATGTGAGTAAATGTTATGTATTTATTTTGTTTTATATTAATTCGTTTTAATGAAATGACATGTGTCAAACCAAATAATTGATTAGTTCCTAACTTATGTGGGTATCATCTCCCCCTTTGAGAACCTATAATAATGTTTCAACTTTATATTTTTCTCCCATACTAAAAAGGAAAATTGGCACTAGAGTGGTGTGATGACAAATGCTACTCTTAATCAAGAATAAATTAATTCAAAAGATAATTTCACAATTTAGATCATTTGTTCCCTTTGTAAAAATTGAAAAGATAAACAAATTCATATTGATTTACCTCTACCCTAATTGTTGTCATACCTTCTCTTAGTGACCTTGATGAAAATTTTCAACCATGTAGTTGTTTGCATACATTTAAATGCTTAATGCTCTTGATTCTCCCATTGCTCACAACCTATTTAATTAAATTTAAATCACAAAAAGGAAAAAAATGTGCATTATTAATAACTTAGGTTAGAAACAATATTATGTGTAATTAAATTGAATTTGACACAAATTTTCTTACCTATAGTTGATAACTTAAGTTGTCACATTAGGTATGGGCTCGATAGTGACCCATTTTCCATTTTTTAGAACTACAAGAAACATCGCAATGCCGCCTTTGTATAAATGGGTTTGTGTACAAATACCGAGATCTAGGTTTTGACATGGAAATAGTAATTTATAAGCATCAATTAGTTGTGTTTTCGAAAAAAAATTGTTGGGCTTAGGGCAGACCCGGGTTCTATACTTTTGTCTTCGCACCAACAAAAGACCCACAGTGTTGGCCCTTTCGGCAACAACCTGCGAACATGTTGCAGTCTCACCCGAAACAGCTATGGGGTGCCGCAAAATCAGGTTTCTGCAAGCAGAAGAGGGATATTACTGTACCTTTAGCTTCTAACAAATGATAATCATAAAATATAGAGCTTTGATATTCACTTATTTAGCTTCGCAGTTAGATAAACAAACAGTGCCTTGCTTAACTCTTTACTGGGAATTCACAGCGAAGTTAATATTTAGCAGTGATCTTACTTATCAGTTATTTACTTATCAATGCATAAAAGAACATAACAGAAACAACACAAAAGAACCACGACACAAGATATAACGTGGTTCACCCCTAGTTTAGGGGCTACGTCCATAGAACTGTGTTTTATTCAACTCTTTACAAAAACCACAGTTCTGATCTGCGCACTCAGCTGCAGATCCCTTCAATTCCTCAAGCTGCGCACTAAGCTACAGATCTCTGTGCACACAGCTGCATATCTTCTTATTCACCCAAAAACCCTTTGCGCACTCAGCTGCAGATCTTGTTATTCACCCAAAAACCCTCTGTGCACTCAGCTGCAGAGGTCATCCACGCACACAGCTGGGACTTAACCTTTCTTACAAAACTAGCCTTAGCTTCGCATCAAATCATCTTACATCAAAAGCCTAAACTGAATTCTTTACAAGAGTGCTTATTTATAGTGCACTTATTACAAAACCATGGGCTTAAACCATGGGCACCCCGAACCCTAAACCCTGGACTTAAACCATGGGTTTATTACAAAAAGAAGGATTTTACTCAACCCCAACACCCCTAAGACTATTTTGAGTCACAACTCCGCTTACAAGCTTCCACAAAAACCGTGGAGTTACCAAAATTAAGGACCGTTAAGGTGCGCACCCCAACAGGCCCCTAAGACTCACCAGTGTCCCATCCTAGGACACTCTGCTACTTTTCTTATGGGAGAATCTTGTTGGTGAAGACAGAAAATGGCTTGCTACGGCTGCATCGTCGTCCCTTATGCTACTGCTACCATGGCCGCGGCTTGCTTGATCCTTCATCCTTTCATCCTTAGTAGAATGCAACCATCTCTCGTGCTGCTGTCGGCCTCCGTCATATTTATGGTGGTCCTGAGGGTCATTGGGCCTTCTATCAACGACCCCATCCTTCGAACTACCTCCCGTTC
The DNA here is from genome assembly GCA_001517045.1 of Pseudotsuga menziesii. Taxonomy (NCBI): domain Eukaryota; kingdom Viridiplantae; phylum Streptophyta; class Pinopsida; order Pinales; family Pinaceae; genus Pseudotsuga; species Pseudotsuga menziesii. Next base: position 145,910 of record LPNX010780283.1, read on the forward strand.
ATGTCCTATCAAACATTTGACCATCCACAACTTTGGGTCCTTAACAGGCTGTGCCCCTGTGATTGCATGCCACTGTAATTTTGCATAAGACAAACAGCATGCCTCCATTCTTCAGGATCCTCCTGAGTATTTCCTGAGGGTTTGTGCCTTTCTTTGTTCCACTTAGAGTGAAATTCTGCCTTAAATTTCTTTCTGGTTGATCGTATCTGTATTGGCTGCTTTGGCGCTGGAAACGCCTCCTCGCAAGGAGGGTTGCTCATAAGGTTCTGCAGACCTCTCTCCCTGAACTCTCGTAACAATTCCTGGACTTCGCGATCATTCAACATGGTGCTTAACTGTAAAATTAAAGAAGTGCACAATGTAGGAGTCGGAGGCCGGTGTAGCTTCTTATAGAATCCCGCAACAAAATCTATCATCATGGTGCATTAATGGCACCAAATCTGATGGAACGGCGGTAAATCCGGCCCACACGACGCTAGATTTTCCCAAGATCTCATCATGACATGCAGTTCACGTGCCGACGCCGCCAAGTTGAGTTTGTCCTGTCAGTCACATTTTAGGATGCGACACACCTTTCTTCTTCGACACAACCACTAACTTCAGCTTCACCTCAATGAGTACCCTAGACATAATATTCGCCTTCGACCCATCCTGACCCACACGAAAACCAAACTTCAACCTTCAAACTTTGACATTCTTCAACACTTCGTAGTTTTGAGAACAACTTCATTATAGTCTAGTACCCAATTCCAACTGTTCTTGGTACTTAGACTGCCCTTCTTGCTGCTACTTCTGATTAAGGGGTCTCGACTTGTCCCTGTACTTTTTTAACCTACTTCCATTCACCATGGAAGGTAAAATTTCTCCATTCAATTTAGCTAACTGGACTGCACCACCATCAGTAACTCTCTGCACTATGTATGGTCCTTTCCAATGTGTCTTGAACTTCCCTGGGAATTTCATGAATTTACTATCATATAAAAGCACAAGATCACCATTATGGAACTGCTTCCTCTTAATGTGTCTATCATGCCATGCTTTTTCTCTAGATTTCTGCACTTGCTACTGGAACCCTGTAATGAATCTGTCCTCTTCAAGTTCTAGTATCTTTGCCAACCTTTCTTTCATCATATCTGGGTCATCCATCTCTGTGAAAGCAGATATTCTGAGGCTAGGAACAATGTACTCCATGGGCATGACTGCTTCTTGTCCATAAATCAAACTAAAAGATGTATGGCCTATCAACTTCTTGCAGGTGGTTCTATAAGCCCATAGTACTGCTGGAATTCTAAGATCCCAGTCATTTCTGTTAACATTGCAAACCTTCGTCAGAGCATGTTCAAGGATCTTGTTAAAGGCTTCGACAGTTCCGTTTGCTTGAGGATGATAGGCAGTACTCTTCTGATGATATACTTGAAATTATTCAGTCAATACTTCAATAGTCTTATTTAGGAAATGTGATCCCTGATCACTCATAAGAATTATAGGACACCCAAATCTTGACAAGATGTTATCAAAGATGAACTTCGCAGCAGTAGCAGCGCTACAGTTCTTGACTGGTTGAGCTTCGGCCCAACGAGTAAGGTAGTCGATTGCTGTTATAATGTATCTTGCTCCGTATTTCTTCGCAGGAGGATTGATAGGTCCAACAAAATCAATAGCCCACTTGTCAAAGGCTTGTAAAGTTACTTGTGGAACTAGAGGCATCTTGTCCCTCCTGGATGGTTTACCTATCCTCTGACAGATGTCGCAGCTATGGAAATACTCTCTTGCATCCTTATGAATTGTGGGCCACCACAATCCAGCTGTCAGAATCTTATGTTCTGTAGCTTTTCCTGCGTAATGACCTCCTGCTGCGCCAGAGTGTGCCTCAGCCAAAATTAATGGCTTCTCGTGATCCAGGACACATCTGCGCAATATTTCATCTGGTCCCATCTTATATAGTTGTCCTGCTATTAAGGTAAAGTCGACTGCTCTAACCACCAGATGTTTCTTCTGCTGTGTTGTCATTTCGACGGGTGCAAAACCTGTAGATAAGTACTGAACAATATCCTGAAAATAGTCATCAACCATCTGGATGGCAAACAACTGGGCATCAGGAAGAGATTTGTCCAAACTAGTGGGCTCTTCTCCTGACTCGAGCCTCGATAAGTGGTCAGGACCTAGGTTCAGTCTTCCAGGTTTGACTATGATCTCAAAGTCATATTCCTGAAATAGAATCAACCATCTGCATATCCTTCCACCTAGCACAGGATTTTTAACCAAATACTTCAAAGCAGAGTGGTCAGTGAACATCTTAAAACAAGATCCTAACAGATAATGTCAAAACTTCTGCAATGCATAAACCATAGCTAAACCTTCTCATTCTGTAGTAGTATAATTTTTTTTCTGCTGTGGACAGTTTTCTACTTGCAAAAGAAATAGGGTGATCAATATTACCTTCACCTGACTGAGCCAATACTATACCCAAAGCAATGGAGGATGCATCGACATGCACATGAAACTCCTTATTCCAGTTAGGGAATACTAAGATATGGGCAGTTACCATCTTTTCCTTCAAAATATCCAAGCTTGATTGACACTCAGGTGTCCATTCAAACTTAATATCTTTCTTCAACTGCTTTTCCATAGGGGCTGTAATCTGAGCATATCCTTTAATGAATTTCCTGTAATATCCAGTATGACCAAGGGTAGTGCGCAGTTGTTTAACAAACTTCGGAGGTGGCAGGTTCACAATAATGGCTATCTTCACAGGATCCATCATCAATCCTTGCTTACATACAATGTGACCTAGCATAATTCCAAAAGGGGCACAAAAGATACACTTTTTCAAGTTCAAGGAAATCTGATGCTATCTACATTTGTCCAGCATAAGTCTTAAACTAGCTATATGGTCTTTTAATAACCCGAAGATAGTCCAGTCATCAAAATAAACTTCTAAGAATTTATGTATAAATTCCTTAAAGGCAGAAATGACTACTCTAGAAAACATAGCAGGTGCATTCTTCAATCCAAAGGGCATAACTGTATACTGGAAGGATCCCATTTCTATAGTGAAGGTTGTCTTATGCTGATCTTCTGGAGCAATTCTAATCTGATGGTAACCTGAAAAATCCATCAGTAAAAGAGTACACTTCCTGACCTCCAACATTGTCTAAAACTTCATCTATAAAGGGAGTGGGGAAAGCATCATGCAAATAGGCATCATTCAACTTCCTCAGATCAACACAGATTCTGATTTCTCCCTTAGTCTTCTTTTCTTGCACCACCATAGGACTGACCCATTCTGATTCTTCAACAAGCTCAATGATTCCTACAACAAGCATCTTATCTAGCTCCATTCTGACTTTTTCTTTATACTTAGGGTTCAGCCTACAAGGGCGTTGTTTCACAGGCTTCGCATCAAGTTTCAAAGGGATCTTTATCACTCCTATATCACCAAGGATACCTTTCATCTCTGAGAACTTCGTTGAAAATAGTTCCTGATATTCATGGAGAAATTGGGTCACTTTGCTCACCATTTTGTCATCCCAATAATCTCCAATGGTAGCATACTTAGGGTTTTCTTCTAACCCAATGTTTACGGTCCGCGTCTTCAGGGGCCAAGTCACTTCAGGTGCTTCAACTGCTGGTCCATGTACTTCACAGTGTCCTTCTGACTCAGGAATGTTAATATGCACAAATCGTCATCCTCGTCAATTTGGAGGTTATAACATTCTACTGCATTAGCTTCTTGTTCCTTCCAATCAGGTTGGTATTCTGCTATTTGTTGATCATCAAATAATTTAGTATGGATTAACCTAACAGCTACGTCCAAAGCAGGACAAGCCTCATTAATAGAAAATGTCAACACAAAACTATCAACAAGACTATCCCATCTTACAGTACCGTGGCGAAGCTCGACCTCCGCATACCAGTTCTTTGCTATAGGTTCCAGGGTGTACACAAACCTATGTACCCATTCTTCATGAGGTACATGCTTCCATGCTTTGTAGCATTGCTCCAAATGTCCCTGAGGACTCGTCTTACCATTAAACCTACTTCGCACCTCTTGAGGTTGGTCCCTAAATCTTAGGCAAAGGGACTTTTGGCACGCTTCCCAACTATGAATGTACTTTTTGTGACCATTCCACCATCTGGCTGCTGTGGCTCTGAATGCTGAATCTAGAGTCTCCATTTTCTGTGAGTCTGGTACCTGCTCTGAGAATTGCATAATAAACTCTTCTGGGTCTGTCGAACCATCAAAAATAGGTAAGGTTCTTGTCTGTGAACTAAGCCATCTGAGAGACGTGGTAATTCTTGCACATCGATGCCCATGTAGCTCATACAGTCTATTCTGCCAATTCTCTTGGCCGTCATCTGAATCCGTCATGCAGGAGCTGTCACACTGCCAATCCATGATACCTTCGGCAGTAGGATTAACATAATCTGCTTCCTTCACTGTGATATTGTAGATATGGTCCAAAACATCCTGGTCTTCATGTCTTACTAGCTCGGTGTACCTCTCTCCTTGAGAAGGATCCATTGGTACTATGACTCTCAGTCCTTTCCCTTCGAAATTCATCTACCTCTTCTTCAGGTTGATTATTGCATCATTATCTATTGCCCATTCAATGCCTAGCAGTGTTGGATAGGGGTTGCTATCATCAATTATTTCAATTACCTCAAAATCTGCTAGGGTATTGACTCCATCAATATCTACTGATACACTAGGGAGTCTTCCTAGGGGCACAATCTTCTGCTGATTGGCTAATCTCAACTATATAGGGGACCATTCCAGAGTAGGTTTTCCCATTTGTTCTCATGTCTGCTTAGTTAAGACATTTACTTCTGACCCTAGGTCCAAGATGACATCAATCATGTCATACTCTCCTATCTGAGCATTCAATCTCATTTCCCTACCAGTTCTTCTGACTCTATGAAGAGATTTTTACCTTACCAGAACTTCACTGAGGTTCGCAAGAAGCAATAACTTTCTGCAACTCATTTAAAGCATTCTGATTTCTTAAGAGCTTCATACAACTTTGTAAAAAGGAGGACAGTGTACTTACTTTCTCCATCGAAGCTTCTTGCAGCTGCGACTGCTGTTGAGGTTGTTGCGTAGGTGCTACTGATGTGTTGGGGTCAGCAAAGTATCTCTTGGCTTCCATAAATGTCTCTTTTTCTCTTTCGACATCAAATGCTGGGATTTTTTCTGGGGCCTTACGAACCCAAGCCTCAACAGGCTGTTTCTCCTTGTTCTACACTTTCATCATAGCTCCACTTCTTGTAACAACATTGATGGCAAGGACAAGTCGTTGCTCCACAGCAATCAGGTGAATATTCTGATTAGGGGCACTATTTCTTTCTTGAATCTTGGCTATCAGCTGCGAGCATTGCTCAATCACATGGTCAACAGCTCTGCAATATCGACATGTCGTATTTGGGTTTCGACAGTCTCTAGCTAGATGTCCTTCCTGGTTATAGTTATAGCACACAACCTAGCCTCATCCTCTGCCAGCCATACCACCATGACCACAACCTCCAAAATTTCATCGACCTGATGTACTACCACGGTAACCATATCCATCATTTCCTTAGCCATCATTTTGTACCCGATAAGCATCATAAGTTCGTTCTCTCATGAGGTCAAAGCTGCGACACTCATCTTCGTTGTGTCCCACTGACTTACAGAACTTGCAATAAGAGTTCTTAGGGACTTGCACATACCTCTGCAAGAGATAGCAGTCTTCAGGTCGATGCTAGCCAGTTGTCCTACAGATCTCACAATATAGAATACTAGGATTGAATGGGTTTGGTGCACCAGAATTCAGGTAATTTCTTACCGCAGGACATTGTTCCTTGTCGTGACCCTCTGTCCAACATCGTGTACACCAAACCTCTTTGCGACTATATTTCCCTTTTTTCATATCGCGAAGCTCCAAAGCCATGGCTGCCAACTGCGCTTGTATTTGAGCGATACCAGAATTATCTTCGACAGGGGTTGTTTCAAGCTTCATAGCGATTTCCAAAGCCTCCTGTTGATCCACAACCTTCGGTTGCATGAGTGGAGTTCTGATGTGTGGTAACAAAGCTGCGATGAACCATTCCTTATGCTGCACTGGTCAATAGTGAAGCTGACTTGATCTAGCAGAACTTTGAACCTCTGATCAAAGTCCCACACTGATTCTCCTCACCTCTGCTGAATTTCCTTTAGTTCAGTGATACACTGCGACTCTGATTTAGGCTTCTTAAATTCCTTTATCATTGCTTCTTTTATATCAGCCAAGACATGGTTCTGAGTACTGGAAAACTTCATGAACCAAGTCAAAGCGCGGTCTCTAAAATAAGTAACCAGCTGCGCTCTTCTCGTATCTTGATCCGTAATGTTATTAGCAGTCCACATTGCTTCGCATAAGAACCAGAACTGTTCTGGATCCTCTGATCCAGTTCCTTTGAAAACAAGGAGCTTAATGTCATCATTCATATGGGCCATCGCAGATCTAGGGGAGGGGGAGTGGGACTGGTAGTAGGTGAGGGGGAACTTACTGGGGTAAACTGACCTACGACAGGAATACTCAGGCTAGGGTTACTTTCAGACTGCGACGGGTTCTCAGGGATAATAGGTCTTCGCTGCGGGGTTACCGGAGGGTTTCCAATAGACGCGGTTTCTTCAGGCTCTGAGGCTGTTGGAATTATGGGGTTATACTCGGTACTCTGACCTAGGGTATAGGACTCAAAATTTCTCTTGTACCTTTTGCCACTTCGCAGAAAACCACTTTGCTCGTCGAAGGTACTTTCACTTGCAAATATAAGTAAGTAATACTAAATCTAACAGTCTGATTCAATAAGCAATATACCTTTTTCAGCCAATAGCATTTTAATTCTCAAACTAAATGAATTCAAGTACTTACCCCTTGGTCCTTTGAAGAACTGTCGTTCGGCTTCACTGAAGGACGTCCTTGTGTCAATGGCGAACTCCGTCACAAATGCTTCAAGGGTTCGCGTTGTCCAGAAATCAACAGCTTGGGATATCTCGTTGTTCACCCTTTTCAATATATTAATTCTTGTGGGGGTCCAATCAGGAGATTGACCTTCTTGGAAGTTCATCCTTCTCTCTATTAACCTGGATAACCACTGGTGCAAATCTATGTGGATACTACCAAAGAAAATTTCATAAACATCAGAAAAAACGTACCTTTGTAAAAATTCGTTTGAACTACAACGCGGATCTTTGTTCTCTTGTACAGCAAAGTTCATAGGAGTCTCTTCAATCCAATCACCGATTTCTTTCACTGAGGGTCTCCAAAACATAGCCCTCGAGGTACGACATAAACCCCTCTTGAGCAGATACTAAGTTCAACCGGAAATGGAACCAATTTGTTGGGCTTAGGGCAGACCCGGGTTCTATACTTTTGTCTTCGCACCAACAAAAGACCCACAGTGTTGGCCCTTTCAGCAACAACCTGCGAAAAGGTTGCAGTCTCACCTAAAACAGCTATGGGGTGCCGCAGAATCAGGTTTCTGCAAGCAGAAGAGGGATATTACTGTACCTTTAGCTTCTAACAAATGATAATCATAAAATACAGAGCTTTGATATTCACTTATTTAGCTTCGCGGTTAGATAAACAAACAGTGCCTTGCTTAACCCTTTACTGAGAATTCACAGCAAAGTTAATATTTAGCAGTGATCTTACTTATCAGTTATTTACTTATCAATGCATACAAGAACATAACAGAAACAACACAAAAGAACCACGACACAAGATATAACGTGGTTCACCCCTAGTTTAGGGGCTACGTCCACAGAACTATGTTTTATTCAACTCTTTACAAAAACCACAGTTCTGATCTGCGCACTCAGCTTCAGATCCCTTCAATTCCTCAAGCTGCGCACTAAGCTACAGATCTCTGCGCACACAGCTACAGATATTCTTATTCACCCAAAAACCCTCTACGCACTCAGCTGCAGATCTTCTTATTCACCCAAAAACCCTCTACGCACTCAGTTGCAGAGGTTGTCCACGCACACAGCTGGGACTTAACCTTTCTTACAAAACTAGCCTTAGCTTCGCATCAAATCATCTTACATCAAAAGCCTAAACTAACTTCTTTACAAGAGTGCTTATTTATAGTGCACTTATTACAAAACCATGGGCTTAAACCATGGGCACCCCGAACCCTAAACCCTCGACTTAAACCATAAGTTTATTAAAAAAGAAGGCTTTTACTCAACCCCGACACCCCTAAGACTATTTTGAGTTACAACTCCGCTTACAAGCTTCCACAAAAACCGTGGAGTTACCAAAATTAAGGACCGTTAAGGTGCGCACCCTAACAAAATTGTTGAAGTAATCAAAGGTGAGTCCTAGAACTTCAAATATTGCTACCAATAACCTTAAACATAATGCTTTTAACTTAAATCATTAACAAAATTATCTTCGATTTGAAATTGACTCTAAAATAGCAATCAAATATATTGAGTGATTGCATTTAGGTTTCCTAAATTTAATATATATCTTTTTATTTTAGTTGTGAGACAACACTATAATTATTTTTGTGAGACATCATTATATTTATTTTTGTTTAGATTAATTAATTTTGTTTAGGTTTGCTAAATTTAATATATATATATTTATTTTAGTTTTGAGAAAACACTATAATTATTTTTGTGAGACATCATTATATTATATTTGTTTTATATTATTTTTTTTTTGTGTCAACATGTACTAGTGTTACCCACATTACCTTTTGTTACAATGTCATATTGAGACACGACTCTATCATTGCCACTACAATACAGGTCATGGAATTGTGAGACTATCAAAAGGAAGTCAATGGATTCATGGGTGTCACTGAAGAAAGAACTTGAAGATCATGGTACAACTTATTTCTCTCAAAAAAATCATGGATCATAGTATGAACAGACTTGGAATTCTAGATAAAGTGGAAAAGCCCCCGAATGGGTTCATGGGATTCAATGAAGCAAGAACTTGAAGACCTTGGTCCAACTTAGTTCTCTTAAATAAATCATGGATCATAGTATGGACTACCTTGGAATTCCAGATAAAGTGGAAAATCCCCCCTTTAGTACATATTACTCTTCCTTATCAAAAAATCATAGGACTTTGGAGGACCCCATGTTAGATCACATTTGTGGTTAACACCATTTATCCAACAAAGTTTCTAATGACATACCTCATGAACACATTGGATAACTTAAATAAAGGTTGGATCCATGTAGAGAATATAAATCCATTTATAGATAAGAATCAATCAATCACCAAGCTATATTCAATAGCGAGTGCCATGTGCTATCTAAGGTTTTTCCTCCTATGATAAGCTATGATTCTTGTGTTTGTAATTTAGATGGTGTGGTGTGTTATTTTTACCTTTCACGAAAAAAAGAAATGTTTGAAGCATATATGCATGTGTATCTTCATACTATTTACAACCCAACATAGGTACGAGGGTTTTCAAAATCCCCATAATTAAATGTTGACTTGACATATTTAGTCCTCCCTCATGCAGTCGCATATTATCGTCCCAGTTTTATGATCCTAGTGTAGTCTTATAACTAACTCCATGTCATATTAGTGTTTCCACTATAAGGGAGTATTGGGGTTTTTTATTAAATAATTAATGTAATAATGGTTGAGGATTTGTTGTTCAATTTTCACATGATCATGATAGCTTGACAAAGTTGGCAGTTGCAGAACTGGTGGAAACAGTGAGAAGAAATGGAATTCATCCCACTGGATGTAAATGGGATCTCATTTTGGCATTGATGAAAAATTATCATATTTTTTGTAAAGGGTTTCCAATATATAGTCCAATCTGTGGTGGATAATGGAAACAAACTACAGGTTACTAGGAATATTTCCACTAGCTTCAATAAGCAATACAACAAAAGTAAGGGATTTGTTGATGTTATTTTCCAGTCAAGCAGTTGCAAAAAAGATATGTAGAATACTAAAGCTATTTTTTTTTAAATGAGAATAAACATTATGAAGAATCCATGATTGAGTCAACCACACCAAACAAGCATTTTCTCGAAAGAATAAAAAAACATTAAAGGTTACTGAAAACACAAAGATCATAGAAACCAGTGCTATTAGAGAACAATCTAGTTAGAAATTTTGAACAACCATGGATGATGCTTGTTCACAAGAAAGTGAACCTTGGATGGGTTTCTTATAACCCATATATCATGAGTCCTAGTTCTCCATTGGACACTACAAATATAACAAATATGATTTCTTGGAGTGTGAATGGTTTAAAAGCCTTATTGAAATGGAAGGATGATAACTCATTCCTGTAGCTTGCTCACAAGGACAAATTTGATGTCTTATGTTTACAAGAAACCAAATTGTAGGAAAAGGATGTGGAGCATATTAAACAATGTCTGCTATATGTCTATGATAATATTTTCTATACTTGTAGTGTTTCCAAGCTTGGGTATGCTTGCATTCCTGTGATTTCTTGAATCAAACCCGTATCTATAAATTTTGCACATGGGATTCCATACCATCATGGTGAAGGATGACTAATTACAATATAATTTGATACATTCTACTTAGTAGCAGGTTATGTGCATCCAACTTTGGTGAAAAACTAGAAATCCTAAGTTGCAGTGTCCAGCAATGGGATCCATCTCTAAGCATCTATTTCAAAAATCTAGAAAGAAAAAGGAAGTAATTTTGACTTGTGATATAAATTATGCACATGAAGAGATAGACATATAAAATACTAATGGAAACTACATAAATGCGGGATCAACGATGAAGAAAGGATACCATTTAAAGAGAACTTTTTGAATAGATATTTTGTGGACTCTTTTTTACAGCAGCATCCAGAAGTTGTTAGCTATACTTACTAGGGATACCAATAGGGAGCAATAGATGGAATATACTCTATTTTCTTGTTTTAGATTCCATTGCAGACAAGGTATACAACAAGAAACTTGGTTTTGAGATTAGCCAACCAAAATCATTTTGTGTCGCACTTCTTCAGTTTCTATGGAGGAAACTTGTGGAAAATAGGAAGAAGATTCAAGAATCTAATATTCTTGAAGAGTCGTTGAAAAATAAAGAGGATATGTTAGATATCTCTAAACAACTTGAGCCCATATATGATATGAATGAAGAATATTACACATGGAAAGAAGAAGATGTAATAAAATTAGTGGGTGAACAAGTATTTGTTAAAGACCACAATTTGGTTAACAATTTGACCATGGGATATCATATCAAACATAAAGGAGGGACAAAAAGGGAAACCATTGGATATCATATAAAGCATATTATATAGAATTTAGAGTAAAAAAATAAGAGAACCCACCCAGAGATTGTGTAATCTCTTATTTTCTTAATTATTTATTGGATTCCAAAGTTGGTGGAAGCTCCCACTACATCTCGAGTTAAGATACGAATCTAGGTTTAAGGTATTTTTTCAATAAACGTTCATGTAACTGGATACCACCACCCAATTATTCTTGTAAAATACGAATAAAATGTAGGAAGTTTGATAGGGGGGCTCTTCTTCACATTTCCCTCAACAAGAGGGGTAAGACGAGAGAGATTAAAGATCTATATTTTGTTGTGTTATTTCATTCCTCATTCTTTTGATTCTACAAGGTTTAACGTTGTTTTTTTTACAGAAGGAAATTCGTAAAAGCATGAAAAGGAAGGGAAAGTCGAGATTGTGAACTTGATTCATTTCTTATGGAATTTCTAAGGGATTCAATCAATCCCAAGCCAAATGTAGAGTTGTATCAAACTATCTTGTTGTAGTGATAAAAAAATCATTATCTGATCATGCCTTGTTAGAGTTGTATCAAACTATCTTGTTGTAGTGATAAAAAAATCATTATCTGATCATGCCTTGTTTGGTATTCATTTATAGTTATGTTAGTTATTTTATTGTATTTTCATTTTGTTTTTAAAACACATGTATAGTTACCTGAGGCTCTTATTATACCTGTGGTGAGGTGTATATTGTAATCGATCTTCGGTCAACCACCATTAGTTGGTGCTTTTATTAAAATTTTATCAAAATTTAATTAACTTTTACATTATAGACTCACTTTCTTTTATTTTTCCCAATTATTTCAAGTCATTTGTTTGTCATGCCATTGGTTGATCACTTCAAGGTCCTATTTCCTGACCGATGGTGGGGCTTCTCGGCAACTACAAATATTTTTAATGCATTACTTGACAGTTGGATTCCAAAATCGATTTTTTATTCATCACATCTCAATTCTCGAGCTCCTCATTAATTAACATTAATTCCCCCTTTAAGTTTTGTTAAGACAACTATTTGGCATCTCACCACCTCACTGTTCACCACCTTCCTGCACCCTTAATACTACACTGCATGTCTTCTTGCTTCCCTTATTTTTTTACATTTTTTTGGTTGTCAAGATGCAGAGAATACATTTCTTTCTTTTGTTAATCCTTCAAGTCGCACAACACTTGGTTTCTCCCAACCAACCCTCAGAACAGGGGACGACTATCTCATGAAAGACCAATCATCTAGAGTAAACGTCAATCATCCATGATACAATGGCATGGGTAAAATTAGAGTAGAAAACATGGATTGATCACCAAGGGAAATTAGAAGACTAATCCAATGAGCCACAACATGTAGTCAAGGTTGGAGCAGTGCCACTTGGGCATAAACTAGGATTGTATTGCATCAAAGGCAGCTAAATGGAAATTCACTGTGGTGTTTTGCAGTTAAACAAGCAAACAAAGAGCATGCTCAGTCATATTTAAACATGAGTACTAGTTTCCAGAACCACTCTAAGTTGTAGTTAAAAATAATTTACTGGAGTGAGTACTTTGAAGAGATATGAGTGTCTACTTCTAGATACAAAATGAGTCTTGGATTAGTAGTTGTCTCATGGAGATCATGCAAACAATCAGTTCTGGCATATTCGACAACAAAGTAAGAATGCTTGGTTTTTGCAGAATTGATGACACATATTGTATGGATTAGGAAGATACTTGAATATTCATAGGAGAAGCAAGTGAAATATACTCCTTTATTGATTGACAACTCCACTCCTTTATTGATCGAAAACACTTATGGAATCAAATTGGCCAAGAACCCAAAATTCCATTATCAAACAAACCAAATCAACACAAATTACCATTTGAATAGACATCATATAGAGGCCAAGATAGTTCATCTATGACATTGTTCCATGAATGAGAAAATTGCAGACATATTCACCAAACCACTTACTACAATTCGACTTGACAACGTGTAGAGGCTGCAACAGTTCATCTACGACATTGTTCCATGAACGAGCAAATTACAAACATAATCACCAAAGCACTTGGATGAGAAAATTTTGAAAACTTTAGAACCATGATCGTACTTACACACGCCCCTTCAAATTAAGGGGGGATGTGAAGGATTATGCTTCCAAGAAAAAATTGTAAATATTGGAAATATTATAGAGAATATGAAGAGCCCATAGTAATTCAGATAGTCATTTGAATATGTAAGACAACATCCATCTAACAATGTATAAATATTTTATTTTTCAATGAATAAGAATCAATTTAGGAATTATTTAACAAAAAATCTAATCCTTCTAGTTGATTGGGTGTGAATCATTCACACCTTGCTAGTTCATTAGGAACAAATGCCTCAAAAACTGATAGTTTGCATATTGCACATTGAAAAGAAGTGAATCATTTTCATGTTTCCTATGAATTAAGTGTGAATTTCCACCAAAAATCATAAAAATAAATAAAATTTTGAAAATGAGGGAATATAGAAAGTTATGTAAACTAATTTTTTTGGTTGTAACTCCTCCAACCACTTGGTAACCATTCTCAACATCTTCCTTCAATCATAAAAAGGAATGGAATGGACCAAGATGGTGAGAAACTGAAGAGAGTAAGGCCACACTAGAGGAATCACTTGTTATCATGCCCATCTTTCCCTTCCATCAATAACCCTTGTTTTTGAACCCTTGTATACATGAATACAAAAATTAGTACCCTCAAGTAGTTTCTCCTTTTTATGCATTCATTGGACTGGAGTGGAATTGTAGGAGTGCATGAGCATGAGAGACATGGATATTAGGTTCATTAAGGTGCCAAATTAGAGAATAGGTATATGATTTATACTTAATTTGATTGTTTCAATAGAGATTTGATATCTTTCCCTTCCCAAATTATGGGTTAATTTCACAATTAATATAGAAATTAGTGTTTTTATATTAAAAGTTGATCAATAGATTTGTGTTCTTTCATATTTGAATTCATTAATAGTATTTATTGTTACCAAATGTGTTTGAGGAATGATAGTTCTAGATATTTTGCAGGTTAAATTTTGGGCAATTTGGAGCATATTTGGAGCAAAGCAGGGAGTGGCTTGGATCAAACATCATAAAAAGGGGTTCACAAGATCTCTCTCCTTCGTATCTTCTTAAATCAAATTCACTTGGTGTAAATGTGGTCATATGTATGAGTATGAGTCCTTTTTTCTTGCTAGTAGAATCTTCTATTATGCCAGTCTCCTTTCTTTCAATATGTTGGTGACCTCGTCCTAATCATAGGAATTAATTTTTGTACAACAAAACTAGCGAATCCACTAGGGAGAAAGAAACTTATGTGGGTCCTTAACGGGTGTTTTATATGTTGTTTGTTGGGATTTAGAGTCTCTAATAAAATTAAACATACCCAAAACAACTTAAAAATTCAATATTTTTGAATTTCCTTGAATTTTCTACCTTTTAGTCCACTACAAGATCCATTTGCTGGAAATAGTACTTGCCAGTAGTGAAGGGTAGGGGTATTTGCACCTAATGATTTTCATAGGTACGAGTAGTATGCAAGAAACCTTCTATACAAAAGCAAATGCCTATTGTTTGAGAGATTTTCTCAAGTGTGCCCTTATGTTTTGTAAAGACCTACTTTTTTTGGATTGTCTAAGTGGTATAGGATTCTTTGTGGATTTTTTGGAAGATTACGGGTAGTGTGTGAGTGTGTTTAACCTAAGTTTGCGTCAAAAGTTTTTGAAAATTTTGGAAGTGTTTAGTGTTTTTTCATATTTTCATTTTTTTATTTAAGTGGTTGATAATTATGGAGTGTGAAATCCCAGAACATAATCTTATTGTTTGTTCTTATAGTTTCTCTACTTTTGAGAAAAAATAGCTTCCAAAATTGTTTATACTTAGTAGACCTATTATCATGTTTGAGTCTAAGAAATCGTTTCTTCTCAAACTTGGCTTTGGCTTGTGGTTGAAAAATCTAGTGTTAGTAGTTATTTTCACCAAAGTGATAGGCTTATATTTCTCATTTTGTTGCTTGCATTAGTTTGATTTGTTGGTCAAAAGTTGCATTCTCACAAAAAGCAAAAACTTCCATTTGCATAAAAAGCAGGTTTGGATTTCAAAAATTTGTATTTGTTGAATATTGTAACTTCAAAGGATATTCTAAATGGATTTTACTGATGTAACCCAAGGGAGATGTTATTATTTCTCTAGCGTGGTGTTACTATTGTATTTGGTCATCATAGATTCATGAGGTAAAGCCTCCATTGTAGTTTGGGTCATTAGTACCCTAATGAATAATATAATATAATGTTTTGAGTCTTCCTAGGTGAAGTGGGCCGAGACAGCTTAGTGGGGCCGATTTTATTAGGGAAAAAGTCAGTTGGCTCAATGTGTATAAATAGAGGAGCTGTGATTCTTATTTGAACATAGACTCACTCATTTGAGTATTGCATAGGAGAGAGAGAGTCAGAACAGAAGGAGTAGAACACCCATTTTTGGGGTTATCTCTTATACATCTTATACAAAGGAAGTTTTGTTGGGTTTTATTATTATACCCAAATCCTGTCACCAACATGTGATGGGATCCTTAACCCCTAGGTTTTCCCTTAATCCCAAAACTTGGAGTGCAAACTTGCTCTAGATATCAATTCTACTTGAAAAAACCTAGCACTATGCTTACCCTTTGGCTGATGAGCGGTACCTTCTTTAGCACCGCCTGTGTCTGGTTATAGAGAAGCAGTGCCACCGTGGAAGTGCTTTGTCTTTGAATCGGTTCTCACCTAAAATGCTCTGTCATAAGGAAAAAAAAGTGGTACCCTGGTTAAAATGGGAAAAAGAGAAGTTTCTCGAGGCTTCTAGACTTGAGCCTTGTGTCCTCCCTTATCCCTATCAATATGGGTTAGTTGAGCTTGAGATCCCTCTTGGTAGGATCTTAGAGCCACCTCACCCACAATTCTCTTAAGTACCCCTATCCATGGATCCTTATAAATACAAGCTCATGTCCATAGTTGAGGGGATGAGAAGAATAGTAGAGTTATGCTGCTGAATTGATACCCTGGCCTAATCCATCAGAGAGCAGTTGTGGAGCAAGTTGGAGATATCGAGGACAAGGTGTTAGTTTGTGAAGGAGTGTCTCGACACTAAGGCACATGGTTGTAAGCTCTTTCATTTATTTTCTAATGCAAAGTTGATTTCCTTCCCACATGTTTGTTGTGTAAATATCACATATATGTTATTGGATTCCTTAGTCACTAATATGGATGTCTAGATGTTTTTCTGGTAGCTTTGATGTCTTTGTATGTTTGATATGTCTTACAAGTATATAGGTCTTTCATTAGAGTTATATTCCAGGCTTCTATAAGGTTCAGGGAAGGTCTTCAACTAATTTATTCACTCATTTGTTCTGGATCTGAACCATTCATATTAGAGGAACAACTTCTGTCTGCAGAAGGTGAATTATTCATGATTACAAATCTGGCGACTCCACTGGGGAGCAAAGCAAATTTTAGTTGATCTGATCTTCCTTAGTCCTTGAACCCCTTGTTCGAATCTAGGCTCCATCTCCAACTCTCTTCAGTTAGATCTGCCCTCTGACTTGGTGAATTTTGGTTTAAAACTTTTAGATATGAACTATTTTAACCTTATATGCTCTTTTCTATTGTCAATTCATTAGTCTTTACCTTGATTTGATCAATTTTTAACTTGAATTCTCATTCTCCTTTTGTTTTGGATCTATTCAGGGAACCGCACATGTGTTGTTGGCAAGAAGCAGTGCCAGCGCCTAAACTCTGTTAGCCATAAGCGGTGCCACCGCTTGAGTCCCTTTATCCAAAAGCGGTGCTCATCAAAAACCACTCTGTCAAGACCCCTCTAGCACGGTGCCAGGTAGGCCTTGTTCCAGAACTAGTTTTTTCTGATTTTTTGCAAAAAGTTGGATTTTGCTTGCATTCATCCCTGCACTATCAGGCTTGTGTTTTGAATCTGAATGCTCATGGTTGAAAAGTTTGTGGTAAAATTGGTTTGATTGAAGAATTCAAAAGCTGGATTAGGCTTGTTGATTGTTTGTGTGCTTTCATGCTTGTTGGTTGTCATTTTGAAAGGAATTTTTGAAATCTTAGGTTTCAGATTAGATCTCTTTTCGTTTCATTTATAAATACTGAAAGAAAAACCACTTGCTTATCATCTTAATTTCATTTTTCCGTAGAGGAATTCTTTTTGCTTATTAAAAAGAATTTTTTTTTATTGAGATTAGGTCATTATCATTATTGAGCATAAGGCATTGGATCTCTGATTAGCCTCACAAGCTTTCAGGTTCTCTTTGTTATTTTGTCTCTCTTGCATTAGTAATATCTTATCAAAAGAAAAAATAGTGTAGTTTTAAGTTAGATCTATCTGTGTTTAAAAGAGAAATCGAAAAAATAGAGTGCATATGCATGTAGAGTGCTTATTGTTTTTCTTTTAAGAAAAGAGACTCTTACCCCTTTGATTGCTTTCAAAAAGAAAAATGAGTTTGGATGTGTTGCTTGTCTTTGGATTTGATTTGTTCAAAGTAGTTGTTTGGGACTTTTTGGTTTTCAAAACGAAAAGAAAATACTCTCTTTCCCTCCCATAAGTAGGCATACCACGAACGGTAAAGTGAAATATTTGCATCTACATTCTGCATGGTTTTACTTTTCTGTCAAAATTCCATGCATTCACCTAACCGTCCACTTTAAAATTAGCGGTAGTTATAGGCTTAAAATTTACATAGGAATTTGACCGATAGGCTAGAGACATGTTCGGGCGTCGTTAAGCGTAGGAGCTATCGTTACTCATCTGCATTACATCCGGGACTCGTGCGGTTCTTCCACATACCGTCGGTATATCGAATGGCCTTTCACATACCCTTGAGGTATATAGAAAGGTACTTCATGTACTCGATTGTATATAGGAAGGACCCTTGTGAATGGTTATGCATTAGACAACACTACTACCGATTTGAGCTCCCACGTACCTTGCGTATATCAGGAGACCCCACTAGGATACCTTATCTATCTGAGAAAAGCCCTTTGGTCATCTTCCTTAGAGCCATACACTAAAAACAACATTCTGGGAGATTACTACACATGTACCCTTGAATTATATCCCGAGTGGCACCTTCTTGACAATCCTAGTGAGAGACCTGATTATCTGAACTCCTCTTGTCATTTAAGTTTGCTTGTTTGGCCTATAGCTTGAGTAGGAAAATTTTTGGTGTGTTTTCTAGTTTTGAGACCCTAGGTTAGATAGGAACTGTTTAAGCTAGCTGAATTAAGATAGTCCAGAAGAGTACGGGACTTTCCACCTAATTTTATTCCTGTTTCAGGAGAAAATCCTATGGAAGCTATCGACCAAGGAGCTACTACCAACTCCCAAGTGGGAGAAAATGTGGTTGTAGAAAGCGGAGATCCATATCCTTCGCAAGGTCCTCCCTTGGTCCAAAAACCTTCTAGGGTAAATATCTCATTCCATTCTCCCATGGAAGGTCATGTTGATGATACTACCCATCCAGATTATGGTCCCAATGCTGCGTTTTGGGATACCTCTATGGGTCAGGCCATTGCTTCGTTTGGCACCCATCCAACCTCTTCTGAAGATATTTCACCAAATGAAGAAGAACATAGACAATACTAGGTAGATATTCTCCATGCAAGAGAACTAGACAAGAAAATAGATAGCATATTGGGTACACCACCACCTTGTTCAATAGTGTTTCCTCATAATCTAGACCCTTGGCCTGTAGGATATCGCTCACTTGTTGATTCTATGAAACCCAATGAACCTATTCTAGATCACAATGTGACTCCACATAATCCGAGTCAAACTACCAACCCCACCACCTTCCATATTATGTCTGTTCCAAATCCTCCTGGGTCTTCTGCACCTGGGGAACAACATTTAATTCCTATTTCATCAATACCTTCTAGTGCCGGAGGGAAACCCCCGGCATGACCTACGTTACTTGTCATTGGAATCGTAGCTAGTCATGGATAGAGCTCTAGTATAAAGAAATATACAGTTTATGTCCCTCCTACTGACAAATGTGGTTAACCCCCCATCCAGTTCAAGTCAGCCCTTGGGGGCACAACTTGTAACCCATCAAAACTCTTGGGGGTATGGTTACACAACAAATCAAGCACCTATAGGAAACATTAATTACCAACCCAACTCTACAGGAATGTCTTATGCTGGAATTCCATATTCTAGTAATACTTTCACACCATGGGGGAAACCTAACTAGTCTTACATGCCAGCTATGGGAGGGATACCTATACATAATGCGGGGGGTGCCGGAGGACCACCTTATGTCCCTGAGGGTCTGGTGACCTCCTCCTAATTGTTTCAGAGGCTCCAGAGGTTTACCTTTTAGGGGCCCCATAGGGTTAGGTTGTCCTCCTCCTGGTGGTCCCAACGGTCCTGGTGGTCCTCCTCCTAGAGGCTCCGATGGTCCTAACGGTATTGATCCTGAAAATCAACCCCATATGGGTGGATCTTCCAGTGGTTCTTCATCACAAAAACCTGTCTATCAATCTACTTACAGTCCTACTAGTACTTATATGCCATATCAATACTACCAGTACATGCAACCTAATCGCTAGTTACCTTTCCTAGCAACTTTGGAATTTCTTGATTTGTCCAAATTGATTAATGATCCCATTCGACATAACCCCTTATGGCCTCCTGTTCTGGTAAAGTTACCATCGGACATTTCAAACTTCGATGGGAAGTAGGGAGATGATCCAAAAAACCAGGTCATGACATTCCATTTGTGGTGTTCTTCGAACTCCCTTATGGATGATTCAGTTCGTTTAAGACTCTTCCAATGAAATTTGACTGGTACCACCGCGAAATGGTACATTGAACTTCTGCAACATTCATTTGTGGATTCTGGCTTGTTGGAAACTATGTTTATTACACACTTTCAGCTTCCTATATGTTATGAAATGGGTATAGATCTCTTAACTTCTCTGTGGAAAAACACCTCCACCCACATATCCGATCATATCCATGAGTGGAGAAGGTGGAGAAGACTTATTAAGGCTCCTATCCTGGATCAGTTATTAGTTGATTGGTTTACTAAATCTTTGTTGCCTCCAATCGCCAAAGATGTGGCTATGGGAGGTGTCGTTACTGAAGAGAAAGCCATTAGTCGAGCCCAATATTTGGATTTGGTCTATTCCCAGTCCGAAACATTGTATGACTTGATCCCTCAAGCTCCTCACACAAGCACCGATCCTACCAAGCCACCAGCAGAAACCCCTGTTGATGGGATTGTTGGTTCAATCCAGTCCCTGTCGACAACAAAACTTGCCAAGAAACCCCATAATTCCACCCCTACTCCTTCAACTCCCAAGGTTTCCACTGAGGTAAATTCCATTCAAAGTACTCAAACTCCCAGCAACAATAAAAAGAAAGGTAAAGCTACAAACAAAAAACCTGGAAACCAACAGGAGAATCCAAAACCAACCATCAACGAGAACGATAAAGGAAAAAGAAAAGAGAAATATCCATGACTTCTATGTGAAGGTGACCACTTCACGAAAGAGGAAATTCACATGATGTCTTCAAACACTATTAGTTTACAAACTTGAAGTCAGAGTTATGACAAACCCGGAGAAATGAAAGAAGACAATTCTTCTTGAAGAAAAGCTCCCTCTACTGGTTATCCCGAGTCCTCGTCTATTGTTCCCCTAACCATCGAGAAACCTAACATTGACATGGTTTTGCGTCCACCCAAGAGTACTCTTAGGAAGGTTGTTTTTAATCCTAATGCTAGAGCTGCCCAATTTTATAATGTAGTTGAAGATATTTCTCAGGAACCATGTGCAATGTCTACCTTGGAAGTACTCCAAAGTTGTCCTACATAGCGCAAAAACTTGTTAATAGCGTTAGGAGCTTTAGACCTGGATAATACTAATTTGATTCATTTCAATGTCAAGAACTATAATTCTAGACTACCTCACAAACTCGCTTTCCAAATCCTAATGAAAGTAGTTGGAAAGAAGGTCTTTAGAACTATCTTAGATGAAGGAGCTTCAACTTTGGTTTTGTCCGTGTCTTGTTGGAAAGCTATTGGCTCTCCCGAGCTTGTAACATCACCTATGACTCTTAAAGCCTTTGATGGACGAGGTTTCCAGCCCCATGGTCTCATACTATCCCTTTCAGTTGAGCTTGGGGGAAAAACTATTTCTATTCAAGTGGAAGTAGTAGATGCCCCGTTAGACTACAACCTCCTTTTAGGAAGAAATTGGTTTTACACCATGACTGTTGTTGCTTCGACAGTATTTCGAACTGTCCAATTTCCACATCTTGGGAGGATTGTCACCATTGACCAACTCGAATTATGTACACCAGATGTTACTACCTCTATGGCTAATAACATCCCTATGTTAGGCCAGTCCCCTCCTCCTTACCAGTCGATTGGGGTAGGAATGTTGAAGGATTCGTCCCTTATGGGGATTTTTCCGTCAACTCCTCCTAACACAGACACTGCAACAGTAAATATGATTTCATCGTTTGATTATGATCCAAAGGGAAAACAAATTGTTGAGTTCACCTCATTGAGTCCGTATGAAACCATGTACAACATTATCCAAACCCTTTTCGATGACCACATTGATGAGCTTCATCTGGTGGCTTCGGACCCTTACCACCTACCCTATTGGTTAGAACCCTCTCTTCCTATTCTGGATTATCTCTCTCAGAATTTTCCTTTCGATGAGTCCATTATAGAGATCATGAGTACGAATGAGCCTATATGGGAGGATCATCATCATAGATCCTCATTCCTCCCCAATACCAGTTCAGTAGACCATGATTTTGCATCCCTTTTTTCCACTGATATTGTCAACACACCTCAAACTCCTATATTGTTGTAGAACACAAATTCTGAAGGAAACCTATGCAACATTACTCAAACAAATCCAATTGACATATCAGCCAAGCCTCACACCCTTGAGCATGTTCATGTTGGGAAGAATTGCTCAGCAGAAGAATCTGAAGCATACATAGCACTTTTCAAAGAATTCCACGATGTTTTTTCCTGGTCTTATGAAGTAATGCTGGGGATAGACCCATCCATTATGAACCACGAAATAAAAACCTATCCCACTGCAAAACCTATCAGGTAAAAACTGAGACAAGTCCATCCACGGAAAGTTGCAGCTATCAAAGCTGAAATAGAAAAGCTTCTAAAAGCAAGTTTTATTTATCCCATACCCCTGACGCAATGGGTATCGAACGTCATCCCTATCAATAAAAAGCAAGGCACCATTAGAGTCTACGTCAATTTCAAATATTTGAACAAAGCTTGTCCCAAAGACAACTTTCCCACTCTGCATATCAACCAGATTATCAACAACTATGCTGGAAGTGTCATCTTCTCATTTATGGATGGATTTTTGGGTTATAATTAGATTGAGATTTTACCCACCGATTAGCACAAGACAACATTCATATGTCCATGGGGATCCTTTACATATAGGAAGTTACCATTCGTCCTGAAAAATGTTGGAGCCACTTTCCAGCGTGCTATGTCCTATGCGTTTCATAATATAAAACATATTGTAGAACCGTACCTTAATGACCTCCCAACTCATTCACGGCGATGGGAGGACCACCCTGGTCATCTTAGAGACATTTTCCTGAGATGCCATAATTATAACATACAGCTCAATCCTCATAAATGTGTTTTTTGCGTTGAGACGAGATGCCTGTTAGGTTTTGTGGTTTCTAAAGATGGCATCCAGATAGACCCATTGAAAATTGCCACTATTCTAGCTCTACCAGCCCCAACCAACCTTCTAGAAATCCAAAGTTTGCAAGGGAAGGAAAAATTCCTCGACCGTTTCATGTGCATTTTGAAGAGAAAACAAATGGTTATATACGTCTCCTTAATAAGGACACTTCGTTCTTTTGGGATTACCAAGCCCGATGATCCTTTGATAATCTCAAACACGCTCTGACTCATTCACTTGTGATACACCGCCCAGATTATTCAAAGGATTTTTTCCTATACATTGATGCCTCCACTACTACCATCACTATGGTTTTGGTGCAGGAGAATCCTGACGATCAGGAGCACGTGATCTACTATGCTAGTAAGAATCTCATGGATTCTGAAACCCAATATTCACGCTTGGATAAATTAGCATTGGCCACGGTCATTACTGTTCAAAAAACATTTCACTACATTTTTCTCCGCACAACCACCGTATTGGTAGACCAGAACCCTATGTATTACATCCTGACTCGTCAGGTGCTCAGGGGCAAGTACTCCTGATGAATAGTCATATTACAAGAGTTTGATCTGGAATTTTCCAAAGCTACATCAAAGAAATCCTTGGTATTTGCTGAGCTCATGTGTGATATTCCCTATGCTTCGATGGAATCTAAGCCCAATGATTCATTCCTGGATGAATTCATGTTCCTGATAAGCACTATTGACCCATGGTATGTATATTTTCTCATCTATCTCTAGACACAAAGATTTCATCCCACTCTATCCCATGACGATCGTCATCCTATTCGTCACCACACAAAATACTGCCTCATCTTGAATGACACTTTGTATAGACGTGGTATCGATTTCGTTATCCAGTGATGCCTTACCCATGAGGAATCTGAACAAGTTTTGAATGATTTCCACTCTGGAGCATGTGGCGGTCATTTATCTAGGATGGCTACAGCCCAGAAAATCCTTCGCGTTGTCTATTTTTGGCCTTCAGTCTTTAAAGATTGTCATGAGGGTGTTAAGATATTCCCACCCTGTCAACATTTTTATCTAGAAAAGTGCACTCATCCTGCTTCGTTACACCCCGTCATTTCCATTGGACCTTTCACCAAATGGGGGATCGGTTATATGCATTGTAAGCCTACATCAGCTGGGGGGCATGGTTACATCATCGTAGTCGTTGATTATTTTACAAAATGGGTTGAGGCCATGCCTACATATGCAGAGGAAGGTAAGATTGTCGCTCTCTTCCTATTCAATCATGTGATAGAAATATTCAAAGTCCCACAGTCCATAATTACTGATCACGGATCACATTTCCGTAATCAAATGATGGAGGAACTAAGTTCCAAGCTAGGTTTTCATCATGAAAACTCTATGCCCTATTATCTGCAAGCTAATGGTCAGGTCGAGGCCATTAACAAAGTTTTGAAAACAATGCTTCGTCGGATGGTTGGAGACCATAAATCCAACTGGCACCATATTCTTTTCTCCTCTCTTTGGGCTTACAAGACTTCGGTGAAAACAACTACTAGTTTCACACATTTCCAGCTTGTCTACGGACTAGAAGTTGTCTTGCCGATTCAATGTCATATTCCATCCTTGAAACTTGCCATCGAAATTCTCCTAGACACTTCCACAGAGGAAGAGAGATTTCTATACTTGAACAACCTTGATGAAACTAGAAGAGATGTTTCCTTATATAACGAGGCACACAAGAAATGCGTCAAGGCGCAGTATGACAAGTCTGTCCAACCTCGTTTCTTTAATGAGGGTGACCTAGTTTTGACTTATGATCAGAGATATGACAAACTACGGAAAGGGAAGTTCAAATCCATCTGGTACGGTCCTTTCATTATTTCCAAAGTTTTAGAGAAAGGGGCCTATGAGCTCGTGGACTATGATGGAATCCCCTTAGGACAACCTCACAATGGGTTGTACCTAAAGAGGTACTATGCCTAGATCTTTCTTGTGTAGTACCTTGTATATATGTATTACTTGACTTTTAGTGTGCTTGAGTATTTTCAATATGGTTTTGAGTTTAGTGTCTGTATTTGTTTATACCATGTTTTGGTCGTGCAGAGTAGATGGTTTTGGACAGCTTTGATAATGGTGCTTGCCGCCACACCAATTTTGTGAGACTGACACATAGGGTTCCCATGGCGCAAGTTGAGTACTTTCTTGAGGCTATGCAGCAGTAGGTGGTGGGTGTACCACGCGCATGGGTGTGATTATTTCGACGGCTAGCTAGAGCTGTAGTGACCTTCCATGATCACAACCCTCCTCCTCCTACACAGGATTAGACACCTAGGAGTGTATACATTTTGTACTACAGTGTATTATATGTTGGTGGCTCGAGAGCCCCAATTTTGTATCATGACACTATGTATTATCACATTTTGGTTTTTATATATAAAAATTTTATGGTGATCGGTTTAATTATTTACAAGTGTAAAAATTGTGTTTGTGATTAATTTACTGTGAATGAAACAAATTCCAATCTAACACGTAGTTAGCATATGAGTCAGCAACTTGATTATTATTTCTTGAAATATGTATATATGTTATGTTGTCAAATTGTCGTTCTAGCAATCTCACACGTAAGAATCTTCTCAATAACGTCGGATCTCTAACATGGTACAAACCATTAAGCTGTGACACTACTAAGTCCGAATCAAGACGTACCTCAAGAGAGAGAACGCCATGTGAAATGGCATCCCGTAGAAGCTCAATAACGGCACTATATTCAGCAACATTGTTGGAAGATGGCCATAGACATACGCCTCCTAAAGACAGTACCTGGCCCATAGGAGTATAAATCACCCAAGCAGCAGAGGCTGAGTGTTGAGTGTGACGGCTCGCACCATCCGCGAATCCTATGCATGTGGAAGATTCCATTGACATCTGCCAAAAGAAATGGAAACTAATCACAAACCCGATCACGATAAGAAAAAGACCTAACTTTGCAAAACTGTACAATAATATACAATAAGCAGCCTTGGCTGAAGATCATGCATAGTATTTCTTGAGATAGAGCCCATTTCTAGGCTCCGCCAAGGTTGTTCCTTCGTAATCCACTAACTCATACGCACCCTTCTCTAACACATGCTTGACCACGTAAGGACCTTGCCACATAGGATTAAATTTCCCTGCCCCCAAGGGTTCTTTTGGTTGATCCCACAAAAGGACCAAGTCTCCTTCACTAAACCTCCTTGGACGGACAGAATTATCATACTGGACCTTTACACGACATTTATTGACTTCTAGAGCCACCAAGGCATCCCGCCGCTGCTCATCAAGTTGCTCAAGGTGAACCAAATGCTCCTTAAATGCTGAAGTGTCTGGTAAGAGTTCTACACCTAGCTTCAAAAAAGGAATCTTGCATTCAACCGGCAATATCAACTCCACTCCATGTACAAGTTGATATGGAGAAAAACCAGTGGCAGTCTTAATAGTAGTTCGATATGCCCACAAAGCAGGATATAACATGATGTGCCAATTATTCTTGCTTTGTGCAATGGTTCATTGGAGAATGGATTTGAGTGATTTATTCACTGCCTCTACCTGTCCATTCGCTTGAGGGTAGTAAGAAGAGGAATGCTCTTGCTTATACCCTAACTTCGATGCCAACTCTTCCATCATACGGTTTCGAAAGTGCGAGCCATGGTCAGTGACAAGCTCTTTCAGAATCTCGAACCGAGTAATAATTTGGTTGAATACAAAGTGAGCGGCTGTCTCACCGTCAGATTTTACTGTAGGCATAGCCTCATCCCATTTCGTGAAGTAATCAACAGCCACTATAATATGATGGTGCCCCCCAGCTGAAACTGGGTTGCAATCCATAAAATCAAGCCCCCACTTAGTGAAGGGATCGGCGGTGATAATGGGATGTAATGGGGCAGGTTTCGATCGCATATTACATGCGAACACCTGGCAAGGGTGGCACCTCTTGACCGCATCAACACAATATTTAAAGATCGACAACCAGAAATAACCCGCTCATAAAATCTTTTGAGCTGTAGAAAGCCCAGATAAATGACCACCACATGCCCCTCCATGGCAATCATTCAGCACAACCTCGGCCTCTTCATGAGTTAAACAACATCGTAAAATGGAATCTACCCCACGACGGTACAAAGTGTTATCCACTATGAGGTAGTTCTTAGAGACGTGACGTAATCGTCGTCGTTCATCTCACGAGAGGTGGGTAGGGGTCTTCAATGTTTGTAAATATATTATGATATCCCCATACCATGGGTCTAAAGTTAAGATTAAGAAGATATGTTCATCAACAAACATATCTTCACAAACCAACTCCTCGGCCTCGCTCGGGAAATCTGAGATAAGCTCTGCAAAAATTAAAGACTTCTTCGATTTTGCCGAAACAAACTCGAGATCGAATTCTTGCAGAATGACAATCCATTTATTATATTTTCCCCCAATCATCCTTTGGGTGAGGACGAATTGAAACGGATTGACATGGGCTATAACCAAGATATTTCGAAGGAGAATATAATGTCTCAAACGCTGAACCACATGTACGGTAGCTAAAGCAAGCTTCTCGACATGAGAATACCGAATCTCTGTGTCAATAAGGTTCCGGCTCAAATAATATATGACATGCTCTTGGAGCTCCTCATCCTCTTGAACCAAAACCATACCAATCATCTCTAATGACACAGCCACATAGAATAGAAAATCATGGCTATAGTCTGGGGGACTAATCACCGAGGCCGATGCTAGGGCTCGCTTGAGTGCATTGAAGGACTCCTAGGCTCGCTCATCCCAATAAAAGGGGGTGTCCTTCTTTAAGAGACGCATGAAGCCTCTAGTCAAATTGGCAAAGTTGACCACAAATCTTTGTAAGAAGCTTTCCATGCCTTGCAAACACTGAAGATGACGAATATTCTTTGGGGGAGACAACTGAAGTATTTCCTCAACCTTCAAAGGGTCGACTCTTATACCCTCTTTAGAGACGATGAATCCTAACAAATGACCTGAATTCACACAAAAGATGCACTTATGAGGATTTAATCTAACTGAATAGTGTTGGCATATTTCTAATACCAACCTCAAGTGATAAGGATGACACATTCTCATACATGAATGAGAAGCAAGGTCATCCAAAAATACTTCGATAATTGACTTGAGATCGTGGAAGATCAAGGTCATTTCCCGCTGAAACGTAGCTCCGGCGTTTTTAAGGCCGAAAGGCATTTTCCGATATGTGAACGTTCCCCAAGGACAAATAAATGCAGTCTTATGTTGGTCCTTAGGTTTAATCTGTATCTGATTATATCTGGAAAAGTTGTCCATGAAGGAAAAAACCTCGCTACCTACACACTCATCCAAAATCTGATCAATAAATGGTGTGTGGAAATTGTCTTTAGGACAGGCACAATTCAAATCACGGAAATCAGTACATATGCAGATCACTTCCTCCTTCTTATCCACCAGAATAGGGTTTGAAACCCACTCCCTCAAGGGAACAGGATAGATAAAACTAGCTTTCAACAGCTTCTCTATCTCTGCCTTAATCGCAGGTGCTTTTCTCGGATTCACCGCACGCAACCGTTGTCGAATAGGCTTAGCATTGGGGTAAGTCTTAATCTCGTGCTCGATAATACGAGGGTCAATACCTGGCATCTCGTCGTGTGACCAAGAAAAAATATCACGGAATTGCTTAAATAGCTCGGTGTATTCTAGAATCTTAGCATGGGAACATTCCACCCCAATATAGACATTCTCTATCATGACAGGATTGCGAGAGATGTTGATAGGAATCATTGACGATATGTTTGCCATGTTTCCATCAGCCATCGGACTAGGAGAGCTTAATGGAACCATAGGAATACCAACTCTCTGAATAAGAACCACCCTAAAATCCTCACGCTCCAAGCGATCAAGCTTGGGAAGAACGTACGATCTATGATGGAGTTCCTCCCATGGTGGCTCAACTCCCGACATAGCCTCAATAATCGCTTCATATGAAGGGAAAACCATATCAAGGTAGTCATGTGCATGAGAGGACTGTACTTCCCATGCCGGCAGCACATAAGGGTCCTCCTCTTCCATCCACGAAGAGGAAGGACTAGGCTCTGCAACACACTCGAGATTAGCTTGATAGGGTATCACAGTTGCAGGAAACGGCACGTCTGTCACGATGGGCTCACTTGAAGTACTCGATGTAGGAAGAATCCAAGGATCTTCCATATGACTCGTGCGAAAAGACATCGATCTCATAGATGTCGAAGCCTCATCGAAACTAGATCCTATCATAAGGATCGGTGCAGGACAACTAAAGCTTCCCATGAGGGATGGATACATGCCTACACCCACACTCCCAGTTACCGGCTAAGAGTGTTCAATGATCGGGATCGAAGCTCTCGAAGATGCGGTCATAGACGGATTCTTGAATTTCGTTTGATCAATCGTTACGATCTTCCCATTATGTGGAAATCATACAACGCAAAACAGGGAAGAAGCAACGGCTTGCATACTGTACATCCAGTTCCTACCCGGCAAGAGATTGTAGTCAAGGGGCGCATCAACCACCTTGACCTATATCGCAATGGTCTTCCCTCCCAAATGGACTTTAAGGGAAGGAAGGATGACATGCAGCCTAAAATATCTCCCATCGAATGCAGTTAACATGGTCGCTGATTTAGACAGCTCAGGGGAACCCAGACCCTTCCAACAGGATAAAGACATCACAGAAGCAGCAGCGCCTTCGTCAATCACAGTGTGTTTAACGATCATATTAAGACATTCTATGTGAATCAAAAGAGACACATAGTAAGGCAAGCGAGGCTGAAGTCCTACGGTTTCAAATTTGATCACAGAGGAAGAATCATCATCATTCACACCAAGGGCAGAAAGCAATGCCTTCCTTTGCAAAGGACAACTCTGAAGCACTTCCAATGCAGACATCGCACAAGGAGTATGGCCCAAATCCTCGACAATTGAATAGTTCTAAGCGGCTCGGGCATTTGGATTATGCCCCAAACGCTTAAGGACTCCCTTAGGAATGTGAGGTGTAGCTTCAGGTTTATCCACAAGTTTCTCACTACGCAAAGGAGACCCTGGTGGAGCAGGCTCTTTGCATGGGCTGGGTTGTGACGAACCATAATCTTTCACACGGGTCACAACCTTCGTGGCACGTACCATGTTAATACAACCACGACCACTACCCTCCGGTGGATCTTTATCACCACCAGACTAATCATGGGACCTCGAGTTCATATTTTTATTGTGCGGTAAAGGGTTAGTTAGCACAGCTGGGCCCTGTGCCAATAATCTCGAGGCTTCCTCAATACGAGGGCACAAGTAAGTGAGGTGATCATCCTTACATAACTTGCAAGGGAACTTAACCTTACGTTTAGCTTGCTTGTCCCCCCCAACATTCCGACAGTTCTTGTCATTACTATTAGCATTCTCATTCTTATTCCCACCCTTACGATTATTTTTACCCTTTTTTCTATTCCGTCCAAGCTGCTGGTTACCCTTCTGGTCTAACGATTGCACAGAAAGTACACTCACCATTTGGGCGGGTTGAGACGAAGCCGTAGCTTGTCCTGAAGCAGATTGGTTGATTGACAATTGACTAACTTGTTTTGCAACCGAATCCGCAGGTTTCGCACTTGCACAACCCACAATGTCATCGGCATGTGGTCCAGGTTTGACTTTGGGGTCGAAACTGGAACGCGGAGCGTTGGGAATAATCTCATATAACAAACCGGACTGAGCATAGATCAAGTCTAGTTATTGCACCCTAAAAATCGCTTGTTCCTCATTCTGCACTCCGGATGTGGAAACATCTTTCACTATATATGGCAATAACAACTTGAGGAACCACTCGAGGAGGAACTCCGGCGGTATAAAGGCTTTAATTAACCTCTTCCGTCTATGCCACTCTTGAATATGATCAGAGATGTGTGTGGCTTTATCTTGCCGAAATGTCGACAAGAGTTCAGTACCAACGTCATAACGCACTGGTAGCTGGAAGTGGTTAAGAAAAGTCATCGCAAGGTCGTTGAACAAAGCGAAAGCTCCCCTAGGTAGCTCTATATACCATTTCACGGCAGGCCCTGTAAGGGTGCGTTGAAATAGCCTCAATCGAATGGAGTCCTAATGTAAGGAATTTGAAGAGCACCATAGGTGAAACGTAGTAACATGTTTGCTCGGATCCTCTCCCGGTTTTCCCTCGAACTTAGGTATGTCCGAAGGAAGCTTGGTAGGGACAGCCGGCCAAGCCGGGTCATGAGCTACAGGATCATTCGTTAATATCGACAAGTCAGGAAGATTGAGCATTGCGAAAAGGGTGCCTAGGATGATGAGGTCGATGGACCACTCCCTGATTCATATAGGTATGATTACCACCATGGCCTTGGCCATAGTGCCATCCTCCCATATGACCCGTATAGGGTGGCGGGGAAACACCATAGTGTGGTGGACCTTGACTAGTAGGAGCTACAAAGCCGTAATTAGGAGAGTAAGTAGGTTTTTGATACCCGCCCCCATAAGGTGAAGAACCATGTCCATACTGTGTCACATAATAGGTTCCATAATTCATCACATGCGATGTCCCATGGGACACTTCGTAAGTAGGAACATACGTTCCGGAAGTAGGAATATACATTCCGAAAGTAGGAATGTGACCTCTAGAAGTATGAGCATGACCTCCTGAAATGACGAGCAGTGCATGAATCTGAGACACAACCAGTCTAGTAACCGCAGTACGGACATAACTTGTAGCAACGTTTCAGCCCGAAGGACCATGTGAATAAGGTGGATGGTGAACATTTGAAGAATTAGGGACCAAGGACAGAGGGACTTGAGTAATAATGTACATACTATTCCATATTGTTACCTGTCTCGGGTCTGGTATCCTAATAGGATCGTTAACCCTAGACCTAGGAGTAATATGTGATGTGACTTCCACCACTGGGAAGGAAGGTGCAATGTGACTAGTGCTCCCAAACATCTCCGAATGGTAAGGAATGAGAGTGCCCCCAGGCATAGTGTTAGGCTCGAAGTCATATTCGACATGAAATGCCAAATCATGTGTAGGAAAACCAGACATACCATAACTACCATAGCTAGTGCTTGCGGGTTCAAAATGAGTCTCAGCATCCTTCGATATTCCATACCAGTAATGCGTCAATGGGGAATCAACCCTAGAGTGAGTAGGTCTATCATGAAAGGTTCCTATCTTGGAAATCACAGGTCCTAACTCAGCCAAGTCAGGTGAAGGATTGTAAGTAGGAGTAAACTCCCCATCGTCAACACGAATGGGAGAAGGTGGTTCAAGAATATCCTCTATATGGTCTCCCATGGTGACTGAATCAATGTGTCAGATAGTCCACCTGGACTGTCTAGGTCTCTCTCCCAAAGGAGGAGGAGAAGTAGAAGGTGGAAGTCCTGCTAAACAACGAGAACGGAGAGGAGCTGCACCCGAATCCACAATGACTCAAAAAATAAAAAAGACTCACTATTTACGCAAAACCTAGGCAAACTATCATGCACAGAGCAACCACTAATAAAATCTAAAGCCAAATGCAAGCAAACAAGGGCTGGATAAGTGAGCTCCCGAATGAAGCAGGTATGTCTCGCCTAGGAGAGGCTTGAGACTCCCATACACAATAAGCGGAGGTACGTAACCAATTATTGTGGCCCTTAGCTTCAACGCGTAAAGCAACTGTGTTGTCCGACCCCAACCTAGCCGGGACACCTGCAGAATAACCCCTACAAAGTACCCCCTCGATATCCTAGGTAAGGCCACTAAGGTCACCTCAATATAATCAATGCTCAGGTGGACAGTTGCAGGCGGGATTGACCGTATGGGCAGGGGAGCAAATCCTGAAACTCTCGAAAGAGCCCCCAGATATGAATACAATCCTGGAAATATCTCTGGTGCTACTCAGTTATGACTAGGGGTCATCCCAATCAATAACCGCTCACACTGCCTCGTGCTTAACTCCCTTTTGAGAGGAGGATCCTGAGAAACACTGGTTATACCAAGGATTTCACACACTCACCTGGACAGAGACATACATGTTGTTGTTTAGTGGTCTTGGAGAATTTACTCACAATGAACTATTCCAAGACCCTAAAATCTAATAGAAAAGAAAAGAGTGTAATTCATTTTAATTTAGCGTTGATTTTAATTGGCTTTATTACTCAAAATAGGGATATGACCGTGCAACTAATGGTGTTATGACACAACATGAAGTAAAATGCACACCTAACAATCAATGCAAATGCATTGTGTCCATGAAAACAGGGTATGCTACTACGTGAAATGCACAATTTTTCTTCGAATGATGAATGCAAGCTTTCCTATATGAAGTCCTAACTAGTACTCCAAAGCAAATCTAGTGCAAGTAGAATGCAAAATGCAAAATGCAATGCATGATGATAAGCAAATGTTTTTGGATTTTTTGAAATAAAATGAGATACAAAAAGCAAAAGAATGATTCTATGACCCCTAGACTCTGCAAGAACACTCAAACAGCACTCAAGCAAAGCACTAAGGTAAAAGAACTCTAATGCACTAATCCCAAACAAAAAATCGAAAATGCCATGACAAGAACCTTCTTAAAAAAAAAATTAGCCTAAAAAAAAACTTTTCTGGTCAAAAACAAAGGTATAAACAGACTCAGATAGTGCCAAAGGAGACTCAGCAAACATCAAAATTCACCCAGCAACCATTTAACTTCCACAAAAATTCAAAACTAAGGGCATACGCAACTGTTCGCAGTAAACTCGCGTGTATACGCGGAAATCGTAGGGAACCCCGCGTGTATATGCAATTGTGAGTTAAAAACTCGCGTATGGGAAGAAAGGTGCATAAAATCGAGGCAAACAGACAAGCTGAGACAAACTTCACACCAATCAGACACTACCAGGCATACATGCCCCCAGACCTGACATAGAAACAAGAGAGAAAGAGCAATTCAAATTCATTGAATGCCGATAAAACAACCCCCAAAGGAAAACTACTAAGAACTCCCCAACGGAGTCGCCAATTTTGTTACGGAGAGAAATTCCTATGGCTTGGGGTACCACAACAGACAGCTTGACTCCAGAAATCAATCCTTTCCAATATGCAATAGAAAATAAATGTCTAACACTAAAGGATCAGACCTCGTACCTTATTCTGGATGGTTGAAGTAGATCCCCGTTGAGCTTTCCAAATTCATCTTGAATTGATAGATTACTTCCTCAACAACAAGTAAACAATACAAGCATTCTATATATCATGGTGTTAGATCTATTCTAGCATATATAATCAATAATGTATAAGCATTTGACATAATCCAATGGATAAAATATTCATTCAAACACGCATTATTGGACAGGAAAAGATATTTCTATTAATATAAATCAGAGATTACAAGATACAACCTCTGACGGCACGTCTGTGAACCGGAGAAACTGAATCCCCCACTTGGGCCTCCACCACCTCAATCCTCCATCTCTCGATAGCAAGGTCACAAGAAAAAGTCAAGCTTCGTAAGAACACACTAGTGCTCCAAGGGACAAACAAGCATAAGTTCCGGTAACAATGGACTATAGTTTCTTTGCTCTCAATTCTCTCATATCTCTTCAATGTACCAAGGGGTTCCTTATATAGCTTTTCAAAGGGGTAATGAAAGGTCGAATCCAAGCGATCTCAAGGCATAGGGAATGTAACACCCCGGTTTTGACCCCATTTGCATGATGTATATAATGTAATTAATCGTGGTGAGGAGCTAAAGGCAAAAGCCCCACCATCGATTTGGTTGTGTATGTTTCGGCAATAGGGATAGTTGCCAATGGTATATCATGCTATACGGCACATTATAGTTTGGCATCATGTAAATACGCACATCAATTAAAATAAACCTACAGCCAGCTACAACGGTGCAACGTTAAAATGAAAAGGTCATAATTTTCCTAAGGATAAGGGGGGGAATTGTCTAACTGTGGGAGCCATTGGGAAAATCCATGTGTCACCACCTTGTTTGATTGCTCATCTTCCCTTGTCTTATCCAACTACCACTTTAATGTTTTGTTGAGTAGTTGAGGCAGTTATGGTTGGGAGTGGAGTGTGGTAGGACTATCAGTGCTTGCCCACATGCACACTCCACCAGCAGATTGACCCTCACGTTGGAAGGGAAAAACCGACCACCGCCATCACGAAAAGGGGGACTCTCCATTCTCTCCATTGTCGGTTCATCCTCACACAGGGAGACGTTCTGTTTTCCTCACGCACACAGTTTTCTCATCATTTTTCCTCACGCACCGGTCGGGGTTCTCCTTTGGTTTTGTGCATGCAGCGAGCTGGAAGAGCGGCCTCAAGGGCACGATTTATGCTGAGTATGTGAAATAGCTGTGGTTTTCACCCACGATTCTCGCTTGCTGTTGGTTTAAACCACGATTTGGGTTGTTGTCATTCTTCCCATGATTTTTGGATGTTGTTGAGAGTCCGATCTCCTTCTTCCATTTTTGGACTGTGTCTATTCTCCTCGCGCATAGGTTGGGATTCTTCATTATTTTCCTCACGCAACAAGCTGGGGAGTCATTTTTCTGTCATCCACAATTTCCCTGTGAAGGAGCCATTCACAATTTCTGTTGTGGAAGTGTGTTTCCATATCTATTTTGTGGTCTGTGTATATGTTTTCCCTGCCCAGGCTGAGAGTCTGATCACCTCTTCTATTTCAGGTTGTGTATTTCCTGTTGTTTCCATGTTTTGATTGGGGCTATTGCTTTCCCCACGATTTGTGGTTTGATGTGGGTTCTTTTCGTTTTGGTTTGTTGTGGCTATTATTGAATTGTTTTGGCCACGATAGGGCCAAGAACAACTCAGGAATCGGATTACCCTGCCCAAGCTGTGAACCGCTTGTTTTGCTGCGTGAATGCAACGGTTGGTTTTCAGACTGTGTTGGCTTGGCTGATTTGTTGACGGCCTGATAAACCCAACTATGTTGGCCTGCTGATTTGGGTATTCTTGGCTATGTGTAAGCCTGCTTGTTCCTTATCCCTTGGGAAATCATGCCCAGCTTGGGGGTGGCAGTGTTGCTGAGAGATTAAGGAGTGCACTGGCCTTTGGTTGGGTGGAACGTTACAGCGACGTAGCTGGTTGCGGGACGAATACTGCATAAGATAAGTACTCCTGACTATTTCATCTCTGCAATTATATCTTCTGTTTCATGAATTATGGTGAACATGTGGAATACTGGAATGTGTATGTTTTCTTTTGATGAATGTTGAGTATCCATGTATCCTTGTATGTTTTATGCATCTTAGTATGTATTATGTTAAGCTTTTTAATATCAGCATTTATCCATCTTCATGTTCATGGGGTTGTTTGCCCATTTGTTTGGCGTTAGTAGCATCCTCTTCATCGGTCGGAGGGTCGAGGACGTTACAGATTGGTATCAGAGCTCATGTTGCAGCATGGGCCTCCATGGGCTGTGAGAATCAGCGACAGAGGCAGGTTGCCCTCTGCCCAGCAGAAGATAAATGAGAAATCAGAGAAGATGACAGAAAAAATTTTAGAAATTTTCCTAAATGTGAAACCATTGGACGGCTTAGGCTGAAGCTCACCCAATACGTCGAAGGACTTAGCCGAAAGCTCCTCCGATGCATTGAATAGCCTAGGCAAAAGTCCACCCAATGAGAGACGGTCGGAAGGAATTTTCAAGAAAATTTTCTAAGTGTCAAGACCGTTGAATCGTCAAAAGACTTAGTCGGAAGACCCTCTGATACAGACCCCGGTGGCGGCGAGAGTTAGAGGAAGTCTGAGCCGACGAAGCGGTTGGAAAAGCATGAAGGTGCCGCAACGACGGCAGAAGAAAGATGATGAAGGCATCAAAACGTTGGCTGGGTTGGCAGGTTGAGCCGCAACGATGGTGGCAGACAGTACACGATTGAGCCGACATGGGTGAAAATTCAAAAATTTTCTAAGTGTTGAGATCATCGGAAGGATTCAGCTGAAGACTGCCGAAATGTCGGCACATTTAGATGGAAGGACTTCCGATGCCACCGGCAGAGAAGTTCGACGAAGCCGAAGTGTCGGCAGGGATCTCCTGAAGACCGCCGAAACGTCAGAGAAATTTAGATGATCGACCAGCCG
This sequence comes from Pseudotsuga menziesii, assembly GCA_001517045.1. Taxonomy (NCBI): domain Eukaryota; kingdom Viridiplantae; phylum Streptophyta; class Pinopsida; order Pinales; family Pinaceae; genus Pseudotsuga; species Pseudotsuga menziesii. Next base: position 183,053 of record LPNX010780283.1, read on the forward strand.
ATGCGGCGGCTGAAGGAAGAAGAGAAATTTCCGAAAATTTTTCTAAGTACAGAAAAATTCGGAAAACTTTAGAGGATCGGTCCGTCGATACGTCGAAAGCCAGAGCAGGATCGGCCCGAAACGTCGGAAAACTTTAGAGGATCGGTCCGCCAATACGTCGAAAGCCAGAGCAGGATCGGCCCGAAACGTCGAAAAATTTAGTTGATTGAACCGCCGATGAGTGTCGGATGAAAGATGAAGATCAGACCACCGAAGTGTCGGAAGCTTAGTCAACTAAGGACCTGATACATTGGAAGATTAGTTGGGGAGAGACCCGATTTAACAAAGGAAAAATTTAAGTTTTCAAGTGGGATTTCTCAGCATATTTCAGCAGTTTTTCAGTGGGATTTTCAGCAGTTTTTCAGTGGATTTACAGGGCTAAAAAGGCGAAAATTGGCAGCGATCTTATGCGCCAGATTACGTGAAAAGAAAATATTTACAAAAAAAAAATGAGGGCGCTGCCCTCGACCCGCCCTGCACAAGGGGGCAAGCCCCCTTGACCCCCGTCGTCCCCTGAGACAGTCATTCTTGTGAAAATAAAATTCTATGTTTCGGGGAAATTAGTCAAACCCAGAATTCATAAGAGATGAACGGTGCATCGGAAATGAGATCCACAAGTTTTTGAGTGTTCCTCGTTGTATGCACTGACTTCGCCCGATAGAAAAGTTTTCCTGAATCTTCCTAGACTTGCTCCTACAGGTGGCTGAAGTTAGCATTCCAGACCCGAATACAGTTGTGTGTAAAAATGCAGAGATTTGGTGAAAATCATCATTTTAGAAGTAGTGTGATTTTCACACCCAAAGTCAGAATGGAGCATGGGGATAGGCGTTGGAAAGCGTATCCAGCAGAGAACAGTGGAGAACCACCAGAGTTTGAATGAGTAGAAAATTACCAGTGGTTGTTTTGACAAACAATATTACTGTCAATATGGACAAATCCAAGAATTGCATGCCTAGAAGTAGCAAAGACCATGAAGACGAACCAGCTATTATGTGGAAGAGGAATTCCATGCAAAGATGAGGGATTTGAAAGGGAAAAATCCTTAACCCCTGTCTTGCTAACTATATTTATATTTTATAAATTTTGTACATAAAATGTATGAGGATATTCTTTGCGTGCATAAGATGTTACGTATTGGTGACCAGCAACCCTATGGAAAAAGGGATAAGGCAACAAATCCATGATCAAGAAGATGGAGAGCGAATTCCACAATCCTCTGCAAGATATTGACTAAACTGGTAATGTCGAGGGTGTAAGTAGGATCCATGTAGGTAATGGTTTAATTATGACAATTGAAAGGAGTAGTAAAGGAAAGAGGTCTCACATCATGTGGTTATTTAAAAAATTTATACTACATTCATATATAAATATATCATGCCCTGTGAATGTTGATATGAACTTAATAACTAGAACAAGTGAGGACTAGTGGTTGTGATTATAGCAATGCATCCTATATGAGGTAGTCATGTTTAGGCCATGGTATGTTTGAATGCATAGTATTCCTGAATCAATACAAGGTAACATTGAATGGATATGCATTAAGAGATTTTATAAATCTTGTAGTTATGCATTGAATGAATGCATATGAAAAGCTTGAGTAAATGTTGTAAATATGCATACATAAATATGGGTGAAAATGTTGTGATGCATTACGTGAATGCATTGAGATAGTGCATGTGTTATTATGACTAACCAATGGCTAAAATGATGAATTGATGATAATTCTAGAATCCTTTCAAGAGCTGTTATGAATGCAGAATAGTAAGTGCATGAAGAGGGTAGTCATGATCGATTGGCTGCCGGAATGCTCTATGGAAGGGCAAGGTGGTACAAATGATACACCTGTGAAGTAAGGAGTATCTAAATATTTCATTTAATTTGCATAAATGATGTGACTATACCTTATAATTTTAGTATGATAATGATTCGCGTAAAGGAGTTTTGGTAATATTGATGTGATTAATAGATGGAAGTGTTTGAATTCTTTAATTCTGAAAATGCTTCAATGATTGTTACAGCAATGAAATGTTATATCCATGGAGACTTACAACGTGTTTGGCTGATTGAAGTTTAAATTTCAGGTAGATTGTTTGGGGCATGGAAATGTGGGTAAGACCATGACAAAGGCCGAAATCTACCATGTGAAAGAGCCAAACCTCATGAGAAGAGTCTCATGGCTGTGAAAATAGTTTGTATGCAGAAGGGGTTGTCAATTTGAACTTGTAAATTTCAGATTTGAGAAATTGTTGACAACTACTAATCACTATTGGCTTGCACAGAATTGTGTCAGGAGGACATGTTGTAAGTGGGTATTCATGTTATGCTAGTAAGCTTAAAATTATAATGGGCATAGTGGTGTTGCTTACAAGAGACCCACAAATGAGGATCACCTCATTGCCAAGCAAATCAATTTCTGTAGTAAATAGAGTTGCAAATTCTTATTGAATTTAATTACTAATGTCATTGCTTGGTTATGGAACAATCAATTTGGATTGTATTATCAGGTAATGATTGACTGTTTGGCTACTTGATGAATGTGCCAGGGGTACACATTGCAGAAAGACCATGTGTGATGGCCTGAAGGACCCAAACATTATGGGGAGGTTTTCCCCTATCTTGGAAATGGGTTTCGGGTGAACCTCCATTGGACATTTAGGAAATGTCTCATCTGCACTACATGTTGGTAAGCAACATGAGTGAGATGGTATGGATTATGTCGGTAATACATGTGTGAATATGAAATGTGAAAAGGATTTGGGATGGAAAACCGAGGGACTGTCAACTCAGAGAAGGGAGCCCCATTCCTCGCTAACGAAGGAATACTGTATTTGCAAATGAATAAGTTTTATGTGACCCTAGCTAAGGATATGCATGTCTAATTGTTAAATTCAATATGCATAGCATGTTTTGATTTTATTTCTAGATTGCTTGAGTATGCATAGGGCCTACATGGCTCACATCGAAAAGGGGTGCACACTTTCCCGATGTTGGATCATGAAAGGGTTTTCAATATTGATTACACCCTAGGGGGTGGACGCACTCCTGGTGTCTCAATACTTGATACAGAATGATATGAAACATGATTATGGTTTTTAGAGCAATAATGCTGATGAGTTTGCATATACTGCTTGTGTTGTCAGGCTAAACAGATGCAGTCTAGTGTTGCACACTAGAGAGAAAAGAGTAAATGGTTGCTACAATGTTGGCTTGATTGCCTGCAGCTTGATAAACCCAATTGTGTATTGGCTTGGTTGGACGGTGTGATAAACCCAACTATAGGTTGGCTTGACTGTGCTTGATATGTATAAAAGGATGTGGTGAAGATGTCACCGAAATAGGGTTGTTATATGCCTAGGGATCCATAGTAGATCCTGGACCTGGAAATGGTCATTTATGGTTGATATAAGTGTGTTGTTGATATAAGTGTGTTGATATGATTGCGTTGTTAATATAAGTGCTTGTTGATATAAGTGTGTTGTTGATATAAGTGTGTTGTTGATATGATTGCGTTGTTGATATAAGTGCTTGTTGATATAAGTGTGTTGTTGATATAAGTGTGTTGTTGATATAAGTGCATGGTTGATATAAGTTTATGTTGATATAAGTGTATGTTGGTATAAGTGTACGTTGGGCTGTTATATGCCTGGGGATCCATAGTAGATCCTTGACCTGGAAATGGTCGTGGTAAAATTCCAAGCCCAGTCGACACGAAGGTGTACTGGCTAGACATTAATTATTTGGTGTTGAGGAGTAGCCTATGTGCTAGCCTAACATCCAAGTCCATAGGCGATCCCAAGGCTTGCAAAGCGAAGTAGGATCCTGTGGACCAGAGAGGAAACGCACAATATAGATAAGTATTGGATTCTCTGCAGCTTCTTGATTTCAAATATACATGTGTATATGATTTGGTTATGATATTCTAAGCTTTTGTTTAGAGGTGAAAAAAAATGATGAGAATAAACTAAACATGTGAATTATTCAATGTTTGAATATAGGTATCGCTGGAAGTGAGGACTATGAAAGCATCCTAGGGATGCATGTGGACATGTGACTGTCCTGAAGAGCTCACAATGAGCAGTAATGAAAAAGGTGCTAGTGATACTGTGAAGGTCCTAGCAGCCAAGACAAACCATGTGGGGAGGCTCCACGATTTAGAGGTATGGAATGGACCAGAGACACTAAGTGCCATGAACAAGAGGGATTGGTCCAGCATTCACGGTGAAGTGAAAGAGGCTGAGAGCATGAAAAGCCACAGTGGTGGTGTGGGTTCCAAGATGGAACAAAACATAGAGGGGAAAAAATCTTGCTGCTCTCTCTTGCCTTTTTAATTATATATATATATAGATAGATAGATAGATAGATAGATAGATAGATATATAATTAAAAATGCAAGAGAGAGCAGCAAGAGTTTTTCCCCTCTATGTTTTGTTTCGTCCTGGAACCCATATATATATATATATATATATTTATGCATGGTGAAAACAAAATATTGTTGAATGCATGTATGACTGAAAATGGAATGTGTGTATTTGCTGAAAGTAAATTGTGAATGCTGGAATAGTTAACCCCCTGCCCAAGAATGGACATGAATGAGCTCATGTGCCTGTTGGGAAGGCATGAAAAATATGAAAGTCTCCTTGATAAGACTTGGACTATCATTCCAATTGGGCAATTAACTGACTAATTTTAATGTCTATATTATGCTTGGCCTGACAGAATTTCAATGGTGCATTTCACAGGTGAGAAAAGTGAAACCAGGTGGTGTACATTGATCATGGCAGTAGATCGAAAGTTGTTGGACTTGGCTGGAAGTCTCCTTCAAATGATTTCCAAGACCCAAGAAAATATTGGAGAGATGCTCAAGATATAGAAAAGGCAGAATGAAATGACCACCAGATTTTGCAAGACTCTATTGGTTTGCAAAGGGAAGTGAAAAGCCTTTTGGGAGCAATCGGCAAAGGAAAGGAAGGTGGATCAGTGATGGGACATTCATCCAAGCGACCCATTAAGAAACGGTCCAGGCATGAAGACTCAAAGGAAATTGAGCAGGTAAAGATGAAGCAGCCAGTGAAATGTTGGGAATGCGGAGGACATCATTTACGCCGGGACTACCCAATGAGGGAACATGAAGAGGGCAATAGCCGCAAAGATTCCTAGATTTTAGGATAAGCAGAAAGTTGAGAACCAGTGGTAGAAGTTCATGGAAGCTGAGGGGCTTGGTCCTGAACATTCAAAGTAAATAATTGAACGTGGGACAGATCTGCAAAATTTTGAAATTTTGGATGTGCAAATTGTATATGTATTCCTATGTATTGGAACACCGAGGACGGCGTTATTCCAAGGGGGAGGGGAAAGTAACACCCCAGTTTTGACCCCGTTTGCATGATGTATATAATGTAATTAATCGTGGTGAGGAGCTAAAGGCAAAATCCCCACCATCGATTTGGTTGTGTATGTTTCGGCAATAGGGATAGTTGTCGATGGTATATCGTGCTATCCAGCACATTATAGTTTGGCATCATGTAAATACGCACATCAATTAAAATAAACCTACAGCCAGCTACAACGGTGCAACGTTAAAATGAAAAGGGCATAATTTTCCTAAGGATAAGGGGGGGAATTGTCTAACCATGGGAGCCATTGGGAAAATCCATGTGTCACCACCTTGTTTGATTACTCATCTTCCCTTGTCTTATCCAACTACCACTTTAATGTTTTGTTGAGTAGTTGAGGTAGTTATGGCTGGGAGTGGAGTGTGGCAGGACTGTTAGTCCTTGCCCACACGCACACTCCACCAGTAGATTGACCCTCACATTGGAAGGGAAAAATCAACAACGCCATCACGGAAAGGGGGACTCTCCATTCTCTCCATTGTCGGTTCATCCTCACACAGGGAGACATTTTGTTTTCCTCACGCACATAGTTTTCCCATCATTTTTCCTCACGCACCGATCGGGGTTCTCCTTTGGTTTTGTGCATGCAGCGAGCTGGAAGAGCGGCCTCAAGGGCACGATTTCTGCTGAGTATGTGAAATAGTCATGGTTTTCACCCACGATTCTAGCTTGCTGTTGGTTTAACCCACGATTTGGGTTGCTGTCGTTCTTCCCATGATTTTTGGATGTTGTTGAGAGTCTGATTTCCTTCTTCCATTTTTGGACTGTGTCCATTCTCCTCACGCACAGGTTGGGATTCTTCATTATTTTCCTCACGCAACAAGCTGGGGAGTCGTTTTTCTGTCATCCACGAGTTCCCTGTGAAGGAGCCATTCACGATTTCTGCTGTGGAAGTGTGTTTCCATATCGATTTTGTGGTCTGTGTATATGTTTTCCCTGCCCAGGATGAGAGTCTGATCACCTCTTCTATTTCGGGTTGTGTATTTCCTGTTGTTTCCATGTTGAGATTGGGGCTATTGCTTTCCCCACGATTTGTGGTTTGATGTGGGTTCTTTTCATTTTGGTTTGTTGTGTCTATTATTGAATCATTTTGGCCACGATAGGGCTAAGAATGACTCAGGAATCGGATTACCCTGCCCAAGCTGTGAACCGCTTGTTTTGCTGCATGAATGCAGCGGTTGGTTTTTAGACTGTGTTGGCTTGGCTGATTTGTTGACGGCCTGATAAACCCAACTGTGTTGGCCTGCTGATTTGGGTATTCTTGGCTATGTGTAAGCCTGCTTGTACCTTATCCCTTGGGAAATCATTCCCAGCTTGGGGGTGGCAGTGTTGCTGAGAGATTAAGGAGCACACTGGCCTATGGTTGGGTGGAACGTTGCAGCGAGGTAGCTGGTTGTAGGACGAATACTGCATAAGATAAGTACTCCTGACTATTTCATCTCTGCAATTATATCTTCTGTTTCATGAATTATGGTGAACATGTGGAATGTTGGAATGTGTATGTTTGCTTCCGCTGAATGTTGAGTATCCATGTATCCTTGTATGTTTTATGCATCTTAGTATGTATTATGTTAAGCTTTCTAATATCAGCATTTATCCATCTTCATGTTCATGGGGCTATTTTCCCGTTTGTTTGGCGTTAGTAGCGTCCTCTTCGCCGGTCAGAGGGTCGGGGACGTTACAGGGAAGGCCAGGAGTCAAGTGAGTCGGATCCATGTCAAGGAAAACTCCAAAAGGATTTGGATTTTGTACACATCCCGATGTACACGGTTTTAGTGGTCAAACCCACGTATATACACGCTTATAGGTTTAAAAGTCGTGTGTATCATTTTTCACATGTTTTTAGGGATGATCAAGGAAACATCAAAGGACAAGAAATGGTCCAAGGGGTCTAAGGAGTCTGCAGCGGGACAGGGGAAGGCCATACAAAGTGTGATTCACCTGGAGTGGTAAAATCAGCTATAACAGTCCTGGGAATCATTCTGATAGCTCCTAATCCTGGGATGTATGTCTTGATACTAACCAATCATCTACTTAATTATTAGCTCAAAATCCCCATACAACACTACCCTCTTGACTTGGAGCTCCTTCAAGACTAGAATTGCTAATATCATAGCCTTGTATTCTGCTTCATTGTTTGTGCAGTCAAAATCCAGCTTGTAAGAGTAATTCAAATCTCGCACTCCACGGGGTCTCATCCACACTCTAGCTCCTGCCCCTTCCTTGCATGCTAACCCGTCAAAACTCACCTCCCACACCCCTTCTAGCTCCTCCTGAGTAGGCACGAAGGAAGCATTCTAGAAATAGGAACTATCATCGTCCCCTTCAGTAAAGAAGATAGTAGATCCCATCTCTGTATCCAGCGAATATATGGGGTGATTGTGTGGCCTCTCAGCGCTAGTCACGATATATGCCAACTTTTGTTCTCTGAAAATCCTTCTTTGTATCCTAAAGATAGAGACACTCGCATATGACATGTCCATCTGGAGGGTACCTTTGAGCTTGGATTCCCAAGATCTTGACAACATCATTCCAAACTTTAGGGGAATGTCAACCACCACCACATCCATGACCAGGGTTTTGGCTAGTATCTGGGCTAGAGAGATGACCAAGTATTTGATAAGTCCCAGGCACTTGAATTTATTGGAATCAAAAGAGAAGATGTCTTTGTAGGGTCTGGTTACTTCCAACCCCAGTTCATCCCTGATTCTCTTGGGCATCAAATTGTGAGAGGCTCCTAAATCAAGCATGGTGTTATGCAGGATGGAATTATGCATGTTCAGGATAACATAGAAAGGGGGAACTTCTTCATCAAAGGATTCATCTACATGGGGGGGGTAGGATGGTGGTCCTATCATCTTGCAGATTCAGGTTATCAGATATGCCAAATATTTCTCCAGGAGGCTTTAAAACCGTGTCAATTTTAGAATGATACTCTGAATTTTTTAACAGTTCAGTGAGGGGAACGGAGATTTTTATCTTTGCAATTTCATCCTCCAGATTGAAAGAAGTTTGTCCCTTATCGAAGCTTATGTGATTATATTCTCTTCATTCCTTCCCTTTGGGATTTGGCACATTTTTGGAGTTGTCCCTGGGAGACGTGTCATTTTTAGGCTTACTGGTAGAAGTCATGTTTCTTGTTTCTTTATTCTTCACGATAGGGATTTCTCTGTTTCTCAAGCTGATTTGTCTCTGAATATCGAGGACAGCGAGTTGATATCCTCTCCTAAATTCATTCGTCTCATCTGGAGGTACTTCTCCCCTTTCTAGACAAGCATTGTCACGTTCTTATTTGGTGATGAAGGTGGTGTGAGAGTCAGTATCCAGCTGATGGATCTCATCTTCGACTTGATGTTCGCCATCCTGATCCACGAAATTTTCTTGAAATAGAGGCCTAACAGGTGGATCAGGAGGGTTTCTCTTCCTATTCTGGATAACTTGGGGCCTTCTGTAATTCTGATTCCTATTCTGTTGTTCTTGATTTTCCCTGGGAGGTGGTCTGCCATCCATAGATAGCCTCTCCATCATTCTTTCCATGGTTCTTAACATTGTTTCTATTCTGTCCTCTTATGAACTAGAGGTATAGGTTTGTTCAGGTTCTTTGTCTTTCCTTCTCTCTCCTCTTTCTCCTTCCTCTCTTCTCCATTCTTCCCCATATCTTCTCCATTCTCCCTCTTCTCTTCTCCTCTCTCCATCCTCCCTTCTCCTTTCTCCCTCATCTCTTTTTTTCTTTCTTGCAGCAGTCAGGTTTACCTCCACCTCTATGGCATCTTTCATCATAGCTGCCAAGGAGGTTGATCTTCTTTCACTTAGACACAAGGAAAATTCACCATCGAAAGCTTCAGCATATTGAAGCTGGGCAAAGCCAGTGGGAGGTTTGAATTGGGAAGGAATGGAATTGTATACTTTCATGAACTTGTTCGAAAACTCTTGGACAAACTCGCTCTCCCTCCTCCTCATGGAATGATATTGATAGAGATACTGCTTAGGGTTCTTTTGGTCTGCCCATTTATCCTTGAAAGCATCTTCAAAAGCCGGATAGCTTCGAATAGAGTCATATTCGAGGTTTTTGTACCACTTTCTTGCTTCTCCATCAAGAGTTTGGGAAAATAGACTGACCTTAACATCATCATGGTCTACTTATTCTCGGTCCACCCAATCTGAGAACCATCACAAGTGTTCCTCAGCTGAATACCCCCTTTCCCCATTGAACTATTTGAGCCTTATGGAGTATCCCAAAGGGAGGTCGTGAATAACCATAGGAAGGAGTATAGGGGAAAATATATTTTCCATCCTTGGAGGTACAACAGGGTTTACAAGGGGGATTAGGACTAGTGTGACAGATATTGGTAATTTGTGAGAAGCAGAAGGAATGTGGGGAGTTGTGAAACTAGAAGATGGAGGCTGATTTTGCTTGGAAGTAATGGGAGATAAAAGTGTGGTAGTAGATTGCCTTATGACAGTGGAATTTAATAAGGATAAATCAGCAGTAAATGTAGATCACTCTAGGTCAGGCATGTGTAGGAAATCCCTCCCTAGAGGCTATGAGATCTGGCGCGACCAAGAAATGCGAGGAAAATCAAATGGAGAGGTATCAGACTCCAAGTTAGAGAGGTTGGATTCAGATTTAGTTCTAGGAAAGGCTAGTCCAAACTCCTCATTGCAATGCTTAGATATATCGCTGACAGAAATAGCACCTTCAACTGGGAAAGAAATATTTATGACTAATCGTTGTAGCCTATTGGCCCTTCGAACCAAACTTTCTGGATCGAAGACTTCTTGAAATGACTCGATGGTAGGTTTGCTCCACGTATTTTTTCTTCTGGTTGCCAGTATTCCCCGGTGGAGTCACCTTCAAAATTTGTGTGGTGTCACCAGAGCATCCACAACCAGTTATGTGTCTAGGACCAGCTTCTCAACCAAATCATAGAGCTAAACAATGTTGTTTCCCAAGGAGATTATTACTTCCTCAGCAATGGCGCCAAGATGTTAGCACCCTGTAATTTTCCTATGGTGGTGGTAGGAAGTCACATGGGTAACCATTTTAACCAACCTTTAGACTGCATTCTATCCAATACAGTCAGAGAGGGATCTCTCTTGTCATAGAAACAAATTCACATATACATTTATCATTAAACAAGCAGTCAGAAGGCTAGATTTCTAATGTAAACTTGGTGTTGATAGATTTAACGATGGTAGAATAGATGGCCAAGAAAAATCATTGGGAAATGGATTCGAAACCCAATTTAATAAGGGTATTATAGCGAAAATGAGAGGGTAATTTCCTTTGTGCTCTGAGGCAAAGTAAGCATCACAAACAGTCAAATATCTTGAAAGGGTGATAGTAGAAAGAGGAAGAAGCCCAGCGAAACAAGAGGTACCTATATATGGGTGAATCTCTTGCAACACCTTTAGCAGCAACAAAAATGAGGCTAATAACTGACATAGAGCACTTAACTAGGAGCGAATTCAATAACAGACATCATAAACACATCACAAATGCAACGTCTGATATGAGGAGTGCTTAGTAAAATGAATTCCTCATATGCAACTAGAGCACATTAGTAGAAATACACAACAATGAACATGATAAAATAGAAAAAATGGACTGAATGTAGAACATCGTGATGAATCTAAGAAACGTAGGAAAATGTTTCTCATTAACACTTCCAAGAAAGTTACAGGGACAAAAACAAGAGCAAAATGCTTTTTGAATGAAAGTTCCAACCCTTTCCTCATCAATTAAGGTCATATTTATAGTGTTATGGCTCCCGAGACCAACCTCGAAACAGATCCCAATTATGTTACAAAATTTGGGTATCAAATCCCGAATCATCATTCAAATCCTAACAACTTCTTGAGTTGGTAGATTCACCACAATTTGCACCTAAAATAGGAAATATGATTCAGCAGACACGTTGAATCCAAAATGGCAATGCAACTTCTGAGAGGCACGCTCGCTTGCTCTGATAGTGACGCTCCAAGACATATCCTAACAGTTTTAGTCCCTCAGGCATGATCTGCACCATCGAATTTTTCCCATGCTTCAGCTTTGCTTCACACCTACACTGATCCTTCCCTCCTTGCACTTTTCCCCCTGCGAAATCAATCACAGTCATATATTTCCTTTATGAGGGATCCTAGCCATCCTTGGATATGGTCCTTTACATAATTTTGCAATTGCTTACCTTTTTAACCTCCTTGTACCTATCCATCACGAAATCGACTAGAACCCTCAATCAGATCTACGCCAGATCCATGTCGTCCAAAACGTGATGTCCTACTGGATTTTGCTGTAGATCCTCTCGCTAAACCCTGTGCGCTTTCAAACCATGAAATCAGTCTGATTCGCGATATGATCCCCATCATATCTCCACCGTTCAACTATGTGAGTCCTACAAACCTTTCATAGCGCCCTACCTTGTTATTCTTCGCACAACTTCAGGCCATGAAAACACATCTCTTCTATGGATCTGGCCTGCCCAAGAACGTGTTTGTTCAATCGTGAGGTCCCTACGAGATTTTGTGACCCCAACTCAGCTTACCCATCGTGCGATTTTCCACCGCAAAATTATTTATAGCCATATATCTATGACACCTATAGGTCATGACCATTGAAACTTGGAGGGTGTAACCCATTTCGTGATCTTTCACAACTTATCTCCCCGCACAACTTTACTCCACGAAATCCCTAGCAACCGTTGATTGTTGTTGCTGAATAACCTGTGCCATCCATTTCGACCGTTGCATAACCTATAGAGCCTCATGATGTCCTTATTGATCCTATGATAAGGTATTTTTTTTTAACCTTGTTCCTCCTCCCCCCTTTTTTTATTAGCGTATTCCCATGTCAGTTGTGCAACTTAGAATGGCACCAATCCCGCCTGCAAAGCTCTTCAAAATTTAGCACTTGTATGAACTAGGTGATAACACTCCAGATAGAAGAGTAGGGAACTTATTTTTATTGGAATAACATACTATAATCAGGGTTTATGGTTTTACACATGAACCGTACATCTTACCAAAATTTCTAACCCCTAGAGTTTTTCTTTAGAATTCATAAGACAGAAGCTAATTGTTGAAAATGAATATTTTATAAGTTTTAAGAAATCTTCCGATATTACGTTTCCCTGAAAATTTGGGTCATTTTTTATCAAGAGTAGAATTACACTCCCTGCAATTGAGGTTCTTTTATAGGATATGAATTTTAAGAAAGCTACTCCAGACAATTATGACCCACACCATGTCATCTCACATAGGAGATAGATGAATAAGAACATGGCATTTGAACATTATGTAGTGGAAGGATTAGCTTAAAAATCTAATTGGATGGATTACCAGACAGAGATGAAGGATGCAGAGTCTTTACAGGAAAATCCATCAGCCATACTTAAATCAACAACAATAATAATTCCAGCTCCAAGCAAAGTAGAAATGGCTGGTAAGAGAACTCATACTCAGGCTATGGAGACTAAAGAAGAAGATCCTGAAGTACTAAAAACACAAAGGATTGAATCAGAAGGAGAAATTGTAGAGGTATTTGAGGATGAAAGCAAAGAAAAGGAAGAAAATGTCAAAGGCCCAGTTTTTTAAATACAAGAGTATCAATTCTCAAAAGTACAAGAAGCATCTATTGACAAATTCAGATCCAAAAATGACTTATATGATAAATAGAAAACACATGGATATTTCTTCAAAGGAATCCTTGAAATTAAGCTCAGAGGTCAAGAACATTTCAAATAAATATTTTTCATTGGTTACTATTAAGAACCATGCTAGAAACACTCTGAATTTAGCAGTTGCCACCAGAAATAAATATGTTAGGATGAGATTGAATTTGGAGGACATCCCAATGACTGATATGATTCATTTTCATAAACAGACTGGAGAATTCATCTATAGTGATCTGATGAAATCCACTCTGAAGGTATCTAAGTTGCATTCCACATTATCCAAAAAAGAAAATCAACTGAGACAAGATAAGGTGGAGAACAAAGTACACCAGCAACATATTAAAAAGCTTTAGTGGGATCTTCTAACCATGAATAGTGAAATTGATAAAGGACAAGTAACACAAAATATTTTGGAAAATAAGCAAAACAATATCCAGCTACTTAACAAGAAATTGAAAATTCCAGCAACTCATTAATTCAAGCTTCTTAATTAACAGAGTTGGAAAAAGAAAAAGAAATATTGTCTCAGGAATTATATGACCACAAAGCAAAATTGTTGAAGATTATTGAAGAACAGATTCAATGGGAAAAGGAAAGAGCTTTCCTCATTGCAAAGATTGATGTGTTAAATGAGAATCAATTGATTTTGGAAAGAGAAAAGGGACATAAAAATGAATTGGAAATAATACCAGCAGCACAGTCAAATACTGAAACTAATACTTAGGCAATTGTATAGGCTATGTCACAAGTTAGCTTAAGGGATAAAGAGATCATTGGTTTAAATAATCAGAATCAGAATTTGGTTGATGTAGTTAAGAATAAGGAAGAAGAAAGGAAATTATTAGAGAACAAAAAGAAATAATTATTGGTCAAAAATGAAAAATTAATGAAGCAACTAACAGGACAGTTACCAGTGTAAGGAGCTAGACACCTCCTTTGGGACATGTTGATTTCAGATGCCACAAATATCATTCCATACTTGAATTTTATTCAAGACAAAGAGATGGTGATAAATGATGCTAGATAGAGTTGTACAGCTATGAAAGAGGCTTTAAACAAGAAACAAGTTGACACAGCTAAAAAATATTATTAGCTTAATTAGGATCTTTGTCTGAAAAAGTAACAAGTACTCACAAAGGTTGTCATAAGATTATCAATCCCAGTAATAAGAAGTATTATGTAGCTCTATGTCTCTCCTCCTCTCTCTCTCTCTCTCTCTCTCTCTCTCTCTCTCTCTCTCTCTCTCATGTGAACTTGAGTGAGTGCAAAGTGTGTATAAATGAGGGAAGGTGCCTCCCTATTTATATTAATCAAGTGATTGACCAAATACATGACTAAGCCGACATGTTTCCCTAACAAGGCCAACTTCCCCTAGAGAGAATCCAAATACACATTACATGATGTCACACTGGGGACTATTTCCCTGACTTACAATGGAGGTTATTCCTCAAGGTCTAGACTCGATAAAGACATCATGCAAGGAGGAAAACACATCTCCAATGGGGGTACAACAACATACAATGATAATATACATTAGAATATCTTCTAAAGTTACAAATACATCAACACTCCCTCTTAACTAGGAAGGTATTCTCTCTCTTCCATAGTAATCAACACATCTGGTCAAGTCAGTCTTCATCGCAGAGTCATCATCAGGGAGTCATAGAGTAATCATCATAGCTGTTGTAATCATCATCTTCTTATTGATCATCAAATGGTACTATCTATCATAGGAAGTTTCTACAAATCCAACCCTTTTTCATGCTAGGTGTAGGCTTAGTCCTCATCCAGGCCTTCATCACATCTTAAGCAAGCATTCTCGTAGGAATTGTCCATGACCATCTTTACATTGCCACGGCAATAACCTGCGCCTTCTACCTTTATCTCGTCGCATCCAGATCATCCCTTTTTTTCCTGCACAAAACAAAACAGAGCACACAAAGCATCCACACTCAACCTGCATTCTACCAATAAGATGAACCGCCTAGGTGCACCTCACGTGCTTCATGACCTAATCATATCAACATGGCAACACAGACATATATAGATATATATGTAAGGACTGATTACTACCAAACAACCTGCTGCATTAGGACTTTTACATTCAAGGTCAACCTCGAGGACTTACTACATCTGAACAACCTACGCCCAGGATATTTTTCGTTCAGACAACCTTCAGGGCGTATTAAATCCAAGTAACCGGTGTACCACACCAGGACTTCTTTTACACTCAGAAAACCCACAAAACTTATTATATTGTAGTAACCTGCGTACCACACCATGGCTGGTATTAACACTCGAATAACATGTCACGAGACTGATTACGTCCAAGGATAACCTATGATATTCTCTAGGACTGATTACATCCGAGGACAACCTACAGGACTGATTATGTCTGAGCATCCTGCTTCACCAGGATTTTTCCCGCTCGGAAAACCTATCTCATTTCCCATGTGAGATATTATGCATCTGTTATTTCTAGCATAGAATCATACCAAGACTGACTACATCCAAGGATAACTTGCAAGCTTCACCAAGACTTATTACATCCAAGGAAAACCTACAGGATTTATTACGACTGAACAACCTACGATCTTTGCCAGGATGTTATGCTCAGATAACCTATCTCTCTATCTATGATAGAACACATCACTCTCTCTTTTGAGAGGTCATGTTCTGGATCACACCAAGTCTTTCTCTTAAGTACTTGAATTTCACTCTCTCCATACTCTTGGTCAACACATTGGTTATCTGCTCATTTATTGCCACATACTAGAGATTCACTACTCCTCTCTGTACCATATCCCTGATATAGTGGAACTTGATCTCAATTTGCTTCAACTAGTCATGGAACATAGGGTTTTTTTACAGCTTCACGCAACTATGATTGTCGCAGAAGATACAAGACACATCCAACTAGAGATAAAAAAAATTAGATAGTAGCTTTCATAGCCACAATGCCTCACAACTAGTTGAGCAAGCGGCAACATACTCTGCCTTGGTTGTACTCAGTGCAATGCATTATTGTTTCCTGCTAAACTGGGAGATCATGCCAGATCCCAAACTAAAGCAACAACCTGACGTGCTCTTCCTATAAGTGGTGTTACCTTCCCAATATGAATCAACATAATTGTGTAGGTTAATCTTCTAATTCGCATCATATTTAATCCCATAATCCACTGTACCTTTTAGGTACATAAATACATGCTTTGCAACTATCAGGAGAACATGTCGTAGATCCATTAGGAACTGGCTCAGGGTGTTCATCATAAAGCATATGTTGGGTCTCGTATTCATCAGATACATCAATGAGCCAATCATATGACGATACATCATGGCATCAACCGTCTTAGATGAAGCTTCAAGTTAGATTCCATATGTGTGGATATTTCCTTGCAGTACAACATTCTAAATCTCTTCAGAATATCCACTGCATACTTTCCTTAACCAAGGAAGATCCCATCTGCACTCTACCACACCTCCATGCCTAAGAGGTAGTGCATCATACCTAAGTCTTTCATCTCAAACTCTATAGCAAGTCTCCTCCTTACATCTTTAATGAGTTCCTCTTCACCTATCAGAAACAAGTCATCGACATATAGCAAGAGCATCATTGTTCTTTCGTCTTCAACCTTGAAGTAGAGGTCAGAATATTCTTTACTCTTAGTAAATCCCAAACTCATCAGGAAGTTATACATCCTGTCGTACCATGTCCTTGGTGCTTGTTTCAATACATACAAATCCTTCTTCAATTTGCACACATGGGCCTTCTTGTTATGTGTCTCAAATCCTAGTGGTTGTTTTGCGTACACTTCCTCCTTGACTACACATTTCAAGAAAGTTATCTTAACATCCATTTGTTGTATTTTCCATTTCAGAACTTATACCAATGCAAGTATGGTCCTAATGGAAGTGTACCTCGCCACAGGTGAAAAAATCTCTTCATAGTTTATGCCTTCTTTCTATGAGAAGCCTTGTGCAACGAAACTTGCCTTGTATTTCTTGATGTTGCCATATGTAGCATGCTTGATCTTGTAGATCCACTTCGAAGTAAAGACAGACTTGTTTTTCAGTGTCGAAACTATATCCCAGACATCATTCTTCATGATCAACTGATACTCCTCGATCATAGTATTCTTCTATTGTTTCTTTTCTGCAACCTCTTCATAGGTGGAAGGTTCTCTTTCAATGATGGCACATAGCAAGGCCACATAGCTATTGTAGGGCTTTTCCCTTTTTCTCTCTCTATGTATTCCTTCTGAGTGCCATACCTTTATGCTTCTCATATGAAATCTCGTTCCCATGTTGATTTCCTCTTGTGGGGGTCCTTCTCAAGGATTGTCTCTACCATCTCTTATGGTTCTGTCGTGTCATGATCTTCATTGTCTTCTAGAATTGCTTCTCCAATTTCCATATCTCGGGGTCTCGTATCTTCAGGTTCCTCAACCTATTGAATAGGTGTCCTCCTATATCTGAAGTATGTCGAGTATTCATCAAATGTTACATCTCTACTAATGTCGGTCTTCTTGAATCCTGGGAAGTATATTTGGTAGGCATTTGATGTATCACTGTATCCTATGAATATGCCCTTCTTCCCAAAAGGATCAAGCTTGGTCCTTTTCTCCTTTGAGATATGTATGTACACTGGGCAACCAAATATTCTCATATGGCTGACTTCTGGTTTCTATCCTGAGAAATCCTCTTCAAGAGTCTTATTGTCAATTACTCGATGAGGAGTACAGTTTTGTACATGCACAGTTGTCCTTGTTGCCTTCACCAAAAGGTGCATAGGAAGATCTTGATCATGCAACATTGCTTTTGTTGCTTCCATGATGGTTCGGTACTTTCCTTTTGTAACCCCATTCTATTGAGGACTGTATGGAGTGTGCAACTCCTCCAGTGTCTCTAAAGAGTTCCTTGAATCCTTCTGAGATGAATTCTCCACCATTATCTAATCGTAGAGTCTTGATCTTCCTATCGGTTTGGTTCTTATCCAAGGCTTTATATTCCTTGAACTTATTGAAAAACTTAATTGTTCCCTTTCAATCAATATTCCAAGTCTTACGTGAGAAATCATCTATTAAGGAAACATAGTATACATACTCGCTTCAAGAGCTAGAAGACATGGGTCTGCATACATCCGAGTGTACTATCTCCAGTATTCCTTTGGCCTTGCTCTCACTACCAGGAAATGTATTATTTGCATTCTTTCCTTGTGCACATCCTTTGCAAATGCCTTCATGCTTTTCCTGGATCTCTGGAGGTCCAGCGACTGCTTTGCTTGCCATCGGTAGTGCTCTGTAGTGCACATGTGCAAGCCTTCTATGCCATAGTTCGCTTGGTTCAATTAACTCATGAACCAGTGCTTGTTCATTTTGTCCCTTTAGCTTGTACAAGCCTCTGTCTTCTTCTCCAAACATTGTTGCATCCTTTATTGTCTTCCCTCTAGGCCACATTATAACTTGGCCATAGACAAATGAAACTCTAATTCCCTTTCCATCTAGTACAGAGATGGAGTTAATATTTTTCTTCAATCTTGGAACATATAGCACATCCTTCATCTTTAAGGATTTCCTAAATTCAAGATGGTATCAAGCTTCTCCACTCCCTTTTATGGGGTATTGGTAATCATCCCCAAGTTTCACCTTGTGAGGTGACTCATGGTCAGACATATTATCAAATGATTCCTTGTATCTCGTCATGTGTTTATAAGCTCCACTATCCACAAGCCAATCAGTGCTTCTGTGTGAGATTATGCCATTAAGTGTTAATATTAGAACATACTCTTCATCTGAATCATCCTTCTCTCTTTTGAATATTTTGTTTGTTGGTTCATCATCTTTGGTAACATGATCATGGTGTCTCATTTTCTTGATGGGACAGTCTCTTGCAAAGTGTCCCTTTTCATCAGAAGTATAGCATCGAACATTTGAAGGATCTCTTTTGGTATTCTTTTATTTCTTGTCCTTTGTCTTGTTGTGATGAAAGTTGTCCTTCTTCTCCTTCTTCTTGAATTTATTTTTGGTGTGAACTGTGAGAGATTGATCTTCAGTTGCTCCCATCTTCTCTTCTCTTGTCACGAGTTAAGATTCTTCTTGTTCACATTCTTCTCAAAGTCTGCTGAAAGAGATCAACCTCCTTCTTACACAAATTCCTTGAATGAATGAGTCACATGATCTAGGGAGACCATTCAAGGTAGTCATTACAATTTCACCCTCTTCGACATTCTCTTTAACCGCTTCAATTTGTTCTTTGATTTGAGAAACCCTTATGAAGTAAGACTTTATAGTATTGGAGTTATGTATCTTCACATTCTTCAAGTGGTTCCTCAAATTCATCTTCTGGTTGATGTTCTTACCTTCTAACATCTTTGTCAAAGAATCATATACTTCCTTCGGTGTCTTGAATGAAGACACATGGGTAATGAGGTGCTCCTTAATAGAATATGAAATGATTATCTTGGCCTTAGCCATGCTTCTCTTATAAACATCCTTAGCCTCATCTCCCTCTGGTTCTGGAACCTCCTCTGTAATGTACTGATCCAAATCATTTTCTTCAAGGATCAATGAGATTTTGTACTTCCATGCTCGGAAGTTATCAACCCCTCCAAGATTTTCCTCAAGCTGAGTATGGTGGGTCATATTTTCAAATGAGAACCTTAAATGGAAATAACAAATATTTATATCTTACCGATTTGAGGTGTCCAACCTGGTTCCGAAGCTAGCTGACCTAGGGTTTGTCAGAAGAACCCTGATTTTCCAAACTTGAAGTTTGGGGATTCTATTTGGATAGAAAGATGTGCCTCCTTGAGGCAAGTTTCTCAACAAGGTCACTTTTTGAATCTTGAGGTGGGATGCCTTCGAAACTTGATGACCTAGTTTCTCTTGTCACCAATGACAGGGTCAAAAATGAAACTTCTTCAAATCTGAAATTGCGCCCTACTGAGATGAGTTAGCCTAGCCCTCTTTTCTTGATGATCTGTGGAGAGAACACCTTGAACTAGGAAGCCCTAGTTTCTGCAGCTACATAGTGCCTTCTTTCAGATATGCTTTGATACCATGTTATTTTTTCTAGATCTTATTAACTTAATTAGGACCTTTATTTGAAATAATAACAAGTGCAGCTAAATGCATAAGATATAAGAGATACACAAGACACAGATTGTCACCAGGGAAACCCTAAAGGGGAAAACCTCGCAAACTTCCTCATAATAGTACAGTCACAAATATTGTGTCATAATATTATCATTCCCAGTAATAAGAATTATTCAATAGCTATCTATCTCTCCTCCCTTCTCTCTCTCTCTCTCTCTCTCTCTCTCTCTCTCTCTCTCATGCAAACTTGAGTGAGTGCGAGTTGTGTATAAATGAAGGAGGGTGCCTCCCTATTTATACTAATCAAGTGACTAACCAAATACATGATTGGGTTGACCTGTTTCCCTAACAGGGCTGACTTGTCCTAGAGAGACTCCAAATACACATTACATAATGTCACACTAGGGACTATTGCCCTAACTTACAACAAAGGTTTCACCTCAAGGTCTAGACACAATAAAGACATCCTGTAAGGAGGAAAACACATATCCAATGGGGGTACAATAACATACAATGATAATATTGTTGATGTATTTGTAACTTCAGAATGTATTCACCTATGTATCTTATGTCTTGTACCTCGGTGTTTATTCTGGGATGTGTCTGTAATGTAATTGAGTCATTTCATGCCCTAATGTTCTTATCGAGAGGATCTATAATGTAAACAAGTCATGTCAAGTCATTGTGGGTAACCCTCTTATTTATCAAGGGTTAAAGTCCCCGCAGTTCCGGGGCACTAGGGTTATTAGACTCACCTAGTGAAGTCGGGCCTAGTTGGGTTTAGTCAAGTCGAAAATTAGTATAAATAGAGAGTTAGCCTCTCTATTTGATACACACTCACTCACACTCAGTTGTAGCGCATAGATAATGAAGGAGAAGACACTAGGGCTAGGAAGAAAGAGTTTACTGTTGTTGGGAGATCATCTTACTATTTTGGGCTTTTCTATTTGGTGCTAATTCTATCTCTGAGGAAGTTGCGGGGTTTTCTCCATTTATGGTTTCCCCAAGGAAAAACATTGTGTTCATTGTCTCTTGTGTTTTATTGTTGTGCTTGTTATTCTCTCAGTTAAATATCCTAATATAATGTTAGCTTAATGTTAAAATCTAACATGGTATCAGAGCTAACCTGAGAAGAAGACACTGTGCAGCCGCGGGAACTAGGGCTTCCTGTTTTTTGGATCTTCCTCCATATATTTTCAGTAAAAGATGGTTGGAATAACTCTCCTCCCTAGGGCACATCTTTTTGTTGAAGCAGAATCCAATTCTGAGGTTTTTCAGTTTTGGACACGACACTGCTACCGGAAATTAGGGCTTTCCACAGAAGTGGAATTTTTTAGTGAGCCCAGGCCTAGATTGATCTCCTCCTCAAAATCAAAGTTAGGGTTCAAGATCAAATCATTTGGTTGGACAGAACTCCGGAAAAGAAAAACCCTAATCTGCTCCTGAACTAGCACTGTAGAATTTCAGCTCCAAATCTAGATCCGACATCTTGACCTGGTAAGATCTAAATCTTTTGTATTTCCATTTGAGGTTCTCAGTTAAGTTCTCTCATCATACCAAGCTTGATGAAAAGGTTGAGGGAGATGATAACTTCCGAGGCTGGAAGTATAGGATCTCCCTGGTCCTGGAAGAGAATCAGTTGGACTCCTACATCAATGAGGAGATTCCAGTTCCAGAGGGAGATGAGGCTAAGGCCTTACACAAGAAGAAGTTGGTTATGGAAAATATGATCATTGCTGATTCAATCAAGGATCACCTCATACCACAGGCGTCCTCCCTAAAAACACCTAAAGCTATGTTTGATTCCCTAACAAATTGTTTGAAGGAAAGAACATAAACCGGAAGATGACCTTGAGGAACCAGTTGAAGAATGTAAAGATCCAGAATGCAGAAACCATCCAGTCTTACTTTACAAGGGTTTCTCAGATCAAGGAACAATTGGAAGCAGTAGATGAAGAAGTGGAGAATGCAGAGAATGTGATGACCACCTTGAATGGTCTCCCTAGGACATGGGACTCTTTCATTCAAGGGATCTATGCCAGAAAGAAGTTAGTCAAGTTCAGCAGACTATGGGAAGAATGCTCTCAAGAAGAAGCTCAGATAGCAGCTCGAGAAGAGAAGATGGGAAGTGAAGATCAAGCTTTCACAGTACAATCCAAGAAAGCCAGCTCTAGCCATCACAGAAGTAAGTACTCTAATCAAAGGAATAACTTTAGAAAGCCTAGAGATAAGTCTAAGTTATTTTCTATACATGTGATGAAAGAGGACACTTTGCTAGATATTGTCCTAAGAACAAAAGTAGCTCTCACAAGAAGAAGGGAAACAAGAGAAGACATCATGCTCATGCTGCAGAGGATGATGAAGCTTCCACAAAAAGAAGTAGACAAGTCAGTGATGATTCTTTAAGTGATGAAGAATATGTTCTGATTTCCGCTCTCACAGGAACTATCACACATGGCAGTAATGATTGGCTTATAGATAGTGGTGCTTCCAAGCACATGACAGGATTCAAGGAATCCTTCATGAAATTATCTAAACATGAATCACCTCACAAGGTGAAACTTGGAGATGGCTACCAGTATCCAATAAAGGTAGTGGGGAATCCTCCTATAAGCTAGACTCTGGAAATTCTATCAAAATGAAAGATTATTGTTTGTACCTGGACTAAAGAAGAACCTCCTCTCCATATCTGCATTAGATGCAAAAGGAATGAGGGTTGCATTTGTAGATGGCCATGTCCTCATGTGGCCAAAAGGAAAGTCTTTCGATGATGCAGTAGTGATTGGAGAACAAGAAGGAGGACTATACAAATTGAAGGGCCAACTATAACAAGCCTTGGTTCATGACTCGATAGAACCAAATGAGCTTTGGCATAGAAGACTTGCACATGTGCATTACAGAGCACTACCACTTGCAAGTAAAGTTGTTGAAGGTCTCCCAGAAATGCAGACAAAACATGAAGGTGTATGTAAAGGATGTGCAAAAGGGAAGAACACAAAGAAGACATTTCCAAGTAGCGAGAGCAAGGCAAAAGGAATCTTGGAAATCATCCACTCTGATGTATGCGGTCCAATGTCATCCAGTTCACTAAGCGGATATGCATACTATGTTTCTTTTATTGATGATTTTTCTAGGAAGACATGGATCTACTTCATGAAGAACAAAGATGAAGTATTCAGCAAGTTCAAGGAATTCAAAGCCTTGATTGAGAACCACACTGAAAAGCAGATCAAGACTTTTCGATCAGATAATGGTGGAGAATTCACATCAAATGAATTCAAAGAGTTGTGCAAAGACTCATGGATTAAGAGGGAGTTGTCCACTCCATATAATCCGCAACAGAATGGGATTCCAGAAAGGAAGAAGAGAACTATCATGGAAGCTACAAGAGCAATGCTTCATGATCAAGATCTTCCTATACATCTTTTTGCAGAAGCTACTAGAACAGCGGTGTATGTACAGAACCGTACTCCACATAGAGTACTCGAGAACAAGACTCTTGAAGAAGTATTCTCCAGCAAGAAACCAGAAGTCATCCATCTTAGAATATTCGGTTGTCCTGTGTACATACACATTCTGAAAGAAAAGAGGACGAAGTTAGATCCTTCAGGAAAGAAGGGTATATTTTTGGGATACTCTAAAAGCTCGAAGGCTTACAAAATATACTTCCCAGGGTTCAAGAAGATTGACATCAGTAGAGATGTAACATTTGACGAAGATTCGGCCTACATCAAATCTAGGAAGAAGCCGACTGAAGAACCTAAAGAAACAAGAGAACCCAGAATTCATGACACAATCATGAACGAAGAAATTCAAGAAGAAGATCGAGAATTTGAAGAATCTTGAGAACCTGTAGATCCACCTATGGAGAAGAATCCTCATAAGAGGAAATATGCTTGGGTACGTGAAATTATTCAAGGTGTAGAAAGATATGGAGCTTCAGAAGAAACACCTAGAGGAAGAAAGAGAACTAGATCTTGCTCTAGTTACGTAGCCTTACTATGTGACATTATTGATAAAGAACCTTCCAACTATGAAGAAGTGGCAGAACGGAAAGAGTGGAAGGATCCTATGATCAAAGAGTATCAATCGATCATGAAGAATGATGTTTGGGATGTTTTCCCAAGACCAGCAGGGAAGTCCATTGTAACTTCCAAATGGATCTAAAAGATCAAGCATGCTGCAGATGGCAGCATCAAGAAACATAAAGCAAGATTCGTGGCTCGTGGTTTCTCCCAGAAAGAAAGAATAGATTATAAAGAAACCTTTGCACCTGTAGCCAAATACACTTCCATCAAATCAGTACTTGCTCTGGCTGCAGTGATGAAATGAAAGATACGCTAAATGGATGTCAAGATTGCTTTCTTGAATGGTGTAGTGGAAGAGGAAGTGTATGTGGAACAGCCACTCTGTTTTGAGACACATGACAGAGAGTCTCATGTATGTAGATTGAAGAAATCCCTGTATGATTCGAAACAGGCACCCAGGACATGGTACGGTAGAATTGATGGTTTCCTATCCAATTTGGGCTTTACCAAGAGTAAAGCAGATTCCAACATTTACTACAAGGTTGAAGATGTCAATCCAGTGATTCTCCTACTATATCTGGATGATCTGTTTGTAACAGGTATGGATGGGTTGATTGCTGATACGAAGAGGAAACTTGTTGCTGAGTTCGAAATGAAGGACTTGGGTATGATGCACTATTTCTTAGGCATGGAGGTGTGGCAGAATGCAAATGGAATCTTCCTTAGAAAAGGGAAGTATGCAGTAGAGATTCTGAAGAGATTCGGGATGATGGACTGCAAGGGCATAACCACACCTATGGCATCGAACCTGAAGCTATTGAGTGATGCTTCATCAGAAGTGGTTGATGCCACGATGTATCGTCAAATGATTGGGTCCTTGATGTACCTGACGAACATGAAACCAGATATTTTCTTTTCTGTGAACACCTTGAGCCAGTTCTTGACAGATCTGAGACATGTCCACTTGATTGTTGCAAAGCATATTCTGAGGTACCTAAAGGGTACAGTTGATTATGGGCTCAAGTACGAGGCGAATTAGAAGATTAACCTAGAGGGTTATTTTGATTCAGATTGGGTAGGCAGTGCCATCGATAGGAAGAGCACTTCAGGATGTTGCTTCAGTATGGGATCAGGTGTGATCTCTTGGTTTAGCAGGAAGCAATCCTGTGTGGCACTGAGTACAGCTGAAGCAGAGTATGTTGTAGCTTGTTTAGCTAGTTGTGAGGCAGTATGGCTGAGGAAGCTACTATCTGATTTATTTGATCTCCGGATGGATGCTACTTGTATATATTGCAACAACCAGAGTTGTGTGAAGTTGTCAGAGAACCCAGTGTTCCATGACAAGTCGAAGCATATCGAGATCAAGTATCACTATATCAGGGATATGGTGCAGATAGGAGCAATGAATCTCCAGTATGTTGCGACGGACGAATAGATAGCTAATGTATTGACAAAGCCATTGGCTAGAGTGAAGTTTGATTACTTCAGGGAGAATATTGGTGTTCTCCAGATCGAGGTTGCCTCCAATGGGAAATGATGAGACCTAGAGCCATTCTGACATGGGAGAGGATTAAGTTCCTTCCATGGTCAGATGTAAGGGCTGAGCCATTCTATCATGGTGAGAGGATTTAGGTTCCTTCCATGTCAGATGTGAGTGCTGATCCATTCTGATATGATCATAGGATTGGTTCCTACATGATCAGATGTAAGGGCTGAATGTCATTCTTGGAATGGAGTCACCTGGTCAGTTACCAAGAATACTCAGTCTGGGACTAAGGGTCGTTCTGATATGACTGTAGTGTGTAGTCTTACATGATCAGATGTGAGCGCATGGTCATTTTGATGTGATTGAGGGATGTATCCCACTTGATCAGATATAAGGGCTGATGCCATTCTCTGGGAGAATGGAGGCACCTAGTTAGTTACCAAGAATTCTCAGTCTGGGACTGAGAGCCCTTTCGATGCGATGTGTTTACACATGGTCGAATGTAAGTGCAAAGCCTTTTTGACAGGATGAGGTCGGATATAAGTGATAAGCCATTCTGGCATGATGTGTTTACACATGGTCAGATGTGAGTGTTGTGCCTTTCTGACAAGATGGGGTCGCATGTAAGTGCAGAGCCTTTCCGACAAGATGAGGTTGAATGTAAGCGCTGAGCCATTCTGGTGCAATGTGTTTACACATGCTCAGATGTGAGTGCTAGGCCTTTCTAACAAGATGAGGTCAGATGTGAGTGTTGGGCATGCCTTTCTGACAAGATGAGGTCAGATGTAAGAGCTGGGTGGGCCTTTCTGACTTACGGTCAGATATATAAGTGCTGAAGACCTACATGAAGGGTAGGATTACAACCAACATGAAAAAGGGCTGGCTCTGTAGAAATTCCTGTGATGAGAAGAATCGAGATAGCACCATTCTGAGATAGCATGTGATGATGATCCAGACATGATGATGATCCAGATAAAGTGATGATCCAGATGTGATGATGATCGAGACTTGATGACGATCCAGATCAAGTGATGATATAGATGTGATGATGATCCAAACTTGATGACGATCCAGATCAAGTGATGATCCATATGTGATGATGATCCGGCAGTGATGATCTAGTAGTCGTGATGATCCAGATCCCATGATGAAGAATACTTGAAGAAGAAGATGACTTGAAGATGAAGAAGACTCGAAGATGAAGAAGACTTGAAGACAAAGATATCTTGAAGATGAATATGACAAGATGATCTAGTCAATACAGAGAAGAAGACCAATGCTGAAAATTGTGTCGAAAGAATACCTTCCTAGTTAAGAGGGAGTGTTGATGTATTTGTAACTTTGGAATGTATTCACCTATGTATCTTATGTCTTGTACCCCGATGTTTATTCTGAGATGTGTCTGTAATGTAATTCATTCATGTCATGCCTCGATGTTCCGATCGGGAGGATCTATAATGTAAATAAGTCATGTCAAGTCATTGTGGGTAACCCTCCTATTAATCAAGGGTTAAAGTCCCCGCAGTTCCGGGGCACTAGGGCTAATAGACTCACCTAGTGAAGTCAGACCTATCTGTGTTTAGTCAAGTCGGGAATTAGTATAAATAGAGAGCTAGACACTCTATTTGATACACACTCACTCACACTCAGTTGTAGCATATAGCTGAGGAAGGAGAAGACACTAGGGCTAGGAAGAAATAGGTTACTGCTGTCAGGAGATCATCTTACTGATTTGGGATTTTCTATTTGGTGTTGATTCTATCTCTGAGGAAGTTGCGAGGTTTTCTCCATTTATGGTTTCCCCGAGGAAAAACATTGTGTTCATTGTCTCTTATGTTTGATTGATGTGCTTGTTATTCTCTTAGTTAAAGATCCTAATATAATGCTAGCTTAATGTTAAAATCTAACAAATATACATCAGAATATCTTTCATGGTTACAAATACATCATAGTTGCCACCTATATCCTAGGTGGACCATGTAGAATTGAGAGTACTATCAAGAGATATGTCTAGTCTGGAGTTGCCATCTCGAGACCAATGGAAGACAATAGAAAAAATTGGCAAGATGAAGTATAAGTTACATCAATGAAGAAATTCAACTCAAGGCCCAATTATTTTGAAGACAAGAAAGTTTTGAAAATTTTAATAAATTTTCAAGTAGTTTAGGAAACAAGTTTGTTAGAAGACAATTCACAGATGCAATAAGGCAGTTACAAATGCCTATTTTTAGCATGTACGTAGTTAGTAGCTCAAGGAGAAATTTTGATGTATTTAAGCACCATTTTGAAATGTAATGAGGGTTTAAACCCGTGATAAATAACTGACTTTTTTAATATATCTTCAAGATTAATAAAAAAATTGTAGAGCCAAGCAAGTTCTCTACCAGAGATTCTTGTGTTATTCATTTTACAGTCTGTACTATCTTTCCTTTATGTGAATGTGTTTCATGTTTATCTTTTTCATTTTGTTATCTTTTCATGCTTGGATAAGTGTATATTGAATCAAATCTCATATGTTTATGCTATGGTTCTTTAATTTCAAGAATTCACCAATTTGTTTCCTCTAAAGTTGACATTGGATTCATATTTTGATTCCCATGCTAATGGATTGTTTATTATTCTTCCTCATCACCAAACAACCAGCATTTTGACTGTAAAAGAGTGACTTTCCTACCTCTGTTAAGAATTCCATTACAAAGCATATTATTCACATTTGACTCCATTCCCAATGACCACCCATTTCAACCATTATAATATTTTAAAATCGTTTCATTGAGAGAAATATATGGCCTTTCTGTTTATTCATTGAGAGATCCCTCTCTGGTAGGAAAGAAGTCAACTTTCCTCCTAAATATTGGTTTTTTGGTTGCCTTGGACTTATCTGCCTACAACCAAGGGTAAAATCCAAGTGATAACATGCCGATAGGTAGAACTTTTGACTGATTTGCTAATCGGAGTTGGACATGAGACCATATGAGTCTCAGTTTCTCCATACTCTTCCATGTTTGTCTAGTCATAATGTTGACATCAGGGCCCAAGTCCAGAATAATATAGTCCATATCATACTCTCCTGTATGTTCAGTCATTCTTAGTTCTCAACCAATCTTCAATCTTTTTCCCACATGACTAACCCTTCTTTTTGGTCGCATCTCCTCTTGAGTTTCTTCTATTAGATATGTCAATTCTACGACAACGTATTTCTCTTGTATTAGTGCTAAGAAAAATTTAAATAAATATTTTAATTTACTGACCTTTCCTATTGGTTTCTTTTGGAACATCTAGTCGAATCTTTCAGGCATATCCAATACTGGCCTTCCAGAAGTCGATGCTTGACTTATGTCGATGAATTCGTACTACATGTCCAAGAATACTTCCTTTTCTTTTTATATGTCAAATTGTTCTTTATTTTGTGTTGTTGGTACCACCTACGGTTTTCCATACGGTGCTTCTTGATATTCCCCAGTTGTGACACCTCCTATTGTCACAATAGCAATATGTCGTTCCCTTAGTTCAGCAAAGATCTCCTGGATATTCTAATTGGGGTTCGGATCGGGATTCTGCGATGGATTCTAATTTCCCACAATCTTGGTCTTCCATCTCGCAATCAACTGAGGACATTCCTCGACATTGTGATCAAAATATTTGTAGTACAAACATATCATAGTAGGACTCGGGTAATACCTGGAAAAGTGTCCAGAATGCCCACAATTATAACATATAATTTAGCCTATTCTGCAACCAAATCCTCCTCCTTGTCCTTGATCTCTAAAATTACCCCCTAGGTTGAGGGTATTTTTGTTGTGGGTACTAATTCCATGGATATTGGGCCTAAGGATACTGAACCTATGGATATTGAACCTAAGCTCACCCAGCTTGCATTTTTTCATCAATCTTCATCAAATAAGTATCATTTTTTCTCCTACAGCAGCTGATATGCTCTACAGTATTTCTCATCATGACCTACTGATCGACAAAACTTACAGTATAAACTGGTCAACGCACTTACAATCTTTTGTAAGTATAAACGCTCTTCCAACTGATGGCATCTAGTCTAGAATATTCTACACCAAGGAATCCCTTGTGTATTTATTGGGCTCGACACTCCCGATGCGACATAATTCATATATGACAGGCAATTGTCTTTGTCGTGTCCCTCTATTATGCATCTGCTACACCAGATTTCTTCTTGTACTTTCTTCCCTTTCTTAATATCTTGAAGTTGTAGTGTAAGGTTGGCTAGTTGCGACTGGATTTGCATAATGCCTGCACTAGTTTCTTCGACAAGTGAGGATTCCAACTTCATAGCCAACTCCAGAGCCTCGGTCTCGTATACAATCTTTTGTTGCATCAAAGGGATCCGGATGTGCGGTAACAACACTGCAATAAACCATTCTTTGTGTTAAACATCCGACATCTGGAAACTTACTTTGGCCATCAGTTTCTTGAATCTTTAGTCAAAGTCCCAAACAAATTTCGTAGGAAATCACTTACTTTATTTTATCTCTGTATTACACTACAACTCAGGCTTGAGCTTTTTGAACTCGTCTATTAGTCCTACTCAGATTTAATCTAATGTTTTCTATGGGATTCCTGTCAGCATCATAGAGAATTTCATGTACCAATCCAATGCACGACCCCTAAGGGTTGTAATCATCTGATCCTTCTTGATGGCCTCATCTTGGACCTATCGCACGATCCACACAGATTTGCATAGAAACCAATGTTTCTTGGGGTCTTCTACCCCATTTCCATTAAATATCGGCAACTTTATATCATTCCCAAACATTTTATTTGCTCTTCGTACTTTTGTATCAAAGGTTTGGCTACTTCATGATGAGTTTCTAGATATTACCTTGGGAGATGTACGTGGGGTCGTGGGTATGTCGTATATGTACTCTCGATCTGGATCTTCTTCTTGTTGTTGTTCAAATATATCCCCGTAGTCCCCCTCCTTGTCATAAGAACCTTCATCGAAATGCGACGTCAATGGGTAGTCCTCCCCTCCGTTCATACTGCAACTTCCTCTTCTCGTCGTATTTCTTCTTCTCTTTCCCGACTGAAATAATCTTCCACTCCCTAGGATCCCACTTTCTATCTTAGCCTCGCCATCACCCGAAAACTTATCAGCTTACTCTACTCCATTTTTCTCACACTTTTCTTATGACATATCCTAGGTCTTATGCTCAAACCTTTATTCGCCAGATTCCATTCTCAATATATATTTCTCATATACAAGCATCTTAATCCAAATATTTAAATACGTCAAGTATCGTCCTCTAGATCCTTGGAAAAAATCTATTTTTGTCTCATTGTACAATTTTATGGAGTCGATTGCAATTTTTGTGATGTTCCAAAATATTGGCTTAAATCCAGAAATTATCACACAATAATTTCTCAATTAAAACTAAGGATTGGAATGCAACACTTCCAACCTTTCCTTATAAATTATTTCCTGGGAACTGCGCAATAAACACTTTCTTGTGAAATGTGCAGTAAACACTATCATGGGAACTACGAAGTAAACATTATCCTGGGAACTGTACAATAACACTATCCTGGGAACTATATTGTAAACACTATCCTAGGAACTGTACAGTAATAATGTCTTGGGGATTGTGCAATAAACACTATCCTAGGAACAATGTAGTAAACATTATCATATGAACTGTGTGGTAAACACTATAGAGAACTGCACAATAAACATTATCTTGGGAATTGTACAGTAACATTATCTTGGGAACTGTGCAGTAAATAATATCCTAGGAACTGCACAGTAAACACTATCCTAGGAACTGTGTAGTAACACTATTCTGGGAACTGCGCAGTAAACATTATCCTAGGAAATGCATAGTAGACACTATCCTAGGAATTGCACAATAAAACCTTGTTGTGACGGACCAATTTAAAAAACTTATTTTCTATGTGAAAATATAATTTGCTATGTGGCAAATTTATCGCATGGTCCTCATATGAAGTTTATTGTGTAGCATATTTCACATAAAATAGAACAAAATGGAAGTTACATCTTTTCTTCTATCAATTAATAACTTATAAAATTCTTATCAAACATGCAACTTCAGCCATCTATAAAATTTATTCTTTAATTTTGAAACAGAGAACTGGTGGCACTCAAATATTGATTCATGGGTAGATTTACAACTACATGTGCATAAAAATGTTTTCTAACAAAGTATAAAGTGGAGGGGCATAACAAAAACGTTTTTAAGAAAGAACATACAATAGCTTAATATGCAAAAACGCCTTTCCCTTGAGTATATTTATATCACCATAGGAACTTCAATTTACATAATTCACAATTCATTCCCTTGTAGTAAATAAAAACCAAAAAATTCACTTCCAAAATCAGAATTTTCACCGTTAATATTATAATTCTAAACAGTTACTTGACAGGAATATTCAATAAAATTCCATAGTCAAAATTTAACAGGGAAACAACAGAATTGCTAAATTCCATTTGAATTTCCAACATAACACTTATCTGAGTATTCGCTTCAAATGGGCAACTGACTGCATGTGAGGTGGGCTCCACCCAACTGTAGGCAATTTTGCTCCTTAATCTCTCAAAAAAATGCCACCCCCAAGCTGTGACTCATGCATTCACCATACAAACATCTCACCAATCCCACAATTTCTAAATTTTACACTTTGAAAAATAAGAAGTTGACTTAACTCCAAATTCATGCCAAACAATGCATTTCACCTCCTCGGTTTCATTTTGAAGCACAATAGTGAGATAAATCACTGTTATCAATGCTCAGAACTTCACCAAGTTAGCTGCCTACACCATTTTCCATGATTACAGGGATTACTAGAGGCAAAAATGGACACAGTTTCAACATTACCAGTCTCAAAATTGGGTTATCCCACTCAAATTTCCGTACCAAATTTTATTCTCTATAGGAAAAGTCACGCCCCTATTTTCCTTGCCATGCTCCCCTCACGCTGGATAATTTTGAATTCAATTTTACATGATAGTTTTATTTCCCCACGTGGTCTATCCCATGAGCCACATTTCTCCTTTCCAAAAACATTCCCTCAATCACACTTAATCCCCCTTATGCCATAAACTAGTTAAGTTAATTAAAAAGGAAATTTGGCTCAACTAACGACATAAGATGCTTTTAGGGACTTAAATGTTTAATAGGGTCATAGCTTGGTGTCCTTCCTAAGACATTCTTAACCCCCTTACTGTCTCTGGTGAATACATGAGTCCCCGATCTCTTCAGCATATCACCTTAGCACAACCAGTAGTGGATTTTAATATTTATAATTGCAAAAATACAATATGTTCAGCCTTGTAGACATTCATATATAATAATTACATATTGCCATCATCATACTAGGGGTTTCAAACTAGGGGTGTTACACCCAGTAAGGCAAGATCTGAGAGATCTCATAAAAGGAAAAAAAAGTTGCAACATATATATCCACTCAAGAAACCCCATACTATCCATCTAATAAACTGAGACTAAATGCAAAATCTATTTTCCGATCCTTCATTAAAGAAAGATACAGTTATTGACCTTAAATGTTCTTCACCAGATAAAAAAAGGGATATTTAAGAAGTCAAAATTATCAAAGCCAACCCTTGTAACTATTGAAAAGAGAAAAAGTTCCAGGTTAGAAAAATTGAAAGTAATGTCTGAGCTAGGGGTACTTGAAAATTATGGAAAGTCAAAGGAACAAAAATATGCTAAATTGATGTCTAGAGAAGAAAGTGATCCATTTGGTAAAAAGGAGAAGACAATAGCCAGTGTTTTGACAACCATTGTAAAGGCACTTAAGGAAATTCAAGAATTGCCATACATTACTCCTCATGGTCAACCTTACCCAGAAATGGAGAAAGAAATATAGAAGACTATTCCTAGTTTGTCTTGCCAAACTTAGTCCAATGGGAAGAATATATTAAATTTGTCATATTCTGATAGTGATGGATTAGAACCTGAGCAAGAGGATCATATCAAGGAGATAGAGGTGCATGAAACTACTCTTTTACAATAGTTTGAGGACAAGAAAGTTGAGCCTAAAAGAAGCCATTTCAAAAAAACTTCAACAAATCCAACAAGGTGATTAAAAATCTAAGGGAAGAAAATGAAAAGTTGCAGAAAGAGAACACTAAAGTCAAAAGGAGAATTAGTAAGCTGCTAACAAAGCACAATAAACTATGTGATTTGGATTAGAAATTGACAATAGAAAAAGAAAAGAAAAGAAAAAACTATATTGGCATGTAAGATGTCATAAGTTAAAATGGCTTCAGGAAAAGCATAAAAATTAAGCAGGGAGCATGTTAAATGTCCTAGTAGTAACAATGGCCCAAGCTAAATGAAGATCGGTTTTTCAATATTTTTGTAGCAGATTAGATCAGGCAAACTTGAAGATTTTATTCGCATTGGTTACAATTGTGTATAAGCTTTGGCAATGGACTATGCTACCAACATTTTCAACTTTTGGTAGTGCCTTCATAACATAAATTTTCAAATTCGCTACCAAATTTCCTATAACTTAAATGTTTACACAATTTTGAAGATTTCAAATCTCCAGAAGCTTCACAAGAAGGATAAGCCCCAAATAACCTCCTCGTGACATTCTATTATAATTACGAAGATCAATTATGTACCAAGTGTCAAGTCAAGTGTTGACAATAGAGTTGGCCAAGATTACCCTATTGTGGATGTAGTAACTAAAATAGATTTTATGTTTTCAATCATAAAATATTGATAGTATTTTGTAAATAATATAGTAATCTTAAGATTAACTTAGATCCACTATTATAGGATCTCATATCCATGGTTCTAGAACTATTTTGTATCTGTTAAAAGGCAAAGAGAGGAAGTTTTTGGGGTTCGAGTAGTGAATCTTTTAAAGGTTGATGTAAGAAACTGTAGATTATATTGGACAAGCTACAGTGTTTGCAATACTTCATTCTCAAAGATCTATTATTTTAAAGGTTAGACTGTGCTCTTATAATTTTTATGTTTACTCCTACTTATTTGAATACAAAGATGATTGTTGCATTGCAATGATTATCATACATGTTACAGATCTAGTTACAATATAACCTATATTGTTAATTGTATGTTACTTGCAATTTTTATTTGAATATTTCATTCCGATTCAAGACATTGTTTTGAGTTTGAATGTCTTCCTATGAATGTATAAGTTGAATAGATCGTGAACTTATGTATCCATATTTATGTCTCTTCCCTTCCATTATGTGGTTGTTCATTGATTTAATACTTGAAGTATTGTCCATTGATTTAATACTTGCTTTATTTTCTTTCCTAAACATATAGCATGAGTGGCCTACTTAATCTACATTCAAAATTAAATAAATACCCTAATTGAGGTGCCCTAGCTCTGAACTATAGCAATCTAGTGCAAAATTTAGGGATAACAATTCATAAGTTTTACCTTTAATGTTGTGAGATCCTTGTCATTTCCTTCACTATTTTCTGACCTCATATTCTTGGAAGGCAAAGTGTCACAAACTCTCGAGGTCATCTTCTTCTTATGTCACTTTAGTTATTTTAATACTAAATTTAAATGTTTAATGTTAATCTACCCACTCATGAGTTGGTTCTTCTTATGCTTATTTGCATTTGAGGTCTCTACATACATAGTTCGATGCTCTATCTACTTTAGCATCAAATAGAAATGAATTTATTTTCTTCAAGGGGAAAGTAATATTGAAGGTCTTAATTGCATACGAAAATTCCAAGAAAAATCCCTCCCTAAGAGTTATCACGTGTTCTCAAGAATGGGTCCCAAAGTGTGAATGAAGTTGTGAAACTAAAATTTCCCTAGAAATCCTTCTTGGTTCCATTTTTGGATACACCAGTTTGCATGTAGGATAGGGTTATCCATTCCTTCATAAACCTCCATGAAGTTCACTCGATATGTATTTGTTCTTGGGATGTCAATCACCTAGTATTTGGGAGGTGGGGAAAATCAATATCACAAGGCTAGTTGGACCTCCTCCCATCCTTAAAGTTCATTTATGTATGCTGCCCACCATAAGGATTATGTGTGTCTTAACATGAATTACAAGGTAAGCAACCTTTCTTCTTTTGATATTGTCAAACACAGGTATTCTAGCAATTCATCTTCATCCCTCGTGCCATCAAATATAGGGTGGTCTCTCAACTCCATACAATTCAACACAAAAACTTCATCATGCACAATGATGAGATGACATCTCATAGCTACACCCTTGACAGTCTTGAAATGCCTCCCGGATGTCCAAGTCTTAGGTACAAAAAGCCCTCTACTTGAATGCTCTATATGTAGTGGGGTTGATATAATCATCATTCATGTGTGTGATCAATCTATATAGTTGGTCCACTACAATACCATCTAATGCATCATCCAAAGGTTTTGTGTATCTTGTTTAACCCTTTATAGGATCCATGTGTTGCATGACCTTGGTCCCATTTGCTTCAAATGACATTTCCCCCCTTTTCAAATTGATTATTTGTTGATGGTTGTTGGTCCACTCAAATCCCAATAAGGAGGGGTAGGTTTCCTTCTCATGAATTATTTCATTGACCTTAAAATTTGTCATTATCCTCATGTTTCCCAATTTTACTTCAATGTCCTCCCAGTGGTTGATAGGAATGTTTCATGTATTGATTCTCCACCACAATTCAATAGGAGAATACACTAATCATAGTCTCCCCATCATTTCCCATGACTTCTTCGATAAGACATTCATGTTAGATCCAAAACCAATGTGACATCTTCTTCTTCATATTCATGGATTTGAACATCCAATTTAAACTCTTAGTTAGTCAAAGGTTTCCTTTTATGGTTGATCTGTCAAAATTAATTTTCTGGTAAGGAATCACATATGGGTTCTTCTTCCACCCCCTTGATCAACTTGTCAAGAGTCAATCACAACCTCATCCTTAATCTTCATAATCCAAAATCCTAATCAAAAGTTTGAAATAATTTGTGAATCCATTTTAGTGGGGTGATCTCTTCCTTTGTTTTCTACTTGGACTCTTAATTGAATTCCTATCACAAACGATAAAGAGGGTTCCAAGTTATAGAACTGTTGTTGGCATTTTTCCCTATTGTAACAACTTCTTCTTAGGGATTATAAATCTTCCTTGTGGAAATTATTTTGCTTTGTTTCATATAACTTGGGATTCATAGGGTTTGTCTTCCTTATATAAGAGAATTATGGTTGCGATTCATTGGCTCTCGTGTGCTCCCCACCTTGGGACAATACATTAATCTATGGATCCTTAGTATCTACAATGTCAGGGATTTAAATTCACCAAGTTCACATTTCTTTTTCTTTCTCTCATTTCCCATTTAGATACTAAGTTTGGGTTGTCTTCAATTGCATGGCCCATGGCACTATATTGGTCATATCTTACCCTCCTTGGCTTTAGGCAATCTCAGGATATGTGACTGATTTCATCACAATCATAATATATGATGGGGTTTGCGCAACCTCCATTACGTCCACCTTTGTGTTAAAATAGTGTAACTTCGGAATATATTCTAGATGTATTGTATTCCTCCTTTTGGAGATGAGTTTGGTCTTGTTAGAGTCATTGAAGGATACAGTGTAAACCTACGTGTGTAAGTAGGGTAAATAATACCCAAGTATCAATATAATAAATGCTATTTGTGGTGTCCATTTGGACAAGTCGGCCCAGTTAGTTAGTGAAGTTGGCCCCACTAAGTTAAAGGTCAAGTCAATAGAAGAATATAAATAGGGAGGCATTCCCTTTCATTTGTACTCACTCACTCAAGCTATTTTGCAAGAGAGAGAAGAACTAGTACGCTAGAAACAAGCTAGAAGCAATTGTTAGGGTTTCACACTGCTCTGGTTGAGATCTATAATGAGGAATTTTGTGGGGTTTTATCCCTTGTGGTTTCCCCGAGAAAAATCTTTGTGTTCTTGTGTTCTTATTTTTTCTGTGCATGTTGTTCTTTTAGTGATCTTCTAGTGATAATGTGTTTTAAGATATCATCTAAGCAAATTGATAAAACTTAACATGGTATCAGAGCCACTGTGAAAAGAAGCACTGCATAGCTAGGGTTTTCCATTCTAAACAAACCCCTCAATATATTAGCCAGAAAAGAGGGCTCCCTCAACTCGCCCCTGAAGAGCGCATCTTTCTGCAAAGACAGGTCCAAAATCCAAGAAGTTTCAGTTTTTGACCAGTCACTGTTGTCAGGACAAAATAGGGTTTCATTTTTTTTGAGACTCCATCATCAATTTCAAGAAAAGCAAGATACAGTCTACCTTTCCCTAGGGAGGTGCATCTTTTCCACCCCTCAACCCTACTAGGGTTTTCGGCTAAGAAATTAGGGTTTCTACATCAAACCCTAGGTCAACCAGAAGGAGGTCAACCAGGAACTATTTTTCTTCAAGTAAGTACTCTTCTTCCTTGGTCCATTTGAAGTTATCATTCTATTAAACATGACAAAGAACACCAAGCTAGATGAAAATCTTGAAGGTGCTGAAAACTTCAGAGCATGGAAGGATAGGATCATGCTCATCTTGAAAGAGAATTATCTAGACAAGTTTGTAAAGGAGGAAGTGAAAGAACTAGAAGAATATGAGGGTAAGTCCAAGCATAAGAAGTATATGATCGTAGCCAAAAGGATCAGAGCGGACTCCATCAAGGATAACTTGATTCCTCAAGTATCATCAAGGGAAACTCCAAAAGAATGTTTGATGCTCTTTCCAGTTTATTTGATGGAAGATACATCAATAGGAAGATGACCCTGAGGAATCACCTCAAAAGTGTAAGGACTCAAAAATTAGAGACCATGCAATATTATTTTCCAAGAGTATCTCAAATCAAGCATCAGAGAGAAGGCATTGGTGATACACTAAAGGAAGCAGTAATTGTGATGACCACCTTAAATGGTCTTCCAAGAGATTGGGAAGCTTTTATCTGAGGAATATGTTTAAGAAGGAAACTAACTAAATTCAGAAATTTGTGGGAAGAATGTGTCCAAGAAGAAGAAATAATATCATCTAGAGAAGTGAAGCTAAATGACAATGAATATCAAGCCTTGGCAGCTCATTCCAAAGGCAAGAACAAAAGAAAGAGTCATGATCATCCTCAAAAGACTCAAGGGTTCAAAAGGCCCAAGAAAGACTTCTAAAATTATGAATACTTCACTTGTCACAAGTTGGGACGCATTGCTATCAACTGTCCCATGAAAGCAGAAAGATTCAAAAAGATGAAAAGATTCCAAGCTCATGCTATTGAAGATAGTGATCAGAAAGTTGAAGAGGAAGCAAAGATGGATAAAGATTCCAGTCAAGAATATGTACTGATCTCTGCTCTAACACGATCAATCTCACCATGAAATGATACCTGGTTAGTAGACAATGGTGCATCCAAGCACAAAATAGGTTACAAGGACTCACTATCATTCCTTTACAAAAGGAATCACCACACAAAGTAATGCTTGGGGATGATTCCCAATATCCCATCAAAAGAATGGGAGAAGCATCCTATAAGTTGGACTCTGGAAAGTCCATGAAGATGAAATATGTCATATATATCCCTGGACTAAAGAAGAACCTCCTGTCTATTTCAGCTTTATACAAGAGAGGCTTCATATTTTCCTTTATAGATCGAAAAGTCCTCATGTGGTCAAAAGGAAATACCATAGATGATGCAGTAGAGATTGGAGTTGGAGGAGGAGGACTCTACAAATTGAAGGGGCATGTAGATTAAACATTAGCAACCAGTACCGTAAAACCATGTGAGCTATGGCACAGAAGGCTTGCTCATATTCATTACAAAGCTCTACCAATAGTAAGCAAGGTTGTGACTGGTCTACCAGAAACTCAGATAGAACGTGAAGGAGTATGCAAAGGAGGTGCACAAGGAAATAATAACTAAGAATCCCTATCCAAAAAGTGACAGCAAAACAAAAGTGATCTTAGATATTATCCATTTAGATATATGCGGGCTAATGCAAACAACTTCATTAAGTGGATATGTTTATTATGCTTATTTTATTGATGACTATAGGCTTGGATATATTTTTTGAAAAAGAAGGATGAAGTGTTTGAAAGGTTTAAAGAATTTAAGGCCCTAGTAGAAAATCTCTCTGAAAGGAAAATAAATATTTTTAGGTCAGATAATGGAAGAGAGTTCACATCAAATGAATTAAAGGACTTTTGCAAGGAAACTGGGGTTAAGAGGGGGCTCACCATTCCCTATAATCCTCAACAAAATGGTGTGGCAGAAATAAATAATAGATCTATCATGGAAGCGGTAAAAGCTATGATACATGATCAAGATCTACCAATGTACTTGTAGGCAGAAGCATCCAGAACAACAGTACATGTACATAATAGAATCTCCCACAATGCCCTTGGGAACAAGACTCCAGAAGAATTTTTTTCCAGAGAAAAGCCTAAGGTAAGTCACCTAAAGATACTTGGTTGTCTAGTATACATTCATATTGCCAAGGATAAAAGAACAAAGCTAGATCCTCTAGGAAAGAAGGGATTGTTTGTAGGATATAGTGAGTGGTCAAAATCTTATCAAATCTATATCCCAGGATACCATCAAATTGAACTTAGCAGAGATGTCACATTTGATGAAGATGCAGCTTTCAAAAAGTCAAAGAAAGATAAGGAAGATGAAGAGGAACATAAAACTCCCAAAGCCGCAAAAATTCCTAAACCAGTTAGGAATGAAGAATAAAGTCAGATACCTAAGTATCATGATATGACCGAACCTCAGTTACCAAAAGAATTACCTAGTGAATGATTTCTCGAAAGAGAAAGCATGCCTAGGCTCATGATGTAATTGAAGAAGCAAAAAGGCATGGTGCCCCAAAAGGAACCATTATAGAAAGGAAGAAGCCAAATTCATACCCCGGTTATATGGATTTGATGAGTGATCTAGTTGATAAGGAACCAACATGTTTTGAAGAAGCAAAAAAGCAGAAGGAATGGGTTGATGCCATGGTCGAGGAATACCAATCCATAATAAATAATGATGTGTGGGAAATAGTACCAAGACCAAAATACAAGTCAGTGGTATCCTCGAAATGGATCTTTAAACCAACGCAGTCCGCAGATGGTAGTATACAAAAGTACAAGGAAAGATTCATAGCTAGAGGGTTCTTCCAAAAGGAAGGAATTGAATATCAAGAGACATTTGCTCCATTAGCTAGGTACACTTCAATTAGAACTTTCCTTGACTTAGCATCCAAAAATAAGTGGAAGTTACATCAGATGGATGTAAAGACAACCTTTCTAAATGGCTTGATAGAAGAAGAAGTTTATATTGAACAACCGCAAGGTTTCAAGACTGGCGATCGAGAAGCTTATGTACATAAACTTAAGAAAGCATTGTATGGGCTAAAACAAGCACCTAGAGCATGGTATGAAAGAATCGATGGATTCTTGATGAGTTTAGGATTTACGAAGAGTAAGGCGGATTCTAACCTCTACTATAAGGTTAAGGATGATGGGATTATGATACTACTACTATATGTGGATGACTTATTCTTGACAGGAGAAGATAAGCCCATCAACGAATGCAAGAAGAAGCTTGTTGCGGAATTTGAGATGAAATACCTTGGAATGATGCGCTACTTTCTAGGTCTTGAAGTTTGGAAATATCTAGATGACATTTTCCTGAACCAAGGAAAATATACAGTGGAAATTCTAAAGAGGTTTGGAATGTTATATTGCAAGGCCATGACTACTACGATGACAACAAATTTGAAATTATTGAATGATGATACTTCGGAAACTGTAGATGCCACCTTGTATAGGAATATTATTGGTTCATTGATGTACTTAACCAATACAAGACATGTATATGTTTTGTTGTAAACACACTATGTCAGTACATGGTGAATCCCAAACATATTCACCTGATAGGAGCAAAACATGTGATGAGGTATCTAAAGGGAACTTTAGATTATGGGCTCAGATATGCATCAGATGGTGGGATCAGACTATATGGGTTTAAAGACTCAGATTGGGCAGGGAGTGCTAAAGATAGAAAGAGCACCTCAGGATGTTGTTTTAGTTTGGGATCAAGCATGATCTTATGGTTCATTAGAAAGCAAACCAGTATTGCACTTAGCATAGCGAAAGCATAATACATTGTTTCTTGTTCAACTTGTAGCAAAGCAGTATGGCTTCGAAAGATGTTGGCAGGTTTATTTGATGCAGAAATAGATGTTACTGATATCCTTTGTCATAATTAGAGTTGTATTAAGATTACAGAAAAATCCAGTAATTCATGATAAGTCAAAACATATTAAAGTGAGATATCACTTCATTCGGGACATGGTTCAGAAAGGAGCTATAAAACTCAAGTATGTTCCTATAGAGGAACAAGTAGCAGATGTGTTGACTAAGCCTATGTCTCATGTAAAGTTTGAATACTTTCGAGACAATCTTGGTGTAGTCCAAAACGACCTCTCTCGAAAGTGGGAGTGATTGTAAATGGAAGAAGGATGCAGTGGTGAGTAGCTCAATCTAGAGTAGGGTAAGTCTGGCTAGGATTGTTTGGCCTAAAAGGGTTATTCGGAGATTCATGTTGATCCTATGGGGATTAGTATGCCTAGCTAGATCAGCTTAACCCAAGTGGGTTTGTAAGCCAAGACAAGGCTTGTTGGTCCCTAGGAAGATCCATCTGTCTAACTAGGCTTGTTGGCCCGAAAGGGTTAGTAAGTTAGACAAAATGCCCAAATGGATCTACTAGATAACTCATCATGATGTTGCTCCGAGATAGTTAGAGGGAAGGATGGTTGTGACAACATTTCTATACTGTTGATTATTGAGATGTTTTCTTTTTGTAGTATTATACTAATGATTGCTTCAGTATTATTATACCGATGACTCCTAGGATGTTTGGTTCAACATTGTTATGTTGATGATTGTTGAGATGTTTGATTCAGTATTGTTATACTGATGACTGTTGAGATATTTGTTTTAGCATTGTCTTGTTGATGATTGATGAGATGATGGTTTCAATATTATTACACTGATGACTGTTGATATGCTTGACTGATGATTGCCGAGATGATAGTTTCAATATTGTTATACTAATAGATGTTGAGATGTTTATTGGGATAGTTTCAATGTTGTTACACTAGTGATTGATGATTGATTGCTATGATAGTTTCAGTATTCCTATACTGATGTGACGGGCTCAGTATTCTTATACTGATGATCATTGATTGATGATATGATTGATAGTATCCCTATCCCGATGTAGTAGATTCAGTATCCTCATATTGATGAGTTTGTTTCAGTATCTCTATACTCATGATGATGTTTGGTGTTGATGATGATGATGTCCCAACATCTCTATGTTGGTAATGCAGATGATGATATAGCACTACAAATGATTTGGTTTTTAGCACTATCATGTTAATGATGTTGTTGATTGTTTCACTATTTACATAATGATGATGCAGATGATGATATTTCAATATTTACATATTAATGATGCAGATGATGATGTTTCAGTATTCACATACTGAAGATGCAGATGATGATTTTTCAGTAATTACATATTGATGATGCAGATGATGATGTTTCAGTATTCACATACTGAAGAAGCAGATTATGATGTTTCAATATTTACATACTGAGAATGCAGATAGTGATGCTTCAGATGATGATGTTTCGGTACCTACATACTGAAGATGCAGATAATGATGTTTTCGGTATCTACATACTGAGAATGCAGATGATGATGTTTCAGATGATGATGTTACAGATGATGGTTCAATGTTTACATATTGATGTTGGCAAGTTGATGATTCAGAAGATGTTCCAGTATTCACAAACTAATACTATAGAAGATGGTCCAGAAGATGAAGCAACGGATGATGATGATCTAGAAGATGATTCAACATTCATATACTGATGCTGCAAAAGATGATCCAGAAGATGATTCAACATTCATATGTTGATGCTGCAAAAGATGATACAGAAGATGAGAAGAAGATGATTGAAGAAAAATGATTCAGTATTCACATATTGAGATTGCAGAAGATGATCCAGCGGAGATCGATAATGTAGATGTATGATGTTGTATCAAAACTTCCTATGACAAATAGAGTCTCACCAATCAGTTGTGCAGTTGTAATAGTAGCAGTTGCTACTACGGTTGAATACCTTCCTAGTTAAGAGGGAGTGTTAAAATAATGTAACTTCGGAATATATTCTAGATGTATTGTATTCCTCCTTCTGGAGATGAGTTTGGTCTTGTTAGAGTCATTGAAGGATACAATGTAAAAATTTGGATGTAAGTTACGTCAATAGTACCCAAGTGTCAATATAATAAATGTTATTTGTGGTCTCTAGTTGCACAAGTCGGCCCCACTAAGTTAGAGGTCAAGTCAAGAGAATAATATAAATAGGGAGGCACTCCCTTTCATTTGTACTCACTCACTCAAGTTGTTTTGTAAGAGAGAGAAGAACTAGTGCGCCAGAAAGAAGCTAGAAGTAGTTGTATGGGTTTCACACTGCTCTGGTTGAGATCTATACTGAGGAAGTTTTGCGGGGTTTTCTCCCTTGTGGTTTCCTTGAGGAAATTTTTTGTGTTCTTATGTTTTTTCCACATGTTGTTCTTTCAGTG
The DNA here is from genome assembly GCA_001517045.1 of Pseudotsuga menziesii. Taxonomy (NCBI): domain Eukaryota; kingdom Viridiplantae; phylum Streptophyta; class Pinopsida; order Pinales; family Pinaceae; genus Pseudotsuga; species Pseudotsuga menziesii. Next base: position 227,389 of record LPNX010780283.1, read on the forward strand.
ATCTTCTAGTGATAATTAGTTTTAATATATCATCTAAGAAAACTGATAAAACTTAACACTTTGTATCCTCCTCCATAACCTTTTTTGTCAGAGTTTTAATGGTTATACAAGATGCGAAAACATTTTAGCATCATAACATCATAAACATATGCAATAGGATCAATGAAAGATAAAGAAGCACAACACAAAAGAAAGATACAAATATTTTATCCTGGGAAACCACAAGCGAGAAAGCCCAACAACTTCTTTTGTATAGATCTGTCAATTAGTACAATGTAAGACAAATATAGAGAACCCAAACATAAGATAACTTCTGCAACTTCTTATTCTTCTACCCCATGGAACCTGTCTTCTCATCTCTTGGAGCGAACTTTCTTGATCTTGTAGTGTGTCCAAATGAGGGAGGGAGCCTCCCTATTTATATTCTTCGGTTGTGTGACCTTTTGGTCAAAAAGAGGTGACTTATAGACCTTACTAGGCTGACCTATCCTAAGGAGACTCAAAAATACATTTTACACTTGTTCTTTTGGGGACTATTGCCCAGATATATAATGGATATTTTAACCCAACTCTTACATGACCAATTACATTAATCACATCTCTGATCGTAGGTAAAAACATACCCGAAAGGAGGTACAATAAAAGTACAATAAAATATAATATATTAATAATACAAATAATAATACAAATAATACAATGTAGAATATATTATGAAGTTACATTATCAACAACACTCCCTCTTAACAAGGAAGGTATTCTTTTGACCCGGCCATCACCACAACTGGATACAATCATCATCGTCATTGTATCATCATCGTTGGATCATCATCGTTAGATCATCATCACTGCTGCAACAACTCTCATCTCGTCGACCATTGACTAGCGATATCTTTCAAATCTATACGTCCTCATAAGTTCTACAAAGCCGACTCTTTTTCATGCTGGATGTAGGCCTAGATCTCATTTAGGACATCATCTACTAAAAATCCAATCCTTTTTCATATTGGATGTAGGCCTAGATTCCATCTAGGACTTCATCTACTATAAAGCCATTCCTTTTTCATATTGGATATAGGCCTAGATTCCATCTCGGACTTCATCATCTCTATGAGCAAGCCATCAAGTAGGTATAGCCTAGGATCACACACCTGTGTATCCTAATGTACCTGATTTTTCACCCTGGATATGTGCAAAAGCACCTCCCTTCCGTCAAACAGACAGAAGAGTAGATTTCAATGGAAACATGAGCTACAATAAACAAATAACATTAGTAACAATAAACAAATAATGACGGCTATGTAAAACTTAAAATAAAAGCAAGAAAATTATACCCTTGTTTCAAAATGGGCCACCATGCCCTGATCTTTGGATATGGGTCACCTCTCCACAGGCTTGGATAGTACAGAGGATGCCTCAACATACGGGATGGGGAATGGCATGGCTATCAAATGATGGTTGGATGGTGTGAGTGTTTTGAGAAGACTGGGTTCTCAACGTACTCGCTGATTTGAATAATGAAAAAAGGGCATAAGAATCTTGTTGATAGGGACGTCTGCCCTATTTTTATAATGATTTTTTGGCCTTATCTCTCTTTTAGGGTTTTGGAACCCTGTTTAGGGGTTTAAACCCTATTTAGGGTTTTAAACCCTATTTAGGGTTTTTAGCCCCTTTTTCTATGTTTTAGCTTTTTTTGGGGTATTTAAGCCTTTTTATGGGTTTTTAGGCCCTTTTTAATGCTTTTTGAGCTTTTTGAGAGAGAATAAGGTTAAACCATAGGTGTGGAGGTCAAAAATGAGGGAAAATGATAGGGAAATTATGTATGTATATAGTTTAGGCTATGTAGATCTAGTTGAGCAATTTTATGAGTTAACAGATTCCCCCCTGATGTATCAGGGCAGGAGCTCATCGTGTGGCCGACAGACATCATACGATCATGGGGATAGTGGAGAGACCTGCGAAGAAGCGATGCTTCCTCGATCGAGACACGGTGGCTTTTGGTTTTTTTATTAATATTGGTTCCCAACAATGGGTGAGATACAAACAATATGTGACATGCCTATGGACAAGGCAAGCATACCCATGCTCGTAACAATGTCAAAAGAATAAATAATGGGATCAAGGCTAATATAATACTGATCTGAATAATTAATACATAGGACCCATGGAATTCTCATGGAATGCGATATCTTCACAATTGATGCTCTGCTGGATCTGGAAGTTTACATAACTATAGGGACTCACTAATGGAGAATCAGAGTCTCAGTGGTACAATATGTTGCATCAACCATGAAGCTATACAGAAGCACTACCTTGGGGCTTCTGAACACTGTTTCCAATGCAACCCAGCAATCACAAGGGACATGAACCTGTTTGGGTCCTGTAATGGACTCACCAATGTGCTAAAGTCAGGTGACAACTGAGGTATTCGACCAAGTACTGCACGGACCAATACCCTGTACGAATCTCAACGGTGTGATGATGTAGTTGAAGTCGAGCATGTGAGACACAACCATCCGGAGAGGCACTAATGACTCCTCTCAAAGTGGTCCAAGGAACTCATCAATAAGGTTGATGAAACTAGGATACTGGGACCTCTGGGTCTTTCCTCTTGAATAGATGTGTTGTCGTCGACAGAGAGAGACTTGCGACTGACCAAGGCAATAATGTTTCCTTGACTAGAAGCACGAGGGGGATAACCAAAGTTGTGGGAAAATCTAGGGACTGGCACACTAAATGGGGGAACAGGGGCAAGGGGAGTATGGGGGACTCAAACTTCCTTTGTTTAGAGTATGACGACAGGGTTGACCTGGCAGCAAATGAAACTAACTCGTGGGAGAGTGATCATAACTGTAATACCGGGAATGTAACTATAGATGGGAAATACTAAGGGAGGTAACTTGGAATATTGATATCCAAGGGATCCATGCCAAAAACTCATCGCAGAATACTCTAAAAAAAGATGGCCCAATGGGGGAAGGTTGTCAAACTATAATGTATGGGGTGCCGCCTAAAGGCACCGTTATGACACAATCTCGTGGATTTTTTGCGAGCCCGAGAAAGTAAATGATCGATGGTGTTTTCAATTTTAGAGAGTCTAAAAATAGGAAGAAGACTCCAGTGGGGTCTCTTTTTCGTTGATAGTCTCTTGTGTCCGAAAAAGGATAAAAGTGTACATAAGAGAGCTTGCCCACCCTTTTTGGGGGATAGGAGACTTATTTACTGTTGGTAGTCCAAGAAGGACGGAAAAGGTTAAACTTACACTGACTGGACGGTCATTCAAATACTTTTATGAGCATGAACAAAACCAAGTTTTCTTGATAATCATTTCTTGATGAGAAGGCTCGAAAAGAGCTTAACAAAAAACCTGTGATGATATTTTTCATAAAGTTTGGTCCCAATGCCTAAGAAAGCATAAAAGGATGCAAAGGGAAATGTCCCTAGATTGAGTGTGCCAAGGTGGTCCTTTTCTTATGGTAGTCTCCATAGTCCGCAAAAGGAGATAAACAACGTTGTGATGATATTTTTCATAAAGTTTGGTCCCAATGCGTAAGAAAGCATAAAAGGATGCAAAGGGAAATGTCCCTAGATTGAGTGTGCCAAGGTGGTCCTTTTCTTATGGTAGTCTCCATAGTCTGCAAAAGGAGATAAAGGAGGCTATGTAGACGCCCTTTCAAATACTTTAACAAGCATGAAAGGAAGCAAGCTTGCTCGACGATCTTTTCATTCATTTAGGAGTCAGAAAAGAGCTTAACAGAAACTCCATAATGGAGACTCGCGTGGTGGTACGCAAATCAAGGTGGCTTCCTTTCAAACTCCTTTGGTGCTTTTGGGCGCAACAAAATCCAAGTTGAACTCCTAAAGAATGACAACCAACTTGGCAGAACGACCTTGAAGGAGGTGGTGGCTCCAGAGGGACCACATAGGGTTGGAATCGGCCACCACTCTGGTGTGGTTTGCGATAATGTAATGGCGCAGCTTTTGGACCGAGAATACAACGGCAAGGGCCATATTTTCTTCAATCGAATATCATAGGGGGGCAGTCAGCTTCTAACTAATGTAGTAAATCACATGCTCTTGATGAGCATCATCTTCTTGGACCAAAACTCCAGCGATGGCATTTTCGAAGGCCAGCACATAGAGGATGAAGTCCTTGGTGAAGTCAGGTGCAGATAGTAATGGGGCGGAAGCCAGAGCTTGCTNCATCTTGTGCATGCTGATTCCAAACAAATGGAATGTTGGTATGAAGCAGACGCAAGAAACCGTGGCCTTTTGTTGCATATTCTGGTAAGAAGAGGCGAAGGAAGTTGGCCTTGCCTTGGAGGCTCTGCAATTGGCACAAAGTCTATGGAGAGGGTAGATCGAGAATGGCTTCAACTTTAAGAGGGTCAACTGCAATCCCTTTGTGCGAAAGAATGAACCCAAATAGAAGGCCCATTTGGAAACAAAAAACACACTTCAGAGGGTTCAAATGGTTCTTGTACTTGTGACATCACAGGAAGACTCGTTGCAAGTCGTCTAAGTGTTGTGAGCGCTTCTGTGATCGAGCGGTGAGGTCATCCAAATAGACCAATATGATGTGGACAAGTTCATGGAAGTAGTATGTCATGGTGAGCTGAAAAGTGGCTCCAGTGTTTTTTATCCCAAAGGGCATCACTCGATATGCAAATGTGCCCAAAGGGGTCATGAACGCAGTCTTGTATCGATCTTCATTCCGGATCTAAATTTGGTTGTATCCGGAGAAACCATCCATGCAGGAAAAGACCTCATGTACGGCGTATGCATCAATGATTTGGTCAATGAAAGGAGTTGGAAAGTTGTCTTGGGACATGCCAAATTCAAATCATAGAAATCTGTACAGAAACAGATGGTACCCTATTTTTTATTCATGGGAACAGGATTCGAAACCCAAGTGGTATACGCGATGGGGTAAATGAAGCCTGTTGTCCGCAGCTTCTCAATCTTGGGCTTAACTGCGAGGGCCTTTGAAGGGTGAATGGGTCGTCATTTCTAATGCACCAACGCCACATCAAGCCACGTATCAATGTGGTGTTCCACAATGGATGGATCCAACCTAGGCATCTCGGTGTAGGACCAAGCAAAGATGTCACGAAACTCCTAAAAACGTGCTTTGTAAGAAGCAACTTCCTCAGGGGAGCATGATGCTCTGAGTGTGATTTCTTCAACAACCTCTAGGTTTGTTGAGATATTGACCTTAATTGTGGGTGAAATGTTGTCCATATTTCCTTCTTCAAAGTCGTAAGGATCCAGGATGGGGTTTTTTAATCAATCCACCTTACCATGGATGAAGTCCTTGGTCTCTATTGAATATTGATTTGATGTTGACGAAGGCTCCTTGACGATGAAGAACAAGCAATGGTGCATGTCATCCCATGGGTATTCAAGAGCAAGGAAGGATTCAAGTATCTCCTCGTCGTTGCTGAAACAACGATTGGATAGATATGATGGATCGTCGATGGTTGCAGAAACGAAAGGGTCAGTGGAGTTGGACACCATGTAAATGGTTGTGGTGTTTGAGGAGGAAACTGGTGGGTGAATCTCCTCAATGACATTGATATTGGACTCATGAGAGTGCTTCCGAAGATCACATGAAGGATAGACCGATACTCAGGCAAGTCTGGGAAATGGTGCGAATAATGGCCGTATAGACCGCAAATCGCGCATGAATGGTTGGACCTTAAAGACTTATTCTTGGACATTGGCGAAGTTCAGATGTTGACTACTGGAAGGCCTTCATATGTTTCCATGGCGTCTATATGCATGCATAGGATAGGTATCTCTTGGCAGTTATGGGTTGCATGTCCATGGACATCACACAAAGTGCAAGGTGGGGTTGGTCAAGGCTTAGCGGCTGCTTTGGTGGTTTTACCCCGAGTTCTCTTTAGAGGAGGCGGGGCTGGTGTAGTAACGGAAGGTGTTTTTGGTGGGCGAGGAGGAGGGAACGACGTTGTCTCAATAGGGTAGATGGGGGTCAGCACAACCTGCGACATCGGAGGAGAGGTGAGTGGTTCAAGGCACCACACCAGAATCCCCAATGTAAAGTTTGTAAATTTAAAGTAGCCATAACAAGCTTACTCACAATGTCGAACGGAGGTAAAAGGAAGGGAATTGTATGGATTGGGAGTGAGCCCCAATAATTCCCTGGTGATTACATTTAAGGTTGCAGTTGTGGTTATGGTGTAGGCGAAATGGTACTAGATGAAAGAGTGCACAAATCTGTTGTGTCGTTTGACTCTAGTGGAGGAGGTAAATATGGGAAGGAAGTTGTCAGAGATGTATCGACAAACAATCCCAGACCTATGGTTGATAAGGAAGGGATGGCCACGTTGTTGATGGAGGTATCAACGGTAGGGATGACATGGTCTGGTGTGGCCAACCCATGCGGATCGTAGTAAGTTAATTGTTCCACCGTCATGATCTTCCCATCATGAGGGAACATCATAAGGCAAAAGATGGTGGATCCCATAGCTCTCATGGAATACATGTAACTATGTTAAAGAAGGAGGTCATAATCAAGATGACCATTGACAACCTCTATGTCAATCAGAATCATCTTACTGGCTAAAGATATAGGGACATTCGAAAGAATTCCCTGGGCTTTAGTGGAGCGACCATCATAGGTGTGAAGGGCAGTGGTGAATGGTTGGAGGGTAGGGGAACCAAGTTTCTATTAGAAAAATGTTTACATGACATAGGTGGATGCCCCTTTATAGACGATACATAAATGTATGACCAAATTCCAACCGGAATCTGGAAGGAAATGGTGGATGGCATTCTTGGCTCTCCTTGATCCAAATCGAATGTGATCAATGTGGAACTGGAGTGATCCATGGAACCTAGTGTAGATAACAACACTTTATAATGCAGTGGGAACGTTTTGAGCACCTCGATAGTGGACATGGTTGTAGGGGACTGAGCCAAGTCGTCAACGATGTTGTAATTCAAGGCAGATCTAGTAGTGGTGTTGTTGGCAATACGTCGCATGGGAAACCGTGGACCTTTGGTTGCCCCATCAATGGGGGTGTAGGGAGGTGGAGGGGTGTATTGGAAGTGCCAGAGGTGGACGTCGTTGATGGGTCAGTGGTTTCCGTGGTGGACCCGTACTGGTTACGTCTAGTCTGGAGGTTCACCTATTTAGTTTATAGTGTCATCAGGTGATGGATACTAGTCTCCGTAGGTGGAGCCACGATGGGTGCTACAGGAGTAGGTGGGGGAAGGGGTGCGGTTGCAACCATTCCTTGGAGTGGTAATAGATTTTGGAGCACCATAGGCAGAGGGCCTGATGGTGTTGGGTTGGGCTGAGCTTGTGTTGTCGCATTAGTGTCCCGTTGAGTTTCATTTTGGAGAAACTACTTGATGTGGTCCATATGTGGGCATGAATATCAGTGTAGTCACCATAGACATTGCATAATTTACACGGATGATTAGTTTATAACGGAGCATTTTGTCCCGGTCGATTAACCTATTGGGGGTTTTGCATCAGCGGGTTAGCGTCGTTGTTGTTAGGAGGATTAGGTTGTTGGTCGCCTCCTTGTGGTTGGTTGTTACCCCGATTCCTTGCTCGATTTTTCTTACCCTTCCCTTGTTGGTTGTTGGGGGAGGGTTTGTTGGGAATATTCTGCTGCGCAAAAACTTTCCCCGAGGAAGTCAAAGAATATGGGGCAGGGGCCAGAGTGGCTTGCATAGGTGGCGCATAGTAGGTTGGAGGAGTTGGATGGGCTACAAACTCGGTCATTGGTCTCGAGTACGATTGTGTCGACCAAGTCAACACGTGGGCGTGCTAATTTGATGCGGGCTATGCATAGGAGGTTGCGGCTCCAGATTGAGCCATCATACTTGAGTAATCGGGTATCCAGTTTGGTTTCGCAACACTAGGGGTTTTGCTTGGGTGCGGTGGCATAATCAGGGGTGCCGCATAGTACTATGGGTGTTGGGAGACTAAACCGATGACACCATCTACAGCATGGGATGCCCCCACCGCATCACGGTGAGAGGTGCTGGCATGGTAAGCATATGGTATGATGGTGTATAGGTATCCAGACTTAGCATAGATTAAATCGAACTGTTGTGCCTTAAAAATGGCCTCTTCCTCGGATTTGGGACATTCAGAGGCAACGTCCTTGGCTATGGGAGGTAGCAAGGTCTTCAAGAACCAATCGAGGAAAATCATGTCATCAAGATCGATCTTACACAAGCTACGCTGTCGCCACCACTCATGGATGTGGTCAGTGATGTGCATAGCGATATTTTGACGACAAGATAACAGGATCTCCATGCCTTCATCGTATCGGACAGGGAGTTGGAAGTATTGGAGGAACATGAAGGCTAGCGAAGTGAAATCAGGGTAAGAGGATTGAGGTAGTTTGATATACCACTTTGCTGCAGCACCTGTGAGTGTGCGTTGGAATAATCTCAGTCTGATTGAGTCATCTACAATGTTGTTTTACGAGCACCATAGATGAAATGACATAATGTGGTTTTGGGGGCACTTGCCCGCCTTTCCTTCAAACTTGGGAATGTCCGAAGGAATTTTGGTTGGCATGGGAGCCCAATAGGGTTGATGACTAATTGGCTCATTTGCTAACCGAGCCAAATCCAGCAAGTTAAGACGAGCCATGAATGGTAGGTTGGACCCGAGGTTGGCTCAGGGGGGGGACCGGCGATGGCGTCAGGGTTGGCAGGAGTAGGATGTCCCTACATGGCTGGGGGGGCATGAGATTGACTTCCCGCCACGGGGATAGTTGGGATGATCATGGAAGTGCCACTTCCCCCGGGTATATATGGTGGTACCATTGAAATTGTGGGAGCTGGAGTGGGGCCGCCACTAACAAGTAGCATACCTACCGCAACAAGCACAGTGGTGATGGGACCACTAGAAGGGATATTGGTAATGATGTGAGGCAAGGACATGGGTCCACTACCACTCCCCCCTCCAAAGAAGGGATCGAGATTTGTGCCAGCCATGGGGCTAGACAGTGTAGTGAACAGGTTCATCTCAGATTGATAGGAATATGAGTCGGAATCAAAGGTCGTGTGGCCCTTTGAAGGTGAGGAAGGTTGTCGAGGAGGGCCTCGATGGTGATGGTCTAAAGACCCAAACTGAGGGGGGTTCCCCCTAAGTCATGAGGAGGAACGTGGTGGATCAATGGTGGCTTGTGGTAGTAACTGGTTATTAATTGTTTAGACCCCAATTTAAATCGGCTTCATATTGGTTCACAGGTAGTCACTCGGCCACCAAGACTTCCAGGAGACAGCACTTTGGCTTTTTCCTCACAAGGGTGTATCTAGTCAATCAGAAGGGGTTGTTGCTCATTTCGCTTAGCAATTCCTCTCCTTAGACAGCCACTTTGGCGTTCATGTGGTACTCCTCACAATGAGTTTTAGGGAAAATCCCAAGTACTTCCCATAGTTGTTGTGGTTAAGACTTATGTCCCAAACCAAAAGAGTATTAAGTAAATTGGTTACTTTTATGGTTTCGCTCGGGGTCATGAACCGAGTTTTGTTGGATTATTTGGTGTGAGTATGTGCACTTGTGTATGAAATTGTTACTTTTACTTTAAATTATGCAATAAGAAAATAACACTAGTTCCCTGCAAGGAAAAAGCAAAGGGCTTAAACTAAAACAGATTTTAAAGGTAAAAATAAATCAAAACAAAGTGCAAGACAAACTATAATAATGGGTGACTGACTATAATTTTTGTGAACCAGTAGTGTGACTACCCCACTTTTGTATCCTTTGAATTTGAGAGGGAGTGTTGGGCTCTCATCAAAGTGGAAACAATTCCACCCGTAGATCCACAGGTCACACCCCAAATGCCTGGTGCTCAAAAAGGAGGAAGCAAACGTCGTGAAACCCCAAACGGTTTCCACTCCCCCTAGCTTCCAAGGTCACTTGTTTTTAATTGAAAAGAACAATAACCAAAATGGATTCCTATCACTAAGCTTACTCAACCCCCCTATCTTAGAAGATCCCAGAGGGTGATGACAGAGTAGAGGAGGAGGGGCTAAATAAGAATGTTAATTTCTAGATTTTAATAATGAAATACATAATTTAAAATTTCAAAAACTAACTTAGAAATAGACAGATTGCATGTAACAGTCAACTAGTGACAAATGGATCATTTAGATAGGCAAAACATATGAAAAATGTATCAAAAACGACACATCGCTTCTAACTGCTGGACAGTGGTGACTAAGTCGCACAACCAGGCCACACAACAGTGACTGGGTCGCTTTTGCTACAAAAAACAGTCATGACTGTGCCCTGAGAGGCAAGTCACGCCTTTCGTGGCTGAAGTCGTGACCTCGGTTACAGTTTCGGCCTGAAAGAAATGACTAGGTCGCGCTTTTCATCCTGAAAGTAGTGACTGGGGCCGAAACTGGAGAAAAATAAAAAAACTAAGCCGACAGTGGCTGACAAGGGCAGGCACTGGTGCCATACAGACTTGAATCTGCCTCGTGGGGGTCCGACCAGGGACGACTATGGAGAAAATACCAAAACTACCTGCAAAACAAGGGATCCAGTAGGATCAACCCGTATGGTCTCCAAAAATATAGGTGGGTTTTCACCCTGGCTACGTGCAAAAGCACCTCCCTTCCGTCAAAGGGACAGAAGGGTAGAGTTCAATGGAAACAAGAGCTACAATAAACAAATAAAATTAGTAACAATAAACAAATAACAATGGCTATGCTAAAACTTAAAATAAAAGCAAGAAAATTATACCCTTGTTTGAAAATGGGTCACCGTGCCCTGATCTTTGGATATGGGTCGCCTCTCAGCAGGCTTGGATAGTATGGAGGATGCCTCAACGTACAGGATGGGGAATGGCGTGGCTATCAAATGATGGTTGGATGGTCTGAGTATTTTGAGAAGAGTGGGTTCTCAATGTACTCAATGATTTGAATAATGAAAAAAGGGAATAAGAACCTTGTTGATGGGGACTTCCACCCTATTTTTATAATGATTTTTTGGCCTTATCTCTCGTTTAGGGTTTTTGAACCCTATTTAGGGTTCAAACCCTATTTAGGGTTTTTATCCCCTTTTCTATGTTTTAGCTCTTTTTTGGGTATTTAAGCCCTTTTATGGGTTTTAAGGCCCTTTTTAACGTTTTTTGAGCTTTTTGAGAGAGAATAAGGTTAAATCATAGGTGTGGAGGTCAAAAATGAGGGGAAAATGATAGGGAAATGATGTCTATATCTAGTTTAGGCTATGTAGAGATAGTTGAGCAATTTTTGGCATTAACACCTACTGTCATATCTTCATATCTATATCATATCATCATCTCATGTGGAGAGCATCCCAAGTGCCTATATCACATTCCTTGAACAACCCACGTCTTGTTGACATTTAGAGAGAAACCAAGGATCACACACCTACATCTTTCTAACATGTAGAGCGAAACCCAAGAACATTTGCGTCTTATTGACATGTGGAGAGTAGCCCAAGATCACACACCTGCATCTTCCAAACATGTAGAGAGCGGCCAGATCTATTACGTCCCTTTTTCAACTTGCGTCTTCTTTACATGTGGAGAGAAATCCAAGATCACACACCAGCGTCTTCTATACATGTAGAGAGTAGCCCATGAACATATATGACTTCCACCCAGTGGAGAGAAAGCTATATGTATTGTGACCCTCCACATCTTCTTGACATGTGGAGAGCATCTTAGGATCACACACCTACATCTTTCAGACATGTAGAGAGAATCCCAGGAACATCTGTGTCTTCTTGACATGTGGAGAGTAGCTCGGGATCACACACCTGTGTCTTCTAGACATGTAGAGAGCATCCCATATGTATTACATCCCTTGGTCAACTTGCATATTCTAGACATGTGGAGAGTATCCCATGATCACACACCTGCATCTTCCACACAGGTAGAGATCATCCCAGGTGCACCTACGTCTTCCAAACATATCATATCACTCCCTATTTGTTGATTTATTTGTAATTTCGGAAGATATTCTAATGTATATTATCATTGTATGTTGTTGTACCCCCATTGGGGATGTGTGTTACCCCTTTAAGGGATGTCTAAATTGTGTCTATACCTTGAGGTACAACCTCCATTGTACGTCAGGGCAATAGTCCCCAATGTAACATCATGTAATATGTAATTGTGGTCTCTCTACAAGAAGTGGTTTAATAACCCAAAAATTCATAAAAATTTAAAAATTTTCATGTAACATAAGATGTTCAAAGATGTCAATGTCTAAGAACTACAAACTGCTAGCAGTCACTCAAACAGTAGTTTTTAGAAATGAGCATTGTAGTTTTTTTTTAGTTCTATATCAATTATTTACTTATCTTTGAAGTACTGTGTTACGAATGTTAACATTTAGCAGTTTATGTTTTAAAAAAGGGAAGGAAAGGAAACTACATCTAAATCTGATGCTAAGTGTGTTATTACTGTCTTCTATCAAGTAGGAAAGAACCTTAGATGATATCGGGGCTTACTTAGCTTACAGCTAACGCAGTGAAGTGATGCTTCTTTTACAGGTTCTAAACAGGTAAGTAGTTTTGTTACCAGTAAATTCCAGATCGAGAATAACACTCAATTAGCATACGATAAAATGTTAGTTAAATTGTTGTTTTGCAGCTTGACCCCATAAGAGGTATTGTTGGTATTTCTATTGTTCAAAATCTGCATAAATGTTTGTAATAACACTATTGTAAAAGAATGGGTTTAGTTCGGTTATGCTTACTGTCACAGTACTTGTTCCATTAATCTTCCTCCTTGTGTTTTCAGTTATACACTTGTATTTCATTTTTAGATGGTGCATCTTATGGACAGATCTACTTCTGCCATTAAGAGCATAGTAGCCTAAGAAGTCTATAAACTAAAAGATAAGTTAAACATACTTGCGACCAAAACTACATATTTATCGTTAGTGTTTGGTATAAGTTACTGTTTAGATTTGTTTGAGTTCTTTCTAAACTTTATTCATTCTATGTTAATGATTCTCCTTAATCAAGTATTTGTATTTAATTTTATTGTATATAAAATTTCGTTTTACATGTGTTTTCGATTACAATGCATATATTGTAATTTTTAAATCCATTATTATACTAAATCCTAGCTCCATGATTTCTATGGTTAAGTATTTCCATGTAAAGTTCGTTCATCCTCCATTGATTTGTATCTTACTAATGCCAATAGTAGACATTATGTAAAATGAGGAGAACATAGATATGCAAAGGTTATACTTAAAGTTATGCATAAGACCCTAGTGAATGTGAATACCTCTTAATCACAAGGTCTTTGGTTTATAAAAGAAAATAAAACGAGGATAACGATACAAGCAATAATATCCTAACGTTTTGACTTCTGAAACAATGATTTGTGCAGGCTTAAATGAGACTTCCAAACTATAGCATGAAACCCATAATTTGCAAATAAACTAGGAGGACACGTGGTTCATGTTCAAAGCTTAGGGTTTAGTTCACTTTCGAGGAAAAGAAAAGGCTTGTCCTAACCCTAAAATCGCATTTTGTTTGTCTTTGTTGTGGGGTGGTTGAGCTGCAAGCTCATGGCCACCAGGCTTGTTTCCAATCCTTCCAACATTTGCACACAGGCCTTCACGAGCCATAACAAGCTCCTCTGCAAGTTTGTTTTTCAAGTTCTGGTGTAGAAGAAGTGAACATGAAGCTTGTTACTGTCGTGAGGTGGTTTTGACTGTCAAAAAGAGTGTTGAAGGTTAGGTTGTCTTTGGCTTTGTTTCTACTGTGTGAGTTTGTACTCTGTGAGTGTTTTTAAACGTAAAAAGTGTGAAGAGGGTTGTTGAAAGAGTGAGTTGAGTTCTTTCTATCCTGCTTATTTTCTTATCGAAGGTTTGGTCCTTACATCGTCGTGGCCTGGGACTTCACTCTCGAACACTGTGAACTAGATTGTATTTTTGGCAGTGCTCCATTTTAGCTCATGGAACTCATGAGGGAGGCTAGGGTGAGATTGCAACTTCCAAACAGCTACGTTGTTCCTTTGGGTAAGAACTGAATTTGTTTAAAACTCTTCTGCACAAATATAAGTTTATAATTTGTGAAAATCATGTATTAACAATCGTGTTTCTTTAGATTTTGTGAAGGCTCTTCAACGATGGCTCGATTTTTGTTAAACTCCACCAACAGAGCTTCCATGAGGGCATCCACCCCAGTAAGCCTCGGTTTCACCTGGGGTTCTCCTGCATGAGTTGTATGGTGGATTATGATGATACTATCATGTGTTGTTGGTTACTTGTTCGGTTGTGGCTGTTAGATGCTCTATTTGTTTCTTGGTTTTTATTTAAAAATCCCTAATGACTGTTTTGTAATGGAAGAATCAGGCTTTCACAGCTGTGACTTAATGCATTTAATTTTTGAGCCTTTCCGGCCATGGTTGAATTATAATGATGGTATTTTATACTGACTTAAAACTATGACTTTCATTTGAACAGACCATTGGGCCGTTACATGAGAATTTGTTTAGGTTTTTAAAAATCCCTAATGGTTGTTCTTGTCGTACTTCTTTTTAGAAGGGCTTTCGTAACCAAAACAGATGTTTTGTTTAAGTGTACTCCGTTTATATTTAAAATACTTTTATTCAGGATTTTAAGCGTTGACTATAAAAAACCGTAGGCCGAGACTATGTATGTTCAGTTTTGTTTTGATATTAAAAGGATTCTCACAGCTTAAGGCTGATTTAACAGTAGCTCTGTTTGGTTAATGTTTATGTATATTGTGTCCATTTTAGCTATTTTTATTGTTATTTACCCTTCGAGGGTTTAGGGTTAAGTAGATTATTAATAAATTTTGTTTCCTCTTCAAGAATTATGATTGAGGACCTTTGAAAGTGGAATACTTCGATAATAGCATAATTATTAATGCAGAAATGAATTCTGGAAATAGAACAGGGAAACGATATTATTGAATAAATTTATCTTTCTTCTGTACTTTTTGGATTATATTGCTATATTTTTTATAATTATAAATTATGATTTTATTTTTTTATAAAAGAACAATTATTTTACAAACCCTAATTCTTCTTTTAAGTTTACAAAGCTAGTAATTTGTTTCAGTTAACCCTAGTTTGCATTTTTCATATAGGTGATCTAACTGGGTAAATATTTAACCTAGTTTACTATTTTGCTAAGTAATTCTAGATAATTTACTGTTTCTATAATAACTGTTTAGGATTACATATTGGGTATTATAGTATATAATGTTTCTAGTTTTACTGCTTTAAAATATTACACAGATTAGTGTGTAATACTTACTCTCTTGCCTATGTCTCTATTTAATTTGTTTAAATACTTTGAGTAAATAAAAATACAAAAGAAATCCTATAAACAATTTGTACAAACATCCTGTATAAAACTAACCATTTGCATCTGCATATACACTTTATTGAATCCACTATTTGAAAATAAACCAACCTACTGTACTAGAGTACTGCCTTGCAGAAGATGTGGCAAAATATAGCTTAGGTATTTTCTTTCGATCTATCAATTAACTCATAAATTTCTCTACTAATTTACCCTAATCTAGATAGTTACTAACTTTCACAGCATATTTAATTCTCCTATTTATCCCTAACAAAAATATACTATATCATTGAAAACTCTTAAACTTTCCAGATACAGTAAATAATTTAAATGACTGAACTAAGAAAAACCTGGAAGTATAGATGAGGTGACAATAGGATAAGGAACCTATTCCTCCCAACCAACTCCTGGAGAAGAGCTGGACTGCAATTCTTAGGACCCCCGAGCTTGTCTCCTGGTCCACCTGGTAGAAGTACTAGGTGAGAGATGTAATCTAGATATACTCTGCAACTCCATTGAGTGTTCAGCAATAACTCAGTTCTGTTTACAGCAGTATGAACTCATCTTAGAATAGCTGCACTAGTTCAGGTCTTCAGCACTTATCCACTCAAACTTACTTCAGCTAGTCCCCTCCATCGAATTCTCTTGTGCACTTCATTCACTCAGAATGGTCACAAACCCAGAATGAGCAGCCTCAGTTGTCTTCAATGGGAAGTTTTATTAGCATGCCTAGGTCTTTTGGGTCACTTTTTTACTTAATGAGGCACCTGCTCCTGTTCCACTTTCTTGGGGAATCATGACCACAAAAATAGGAATTTGCCACCTGCAACATCTAGAAGTAGTTTGAGGATGCTGCCACATGTCAATCTGCTATCAACCCGACTTCCTCCACCAAGTGACTAGTAAAACACTCATTTAACAGCTTCCCTAAGTTGTTGTCTCATCTTTCATTTATTTATTAATAAAATATTCTACAATTACATTAAATTATCCTTGACCCCACTTGGTCATTAATTACAAATTTTAACGTAAAATATAACATAATGTTCCTCAAAAACATGAAAATGTTTTGCAAATTGGGGCATGTGACATACACACCCCCTTAATTTATAACATCATCCTCGATGTTATTTATTCTTCATCCTCAAAATTGCCCTGAAACAAAATTGATAATGCATCCCGCATATGACTTTCCAATTCCTAGGTGGCTTCTTTTGGACTAAGGTGCTTCCATTGCACCTTCACCTGACCAATGGTACGATTCTGAAGCGAGATCTCCCTCCTTTCTTGGATACAATCTGGTTCCACCAGAAAATCTCCTTCAAGATCCACCTACACATCATTCCAGTTAATAACATGAGTAGCATCATGTACATATTTTTTTAACACTGAAATATGAAAAACATTATGAACCTTTAAGTTTGGCGGTAAAGCCAACTGATATGCTACATGTCCTATTCTGGACAATATTTCAAAAGGTCTGCAATATTGGGGTACTAACTTAGCACAACTTCCTAATCTCGGAGAACTATTTTAGCTCTAACCTTAATAAAGGCATGTTCACCTACCTGGAACTCCTTTTGAGTTCGTTTAAGATCTACTTGACTTTTCTGTCAATCTTGCACAACTTTCAAGTTACCTTACACCTATTTTACAATTAACTCCATCTCTTTTAATAATTCAGGTCCTAATACTAGCCTGTCAAATGGATTACTCCATGAGATGGGGGTATTGCACTTCCTGCCATACAAAATTTCAAAAGGACTATATCTTGTTGAGGCTTGGTAGTGATTATTGTAAGCAAACTCTACCAAGTATAAGTAATCTTCTTATTTATCTGGCTATTCTTTTACATACATTCTGAGCAAATATTCCAATACCTGATTTACTCTTTCAATCTGTCCATATGTTTGAGCATGGAAGGAGGTACTAAAATTTAATGTAGTATTTAGTCCCTTCAACAAAGACTTCCAAAAATTGCCCGTAAACTTAGGGTCTTTGTTTGAAATTATTACTTTCGGTATTCCATGTAAACGAAAAATTTGTTTTAGGAAAATATCAGCAATATTCGTAGCTTTATAAGTAGTTTTTATAGGTATAAAATGAGTTGCCTTGCTTAATTTATCAACAACTACCATTATTGAGTCATTCAAGTTTTGATTTCTAGGTAGTCCTGTGATAAAATCAAGGTTGATTATCTCCCACTTCTATCTAGGAATAGGTAATGGCTGAAGTAACCCAGCTGGATGCTAATGTTCAGTCTTTACTTGCTGACATTCAAAGCACTTATCAATGTATTCTGCCAATTCATTTTTCATGTTTGGCCAGAAATAATCCTTTCTTAGCATAGTTATAGTTTTCTGATAACCAGGATGCCCTAAATAGCAAGTCTTATGAATTTCGTTTAAAATCAGCAACTTAATCTTAGGTACATTAGGTACGTATATTCTATCTTTATATAATAATAATCATTTTCCGTTTAAACCATACCCTGTACTTAAACTTTCAATTAAATTTTCTCTTACCTTTGCTTGCAATTTCCGATTATTTTCATCTTGTCCTATTCTTTCTTCTAGCTGTTCTTCTAAATTTGTTTTATAGGTGTTGATTGCTGCTGTAAAATTCAATTTTGAATTTCTACTTAAAGCATCAACAACCTTATTTTATTTTCCTTTAATATGTTGGATTTCAAAATCGTACTCGCTGAGGAAAGCTAGCCACCTAGCTTGCCTAGCGTTTAAGTTAGGTTGATCCAACAGATATTTTAACCCTTTATTATCTGTCATTAATATAAACTTTCTTCTAATTAAATGATGACACCACATTTTTAAGGCATGTATGACAGCAACCAATTCTAATTCATAGGCCGCATAATTTTTCTCATGAATCTTCAGCTTCCTAGACTCATAAGAAATGACGTGTCCTTCCTGAGTTAAAAATCCACCTAAACCGTCATTTCATGTGTCAGTACATACTATAAAAATTTTATTAGGGTCAGTAATTCTTAAGATTGGTGTCATGGTTAATTATGTTTTTAGTTTCTTAAAACTATCTTCACACTTTTGACTCCTCTCGAATTTCTTCCATTTCTTCTGTAAAGAAGTTATGGGATTTGCAATTCTTGAAAACCCTTCAATAAATCTTTGATAATAGCCAGTAATCCCCATGAATGATTGTACATCAGTTACATCTTTTGGGACCGGCCATTCCTTGATTTCCTTTATCTTTTCGGGATCAACGAAAATTCCTTCTTTAGTCACTACATGACCCAAATACTGTATTTTATCCTTTAAAAAATCACACTTACTAAATTTTGCATAGAGCTGATGTTCTCGTAACTCTTGTAAGACAATTTTTAAATGCTCTTTATGTTCTTCTTCAAACTTTGAGTAAATTAAGATGTCGTCAATGAATATGACCACAAACTTATCAAGGTACTTATGCATTACATTATTCATCAAACACATGAAAATAGTTGGGGCAATAGTAGGCCCAAATGGCATAACGACAAACTCGTAATGACCATACCTGGTCCTAAAATTTGTTTTAAAGATGTCTTCATCTTTGATTCAAACCTGATGGTAACCAGATCGTAAATCAATCTTCGAGAATACAGTTGCTCCACATAGATGATCAAACAAATCATCTATGCGAGGTAACGGATATCTGTTTTTTATAGTCATTTTATTTAGTTGATAGTAATCTATACATAATCGTAGAGTTCCATCCTTCTTCTTAACAAAAATAATAGGTGCTCCCCAAGGAGACACACTGGGTCTGATTTAATTTTTATCAATAAGTTCTTTTAACTCTAACTTTAATTCATTTAATTCCAATATATTCATCCGATAAGGGGATTTTGAGCTGGGCACTGCACCAGGTACCAACTCAATAGTGAAGTATAATTTCCGCTTCGGAGGTACTCTTAGAATTTCTTCCAGAAATACATCTGAATACTCCCTCACGATCGGAACATCTTCCAGTTTTAATTTATCTTTGTTATTAGTATTTTCTTCATTAATTACTGTTACAGCAAAGGATTTACAGCCCTTCCGAACAGCTCTCTTAAGTTGCAAAACAGAAATCTATCTTATAGTTGTTTTCCTAGGGATTCCTTTTACATTTACTGTTTCTCCATCGTTATTTATGCAAGTAAATGTTTTATCGAAACAATTTAGGACTACCCTATGTTGTTCTAACCAATCCCTACCAATTAACATATCATAAGAACCTAAAGGTAATATATTAAGCTTAACCGAGGTTTCAAACTGATCCATTTTTACAATACAATTATTAACAAAGCTAATCACCTTTCTTTTTGCGCCAGTAGTTAGCTGGACTAACTAAGACTTGGAAAAATTTTCTACTGATAATTTGCATTTTTCTACTAAATCAGGAGAAATATAACTTAAACTAGCCCCTGGATCAATTAAAATGATATAGGTATTTGATACAGCTTACCTTCCACTTCCACCATGGAAGTTTGATAATCCGCTTGCCTGTTCTCCAGTGCTGCATTGATCCTGGGCATTGTCCTTGCTAGATAACCGACAGTCATCTCCTCATGTATTGTATGTATGTTGTTAACAGTCTTCTTCCGGTTGGCGCAAGATGATGCATAATGAGGACCATTACATTCCCGGCACTTTACTGGATCCTTTCGTTCAAAACTCTTGGTATAGTTACTATGATTATTAATAGATTCTTTATTTCTTTGATCATTTGGATTTATCTGGGAATTACTTTTGTTCCCTTGGAAATTTTTATTAGGAAAATTTTGTGTGTTATTATTTTTTAAATTTCGGTTAGGTACAAAACCTTTCATCCTCTGTTCAAAATTATTAGTTCTTTTAGCCTTCCAATTTGTCATACTTTCCTTTTTACGATTCTGTTCATAACAGAATTTCACCTTTCTCATTACTTCTTCCAAAGTTTTTGGATTGTCATATTCAATTATGTCTTTTATATAAAAGGGTAAGCAACTTAGAAACCATTGTATCTTAGGCTTCTCGTCCACAATATAAGGCACATATCTGAGCAGACTTAGAAATTTACTGTTTAGTTCTTTCATGTTCATTGTTCCCAGTTTTAATTCATAAAATTCCTTAGCCTGCTCCTCATAGTACTATTCAGACAAAAATTTATTCTTAAAATATTTCTTAAATGTACTCCAGTTAATGTTTTTCTCCCTAATTCCTTTTACTCTTTTTAGGTCTTGCCACCAAATATATGCCTTCCTAGTGAGGTTATAAATAGCCATTCTGGCTTTCAGTTGATTAGAATAATTATAAATTTAAAAATATTTCTTCATCCCAGACAGCCATCATTCAGCCTCTTCTCCCTTCTCAGTTTCACCATTAAATGTTGGTGGCTTAATTTTCTTAAATTCTCCAGAGATTTCTTCGTAAGGTTTAAAATTTCTCTTCCTTGTATGATGATTATCTTCGCTACTATCACTAGTATATTGATAATTCTTTTTATGTGAATCGCCATAAACCTCAGAAGATTATCTACTTTCGATTTTAAACTATTTAGACTTTTTATCCTTATGTTGGTAAGGCATATCTTCAAACTCTGTTCATTTATCTTTTTCTTCATTCTGAAATCTTTCCATTAAAATCTGATTTAGCTCCTCCTGAGCTCTTAGGATTCTCTCATTTTCCTTTTTGCCTATTTCCATCTCTGTTCTTAGTTCCTTGACTGTTTGTAATAATTTAGAAGAGTTATTAGTTATTTATTCTTGTATAGGTTCTCTTTTAGAATTACTTCGTTCAGTAAATGGGGACTCCTCATCCGCATATTCTTCCAATCTTTCCATACCTGTAGTTAACTCAGAAAAATTCTCTGGAAGTATAGTTCAAAAGAAAAGTAAAAATAAGTATGCATGTTTTAAATCTATTGTTTTATTTATGTAAGTTGAGGCGCATTCAGGCCTGGTGTCTGAACCTCGTGCTCTTATACCACATGTAATAACCCAAAAATTCATAAAAATTTAAAATTTTCATGTAACATAAGATGTTCAAAGATGTCACTATCTAAGAATCACAAACTGCTAGGTGTCACTCAAACAGTAGTATTTAGAAATGAGCATTGTAGTTTTTTTTAGTTCTATATCAATTATTTACTTATCTTTGAAGTATTGTGTTACGGATGTTAAAATTTAGCAGTTTATGTTTTAAAAAAGGGCAGGAAAGGAAACTACATCTAAATCTGATGCTAAGTGTGTTATTATTGTCTTCTGTCAAGTAGGAAAGAACCTTAGATGAGATAAGGGCTTACTTAGCTTACATCTAACGCAGTGAAGTGATGCTTCTTTTACAGGTTCTAAATAGGTAAGCAGTTTTGTTACCAGTAAATTCCAGATCGAGAATAACACTCAACTAGCATAGGATAAAATGCTAATTAAATTGTTTGTTTTGCAGATTGACTCCGTAAGAGGTGTTGTTGGTATTTCTATTGTTAGAAACCTGCATAAATGTTTGTAATAACACTATTGTAAAAGAATGGGTTTAGTTCAGTTATGCTCACTCTCACAGTACTTGTTCCATTAATCTTCCTTCTTTTGTTTTCAGTTATAGACTTGTATTTCATTTTTAGATGGTGCATCTTATGGACAGATATATTGTTGATGTATTTGTAACTTCGGAATGTATTCACTTGTATATCTTATTTCTTGTACCCCGATGTTTATTCCGGGAAGTGTTTGTAATGTATTTGTGTCATGTAATGCCCCGATGTTCCTATCGAGAGGTTCTATAATGTAAACAAGTCATGTCAAGTCATTGTGGGTAACCCTCCTATTGTTCAAGTGTTAAAGTCCCTGCAGTTCCGGGGCACTAAGGTTATTAGACTCTCCTGGATAATTCAGCCCTAGTGAGTCATTGTCAAGTCGGGAATTAGTATAAATAGAGAGTGAGCCTCTCTATTTATCACACACTCACTCACACTCAGTTGTAGCGCATGGCTAAGGAAGAAGAAGTTGTTGGGGCTAGAAAGAAAGAGGATACTATTCTCGGGATATCATCTTACTGTTTTTTGGGCTTTGTTATTTGGTGTTGATTCTATCTCTGAGGAAGTTGCAGGGTTTTCTCCTTTATGGTTTCCGCAAGGAAAATCTTTGTGTTCATTGTCTTATGTGTTTGATCGATGTGCTTGTTATTCTCTCACTTAAGATCCTAAGTTAATGCTAGCTTAAATGATAAAAATATAACATGGTGTCAGAGCTAACCTGAGAAGAAGACATTGTCCAACTACGGAAACTAGGGCTTCCTACTTTTTGGATCTCTCTCCATAGATTTTTAGCAAAAGAAGGTTGGACTGACTCTCATCCCCAAGGTGCATCTTTCTGTTGAAGCAGAATCTGATTCTGAGCTTTTTCAGTTTTTGACCCAACACTAGTGCTGGAAATTAGGGATTTCCACAAAAGTGGAATTTTTTAGTGATCCCAGGCCTGGATTGATCTCCTCCTCAAAATCTAAGTTTAGAGATCAAGATCAAAGCATTTGGTTGGACAGAACTCCGGGAAAGTCAAACCCTAATCTACTCCTGAACCAGCACTGCAGAAATTCAACTCCAGATCCAGATCTGACATCTTAACCTCCTAAGATCTAAATCTATTGTATTTCCATTTGAGGTTCTTAGTTAAGATGTCTCATCATACCAAGCTTGATGAAAAGCTTGAGGGAGATGATAACTTTCGAGCCTAGAAGTATAGGATCTCCCTGGTCCTGGAAGAAAATGAGTTGGAATCCTACATTAATGAGGAGATTCTAGTTCCAGAGGGAGATGAGGCTAAGGCCTTACACAAGAAGAAGTTGGTTATGGATGAGAGGATTATTGTTGATTCAATAAAGGATCACCTCATACCACATGTGTCCTCCCTAAAGACACCTAAAGCTATGTTTGATGCCCTAACCAAACTGTTTGAAGGAAAGAACATAAACCGGAAGATGACCTTGAGGAACCAATTGAAGAATGTGAAGATCCAGAATGCGGAGACCATACAGTCATACTTCACAAGGGTCTCCCAAATCAAAGAACAACTTGAAGCAGTAGATGAAGAAGTGGAGAATGCAGAGATTGTAATGACCACCTTGAATGGTCTCCCTAGGACATGGGACTCTTTCTGATTCAAGGGATCTGTGCCAAAAAGAAGTTAGTCAAGTTCAACAGACTATGGGAAGAATGCTCTCAAGAAGAATCTCGGATAGCAGCTCGAGAAGAAAATATGGGAAGTGAATATCAAGCTCTCACAATACAATCCAAGAAAACTAGATCTAGCCACCACAGAGGTAAGTACTCTCATCAAAGGAATAACTTTAGAAAGCCTAGAGATAGGTCTAAGTTCATTTGTTATACATGTGATGAAAGAGGGCACTTTGCTACAGATTGTCCTAAAAACAAAAGTAGCTCTCACAAGAAGAAGGGAAACAAGAGAAGACATCATGCTCATGCTGCAGAGGATGATGAACTTTCCACAAAGAGAAAAAATACAAGACAATGATGATTCTTCAAGTGATGAAGAATATGTTATGATTTCCACTCTCACGAAAACTATCACACATAGCAGAAATGATTGGCTTATAGACAGTTGTGCTCCCAAACATATGACAGGATTCAAGAAATCCTTTGTGAAACTATCTGAACATGAATCACCTCACAAGGTGAAACTCGGAGATGACTACCAATATCCAATAAAAGGTGGTGGTGAATCCTCATACAAGCTAGACTCTGGAAAGTCTATCAAGATGAAAGATGTATTGTTTGTACCTAGACTAAAGAAGAACCTCCTCTCCTTATATGCATTGGATGCAAAAGGAATGAGGGTTGCATTTGTAGATGGCCAAGTCCTCATGTGGCCAAAGGGAAATTCTTTCGATGATGCAGTAGTGATTGGGGAACAAGAAGGAGGACTATACAAATTGAAGGGCCAACTAAAACAAGCTTTGGTTCATGACTCGATAGAACCAAATGAGCTTTGGCATAGAAGGCTTGCACATGTGCATTACATAGCACTACCACTTGCAAGCAAAGCTATTGAAGGTCTCCCAGAAATGCAAACAAAACATGAAGGTGTATGCAAAGGATGTGCGAAAGGGAAGAACACAAAGAAGACATTTCCAAGTAGCGAGAGCAAGGCAAAATGAATTTTGGAAATCATTCACTCCGATGTATGCAGTATAATGTCATCCAATTCACTAGGCAGGTATGTATACTATGTTTCCTTTATTGATGATTTTTCTAGAAAGGCATGGATATAGTTTATGAAGAACAAAGATGAAGTACTCAACAAGTTCAAGGAATACAAAGCCTTGATCGAGAATCACACAGAAAAGAAGATCAATACCTTTCGATCAGATAATGGCAGAGAATTCACATCAAATGAATTCAAAGAGCTATGCAAAGACTCAGGGATTAAGAGGGAGTTATCCAATCCATATAGTCCACAACAGAATGGGATTGCAAAAAGAAAGAATAGAACGATCATGGAAGCAGCAAGGGCCATGCTTCATGATCAAGATCTTCCGATGCATCTATGGTTAGAAGCTGTCAAAACAGCAGTGTATGTACAGAACCGTACTCCAACAGAGTACTCGAGAACAATACACCTAAAGAAGTCTTCTCCGGTAAGAAACCAGAAGTCATCCATCTCAGAATACTCAGCTGTCCTGTATACATACACATTCCGAAGGAAAAGAGGATGAATTTGGATCCTTCAACAAAGAAGGGTATATTTGTGGGATACTCTAAAAGCTCGAAGGCTTATAGAATATACTTCTCAGGGTTCAAGAAGATTGACATTAGCAGAGATGTAACATTTGACGAAGATTCAGCCTACATCAAATCCAGGAAGAGACCGATTGAAGAACCTGAAGAAACAAGAGCACCCAGAATTCATGATACAACCATGAACGAAGAAATTCAAAAAGAAAATCGAGAATTAGAAGAACCTCAAGAACCTGTAGAATCACCTCAAGAGAAGAATCCTCGCAAGAGGAAACCTTCTTGGGTATGTGAAATTATCCAAGGTACAGAAAGATATGGACCTTCAAAAGAAACACATAGAGGAAGAAAGAGAACTAGGTCCTGCTCCAGTTATGTAGCCTTGCTATGTGACATTATTGATAAAGAACCTTCCAACTATGAATAAGCGACAAAAAGGAAAGAATGGAAGGAGGCTATGATCGAAGAGTCAATCGATCATGAAGAATGATGTTTGGGATGTTGTCCCAAGACCAGAAGGGAAGTCCATTGTAACTTCCAAATGGATCTACAATATCAAGCATGTTGTAGATGGCAACATAAAGAAATATAAATCAAGATTCGTGGCTCGTGGTTTCTCCCAGAAAGAAGGAATAGATTATGAAGAAAATTTTGCACCTATAGCCAGATACAATTCCATCAGATCAGTACTTTCTCTAGCTGTAGTGATGAAATGGAAGATACACCAGATGGATGTCAAGACTGCTTTCTTGAATGGTGTAGTAGAAAAGGAAGTGTATGTGGAGCAGCCACTTGGCTTTGAGACACATGACAGGGAGTCTCATGTGTGTAGATTGAAGAAAGCCCTGTATGGTTTGAAACAGGCACCCAGGACATGGTACGGTAGAATTGATGGCTTTCTATGTAGTTTGGGCTTTACCAAGAGTAAAGCAGATTCCAACCTTTACTACAAGGTTGAAGATGGCAATCCAGTGATACTCCTACTGTATGTGGATGATCTATTTGTAACAGGTATGGATGGGTTGATTGCTAATACGAAGAGGAAACTTGCTGTCAAGTTTGAAATTAAAGACTTGGGTATGATGCACTATTTCTTAGGCATGGAGGTGTGGCAGAATGTGGATGGAATATTCCTTGGACAAGGGAAGTATGTAGTAGAGACTCTGAAGAGATTTGGGATGATGGAATGCAAGGTCATAACCACACCTATGGCATCAAACCTGAAGCTATTGAGTGATGCTTCATCAGAAGCAATTGATGCTACGATGTATCATCAGATGATTGAGTCCTTGATGTACCTGACGAACACGAGACCAGATATTTGCTTTGATGTGAACACCTTGAGCCAGTTCCTGACAGATCTGAGACATGTTCACTTGATTGCTGCAAAGCATACTCTTAGGTACCTGAAGGGTACAGTTGATTATGGGCTCAAGTACGAGGCAAATCAGAAGATTAACCTGGAGGGTTATGTTGATTCAGATTGGGCAGGCATTGCCATTGATAGGAAGAGCACTTCAGGATGCTGCTTCAGTATGGGATCAGGTGTGATCTCTTGGTTTAGCAGGAAGCAGTCATGTGTGGCACTGAGTACAGCTGAAGTAGAATATGTCACAGCTTGTTCATCTAGTTGCGAGGCAATGTGGCTTAGAAAGCTACTATCTGATTTATTTGATCTCCATTTGGATCCTACTTGTATATATTGCGACAACCAGTGTTGTGTGAAGTTATCAGAGAACCCGGTGTTCTATGACAAGTCGAAGCATATCGAGATCAAGTATCACTATATCAAGGATATGGTGCAGAAAGGAGCAGTGAAGCTCCAGTATGTTGCGATGGATGAACAGATAGTTGATGTGTTGATGAAGCCATTGGCTGGAGTGAATTTTGAGTACTTCAGGGAGAAGCTTGGTGTTCTCCAGATCCAGGTTCCCTCCAAGGGGAAATGATGAGACCTAGAGCCATTCTGACATGGTGAGAGGATTAGGTTCCTTCCATGGTCAAATGTAAGGGCTGAGCCATTCTGTCATGGTGAGAGGATTTGGTTCCTTCCATGCTAGATGTGAGTGATGAGCCATTTTGATGTGACTATAGGATTGGTTCCTGCACTATCAAATATAATTGTTGGATGCCATTCTTGGAATGGAGGCACCTTGTCAGTTACCAGGAATACTCAGTTTGGGACCGAGGGCCATTCTGATAGGACTGTGGGATGTAGCCTTACATTATCAGATGTGAGTGCATGGCCATTCTGATGTGATTGAGGGATGTGTTCCCACTTGATCAGATATAAGGGTTGATGCCATTCTCTGGGAGAATGGAGGCACCTGGTTAGTTACCAGGAATCCTCATTCTGGGACTAAGAGCCCTTTCGATGGGATGTTTTCGAACATGGTCGAATGTAAGTGCAGAGCCTTTCTGACAAGATGAGGTTGGATGTAAGTGCAGAGCCTTTCTGACAAGGTGAGGTCGGATGTAAGTGCGGAGCCTTTCTAATAAGATGAGGTTGGATGTAAGTGCAGAGCCTTTCTGACAAGATGAGGTTGAATGTGAGTGTTGAGCCTTTCTGACAAGATGAGGTCAGATGTGAGTGTTGGGCGTGCATTTCTGACAAGATGAGGTCAGATGTAAGATTTGGGCGGGCCATTCTGACTTAGGGTCAGATATAAGTGCTAAAGACCTACATGAAGGGTAGGCCTACAACCAGCATGAAAAAGGGCTGGCTCTATAGAACTTCCTGTGACGAGAAGAATCGAGAGATAGCACCATTCTAAGAAAGCACCGATGATGATGATCCAGACTTGATGATGATCATGATCAAGTGATGATCCAGATGTGATGATAATCCAGACTTGATGATGATCCAGATCAAGTGATGATCCAGATTTGATGATGATACAGTGATCATGATTCAGTAGTGATGATCCAGAAGTCGTGATGATCGAGATCCCATGATGAAGACGATGATGACTTGAATATGAAGAAGACTTGAAGATGAAGACAACTTGAAGATGAAGATGACGAGATGATCCAGTCGATACAAAGAAGAAGAACAGTGCTGAAAATTGTGTTGAAAGAATACCTTCCTAGTTAAGCGGGAGTGTTGATGTATTTGTAACTTCGAAATGTATTCACTTGTATATCTTATGTCTTGTACCCTAATGTTTATTTCGGGAAGTGTTTGTAATGTATTTGAGTCATGTCATGCCCCGATGTTCCTATGGGGAGGTTCTATAATGTAAACAAGTCATGTCAAGTCATTGTGGGTAACCCTCCTATTGTTCAAGGGTTGAAGTCCCCACAGTTCCGGGGCACTAGGTTTATCAGACTCTCCTAAAGAAGTCAGCCCTAGTGATTCATTGTCAAGTCGGAAATTAGTATAAATAGAGAGTGAGCCTCTCTATTTATCACACACTCACTCACACTCAGTTGCAGCGCATAGTTGAGGAAGAAGAAGTTGTTGGGGCTAGAAAGAAAGAGGCTACTATTATCGGGACATCATCTTACTGTTTTTGGGGCTTTGCTATTTGGTGTTGATTCTATCTCTGAGGAAGTTGCGGGGTTTTCTCCTTTATGGTTTCCCTGAGGAAAATCTTTGTGTTCATTGTCTAATGTGTTTGATCGCTGTGCTTGTTATTCTCTTAGTTAAGATCCTAAGTTAATGCTAGCTTAAATGATAGAAATCTAACATCTACTTCTGCCATTAAGAGCATAGTAGCCTAAGAAGTCTATAAACTAAAAGATAAGTCAAACATACTTGTGACCAAAACTACATATTTATCGTTAGTGTTTGGTATAAGGTATTTTTTAGATTTGTTTGAGTTTTTTCTAAACTTTATTCATTCTATGTTAATGATTCTCCTTAATCAAGTATTTGTATTTAATTTTCTTGTATATAAAATATCGTTTTATATAAGTTTTCGATTGCAATGCATATATTGTAATTTTTAAATCCATTATTATACTAAATCCTAGCTCCAGGATTTCTATGGTTAACTATTTCCATGTAAAGTTGGTTCATCCTCCATTGATTTGTATCTTACTAATACCAATAGTAGACATTAAGTAAAATGAGGAGAACACAGATATGCAAAGGTTATAGTTAAAGTTATGCATAAGACCCTAGTGAATGTGAATACCTCTTAATCACAAGGTCTTTGGTTTATAAAAGAAAATAAAATGAGGATAATGATATAAGCAATAATATCCTAAGGTTTTGACTTTTGAAACAATGATTTGTGCAGGTTTAAACGAGACTTTCAAACTATAGCATGAAACCCATAATTTGCAAATAATCTCGGAGGACATGTGGTTGGTGTTCAAAGCTTAGGGTTTAGTTGACTTTGGAGGCAAAGAAAAGGCTTGTCCTAACCCTAAATTCACATTTTGTTTGTCTTTGTTGTGGGGTGGTCGAGCTGCGAGCTCATGGCCGCCAGGTTTGTTGCCAATCCTTCCAACGTTTGCACACAGGCCTTCGTGATCCATAACGAGCTCCTCTACAAGTTTGTTTTTCGAGTTCTGGTGTAGAAGAAGTGAGCATGAAGCTTGCTATTGTCGTGAGGTGGTTTTGACTGTCAAAAAGAGTATTGAAGGTTGGGCTATCTTCGCCTTTGTTTTTACTATGTGAGTTTCTACTCTGTGAGTGTTTTTAAACGTAAAAAGTGTGAAGAGGGTTGTTGAAAGAGTGAGTTGAGTTTTTTGTATACTGCTTATTTTCTTATTGAGGGTTTGGTCCTTACCTCATTGTGGCCTGGGACTTCACTCCCGAACACTGCGACCTGCATTATCTTTTTGGTAGTGCTCCATTTCAGCTCGTGGAACTCACGATGGAGGCTAGGGTGAGATTGCAACTTCCAAATAGCTGCGTCGTTCCTTTGGGTAAGAATTGAATTTGTTTAAAACTCTTCTACACAAATATAAGTTTATAATTTGTGAAAATCATGTATTAACAATCGTGTTTCTTTTGATTTTCTGAAGGCTCTTAAACGATGGCTCAATTTTTGTTAAACTCCACCAACAGAGCTTTCGCGAGGGTGTCCACCCCGGTAAGCCTCGATTTCACCTGGGGTTCTCCTGCACAAGTTGTATGGTGGATTATGATGATACTGTCGTGTGTTGTTGGTTACTTGTTCAGCCATGGCTGTTAGATGCTCTGTTTGCTTCTTTGTTTTTTATTTAAAAAGCCCTAGTGGTTGTTTTGTAATGGAAGAATCGGGCTTTCACAGCCGTGACTTAATCAATTTAATTTTTTATCCTTTTTGGCCATGGTTGAATTATAATTATGTTATTTTATATTGCTTTAAAACTGTGACTTTTATTTGAACAGACCATTGGGCCATTACATGAGAATTTGTTTAGGTTTTTAAAAATCCCTAATGGTTGTTCTTGCCATACTTCTTTTTAGAAGGGCTTTCATAGCCGAAATAGATGTTTTGTTTAAGTGTACTCCGCTTATATTTAAAATACTCTTATTCAAGATTTTAAGCCTTGACTGTAAAAGGCCATAGGCCAAGACTATGTCTATTCAGTTTTGTTTTGATATTAAAAGGATTCTCACAGCATAAGGCTAATTTAACATTATCTCTCTTTGGTTAATGTTTATTTATATTGTGTCCATTTTAGCTATTTTTATTGTTATTTACCCTTCGAGGGTTTAGGGTTAAGTAGATTATTAATAAATTTTGTTTCCTCTTCAAGAATTATGATTGAAGACCTTTGACAGTGGAATACTTCGATAATAGCATAATTATTAATGCAGAAATGAATTCTGGAAATAGAACAGGGAAATGATATTATTGAATAAATTTATCTATCTTCTGTACTTTTTGGATTATAATGCTAGATTTTTTATAATTATAAATTATGATTTCATTTTGTTATAAAAGAGCAGTTCTTCTACAAACCCTAATTCTTCTTTTAAGTTTACAGAGCTAGTAATTTGTTTTAGTTAACCCTAGTTTGCATTTTTCACATAGGTGATCTAACTGGGTAAATATTTAACCTAGTTTACTGTTTTGCTAAGTAATTCTAGATAATTTACTGTTTCTACAATAATTGTTTAGGATTACATATTGGGTATTATAGTATATAATGTTTCTAGTTTTATTGCTTTAAAATATTACACAGATTAGTGTGTAATACTTAGGCTCTTGCCTATGTCTCTATTTAATTTGTTTAAATACTTTGAGTAAATAAAAATACAAAAGAAATCCTATAAACAATTTGTACAAACATCCTGTAGAAAAATAACCATTTGCATCTGCATATATACTTTATTGGGTCCACTGTTTGAAAATAAACCAACCTACTATACTAGAGTACTGCCTTGCAAAAGGTGTGGAAAATATAGTTTAGGTATTTTCTTTCTATCTATCAATTAACTCAGAAATTTCTCTACTAATTGACCCTAATCTAGCTAGTTACTAATTTTCACAGCATATTTAATTCTCCTATTTATCCCTAACAGAAATAAAATAGAAATATACTATATCATTGAAAACTCTTAAACTTTCCAGATACAGTAAATAATTTAAATGACTGAACTAAGAAAAACCTAGATGAGGTGACAACAGGTTAAGGAACATGTTCCTCCCAACCAACCCCTGGAGAAGAGTTGGACTGCAATTCTCAGGACCCCCGAGCTTGTCTCCTGGTCCACCTGGTAGAAGTACTGGGTGAGAGATGTAGTCTAGATATCCTCTGCAACACGACTGAGTGTTAAGCACTAACTTAGTTATGTTTACAGCAGTATGAACTCATCTTAGAATAGCTACACTAGTTCAGGTCTTCAGCACTTATCCACTCAAACTTACTTCAACTAGTCCCCTCCATCGAATTCTCTTGTGCACTTCATTCACTCATAATGATCACAAATTCAAAAAGAGCAGCCTCAACTGTCTTCAATGGGAAGTTTTATTAGCATGCCTAGGTCTTTTGGGTCAGTTTTTTACTTAATGAGCCACTTGCTCTTATTCCACTTTCTTGGGGAATCATGACCACAAAAATAGGGAAGTTGCCACCTGCAACAGCTAGAAGTAGTTTGAGGATGCTGCCACATGTCAATCTACTCTCAACCTAGCCTCCTCCACCAAGTGACCAGTAAAACACTCATTTAACAGCTTCCCTAAGCTGTTGTCTCATATTTCATTTATTTATTAATAAAATATTCTGCAATTACATTAAATTATCCTTAACCCCACTTGGTCATTAATTACAAATTTTAACATAAAATATAACATAATGCTCCTCAAAAACATGAAAATATTTTGCAAATTGGGGCATGTGACAAGTGGACCCCATGTGAGATGACATGTAGGCTCGAGCCTTATATTTGGTCAGTGACTTGAAAGGGTGTAAATAGGGAGGTGCTCTCCCTCATTTATACACACCTTACACACTCTCTAAGGTGCATGAGAGAGAGAGACAGTTAGAGAAGGAAAGAAAGATAACTGTTGAATATTTCTTATTACTACTTTTTATCATCTTAATGTTTTGAATAAGTTTGCGGAGTTTTCTCCTTTATGGTTTCCTCGATGAAAATATTTGTGTCTTGTGTATCTTTTATATCTTATGCATTCTTGTGTACTTGTTCTTCTTTCAGATAAAGATCTTAGATAATCTAATCATATCTTAAGAAAATATAACATGGGATTAGAGCCTCTCTGAAAGAAGGCATTGTGTAGCTACGGGAACTAGGGCTTCCTAGTTGAAAGTGTTCTCTCCATAGATCATCAAGCAAGGAGGGCTAGGATAACTTGCCTCACTAGGGCGCATCTATTGGTGGTATCAGTTTTGGAATTGAAGAAGTTTCACTGTACAGCCAAAATACAGGTGTAATGGCACCTAATGTAAATTATGGTTTCATGCCTGAAAACCCTAGAAGACTGAATTTAGTAATCCTATCATTTTCGCTATAACGTGAGATTGGAGAAGGATCAGAAGCCGAAAATTTTACAGGTGGAAGAGAAATTTGTGTTGTGCACTGCGTAAAAGTTTCAACCTCAGATTCGCTAAACATTAGGAGATATGGCTCCTCGAAATCAGGGTTCCAACCTCCTCCAAAATATAGTCATAAACATGTGACCTAGGGAGATTTGCAATATATCGGGCTAGGAAGGTCCAAACAAAATTTCGTAAGATGTTGCAAGTAGGGCACATACTTTAGTTTATGTGGTACACTTTTCATACCCAGAATGTGAAACAGTGACACATGGAAGTCCGTACAAGTCCGTTATGTTTAACAGCCACCAAAACAGTCACCATGGGAAACTCGACATAACTCCCACTTGGAGAATCCACTTATGCCCTAACTTGTGGGGTTGGAAAGAGGAAATATTAGGATATCTCATTGAAAAGTTTTAAAAAGTAAGAAGATGAAACTTTGGAGATACAACAGAATCAATATCAGTCATTTCTGCATAAGAAATTGGAAAACTATGGCTTCCCATTGTGGGAGCTTCTCCGCATTGTTTTCAGAAAAAGAGCACATTAGACAACTCACCTTGAAGAGGCCCATCTTTCTGTTTAATCAGAAGGCTGAAATTCCAAGTTTTGAAAATTAGGGTTTCTCTAACAAACCCTAGATAATCCAACTTCGGAACTAGGACGGACACCTCAAATCGGTAAAATCTAAATTTGTGTTATTTACATTTGAGGTTCCCATTTTAAAATGACTAATCACACCCAGCTTGATGACAAGCTTGGTGAAGCTGACAACTTCCAAGTATGGAGTATATGACCTTCGTGATCCTTGAAGAAATTCACTTAGATCAGAATTTCAATAAGGAAGTTATAAGAGCCATAGGGAGATGAGGCTAAGGCTAGATCCAAGAGAATCATTGCAGATTCTATTAAAGATCATCTCATCGCTCGTATGTCATCCTTCAAGAAACCAAAACGAAGTGTTCGATGCTATCACGAAGCAATCGAAGAAGAATAAGAGATTGTTATAACCACCTTGAATGGCCTCCCAATATCATAGGATTCATTCATTCAAGGAATGTGTGCCAGAAGGAAGTGATTACCTTTAGTAGACTCTGGGAAGAGTGCACACAAGATGAAGCTCGACTCATAATAAGAGAAGAGAAGATGGGAGCAACTAAATATCAAGCTCTCACGATTCAAAGAAGACCCCTCAAGCAAGAAGGAATATGAAGGACTCAATTCTTGAAGAACCTCCTAGCATTTGGATAAGAAATTACGTTCTTATGAATGAAGAAGATGATGAAGTTGAAGGCTCAAGGAGTCTACCCACAAAACAAATAAAGATAAGTATTCAATTGTCATTTCATGATATTGTTTGGTTATGCATTTGTTTATATTCAATTGATGTGTTATGCATGTTTGAGTATTTGCATTTATACTACTGAATTGCACATGATGGGTAAGAAGTCAATGATGTTGTACAACATTCCACTACTACTTATCTATATTAAAACCTCTTTGCTGGCATATTAGTAGTACACACTCTTAATAACATTAGGGTAGAATGCGTCTAGAAGTTATTATATGTATACATGATATGGATGAATGTTGTAGAATTCGCTAAAATAGTCGCATGGCTATGTGACATATATTTGTCACTATTAATAATGTTACAGCTGATTTTACCACACATGGTGGATCACACCTTTATGGCCTTCCCTATCCCTTTGCAGACTCTTTAGACCCCATGGACCATTTTTGTACCTTTGATGTTTCCAAGATCATCCCTAAAAACATGTCTTACTTTATATATGCGACTTTTAAACCCATTCTCGCGTATATACGCAGATTTGACCCTTAAACCCGCATACATCGGGATGTGTGCAAAAAGCCAAATAGTTTTGGAGTTTTCCTTAATGTGGATCCGAATCACTTGTCTCTTGGCCTTCCATATGCCTTGCGATCGCTCGGATTTGACCTTCCATTACCCCATTGAAGCACTATATAAGGAACCCTTTGGATACATTGAAAGAGGAGGAATTGAAGAGCAAGAGAACTATAGCCCACATGCACGAAGAGCTTGTTGGGCCATCAAATCACCCCGTACAGCCTCTTCTACGTCTCAATGTTCCCTCTCCCTCCATTCTAGGACCATCCTCCACGTTAAAAAGAATTTTTTGTCATTATTTCACCTAAAAATTCATGTGTGCGACTGCATACGCAACTATTTGCAAAACAGTCGCGTATGTACGCGGATTTGGGCGGTTTTTCTGCGTATAGTCAGCCCTATACGCGGGAAAAACCCTGATTTCCGCGTGGGCCGAGAAGACTAATCTAGATTGGCCTAAAAATAAAAAATTGACCATGGAAATGGATAAAAATTTACATGAAAATGGAAGAGGAGGACATGAGGAGTTACCTCGAACAAGCGGTGTCGAATTTCGCCGGACGAAGCTCCCAGAATTCACGTTTGAAGTTCTGAGCTCAAATGGGTAAAAAGTTTCAAATGATATGTAATTTTTGAATATTTTACTATTTTTAGAAAAATTTTGAGATTTTTGAAAAATTTTACCGTCTTTCTATAGTTTTGGACCGTTTTGGACTAATCTAATGATGTAGGAGACCGTTTTGAGCGTCGTTTCGACCATTATTTTGACCCGTTCATGCCGATTTCAGGTATTATGTCTAAACTGGCATATAGGTTAGATGTCATATCTGTTTGCATTTTTACATGACCTTATGACCATTTCATGATAACCTTAGGTACGAACCCATTCTATCTTGTCACGGAACCTTCTTGTGGTTTTAGAAGTGACATGATGTGAATGGTAGAGTTTGACCATACATGGGTGCCCTAGTTAGCTCCTTTATTGCATTTGGTGCCCATTGCGACATTTTTTCCCTTTAGGGTGTGGGAGTCCTTTGTATAGTATCACCATGTCTTTGTGCAAGAGCCTCATACTCCTCTTGATCATTTTGCTGGCCTTCTTCCCCCAGGACTCCCCTATATAAAGTTGTAATTACATTATCATGAGTTTTGCCTACCTCATTGAGCCTTATGTCGGCTTCCCTGACTTTGATTATCAGCCATATAGCCCGAGCTTGTCTCATGTCTAGCCATGCATAGCCATTTTATATGTCATTTGCAGCTTGGTTCCCATTTTTTACCGGGAGGGGACTTTCCCCCAAGTGTCGTTATCCTACACATGTGTCCTTGCATTGAGCATAGGTATGTTTTGCTGCTTGGAACTAGTTTGTTTGCCCATTAACACTCATCTCCTCCTCGTCTGTAACTATAAAGCACTTTTATTCTTTTTCAAGCTTTTTAAAATATTTGAAAAAGTCCAAAAAAAAAAATCAAAAAACCAAAAAGTCGGACAATAAAAGATGTTATCTTTGGCAGTAGTCGAGTTATGTCACCTTCGAACCTCGTGTTGGATGATGGGGGGTGCATTAATGCCCTCCTTCCAGCGGATTTCATCCCACCGACTTCAGATCATTTATTCTAGGATGGGAATCTAGAGTCATTTTTTAGTGCCTTGAGACTTGTAGTCATCAGTGGCAGGTTCTCTCGCCATCGACAATTTTTGGGAATACATCAATGTCCCTTGATCGATGGATCCTTTCAAGTGTTCGGCCTCGACACCTTTATTCACACTTGCTAGTTTGCACACTAGTACCTTGATTCCCATTTTCATTATTGGTGGGTGATCTCACGTCTGTTAACGGTATACATCAATGACCGGTAATCAAATGATGAACTACTATGTTCGACCTCGACACCTCTATTCACATAGTAGGACATGTACTCGTAGCAGATTGTGTAGAAGGCCTTCCAGATTGGTGGCATTTCATATATGCTATTTCCTTGATCGTGCTAGTGTTCATGAGATTTCAACTCTCGTGACTTGATTCCAGTATATGTCAGATGTTTCCAACCATTATGGAGATCTTGATCCATTATATATCTTCAGCCGTCATGGAGATCATGATCCTTTGTATATCTTCATCATGGAGATTCTGATCTATCTATATTGTACGTGGCGATGACCACACATGTCATATTTTGTATCATGCCTATTCATGGCCATTGTACTCTTATGTATCTGGGACTACTATATCTACTTGTAGTTATGTGCAGAGTTTCATCATTGTATTATACTATTGGATGGTTGGTTCTTCCACCTGGTTCTTAATCACTCCACTTCTGGGATGGACTTATAATGTATTTCAGCCATCATATGACCCCTTTGACCTCACACATTAGGGGGCATCTGTTACAACTGATTTTACCACACATGGTGGATCACACTTTTATAGCCTTCCCTGTCCCATTGCAAACTCTTTAGACCCCATGGACCATTTTTGTACCTTTTATGTTTCCAAGATCATCCCTAAAAACATGTCTTATTTGATATACGTGACTTTTAAACCCATTCTCATGTATATATGCGGATTTGACCCTTAAACCCTTGTACATCAGGATGTGTGCAAAAAGCCAAATAGTTTTGGAGTTTTCCTTGATGTGGATCCAAATCACTTGTCTCTTGGCCTTCCATATGCTTTGATATCACTCAAATTTAACCTTCCATTGCCCCATTGAAGCACTATATAAGGAACCCTTTGGATACATTGAAAGGGGAGGAATTGAAGAGCAATAGAACTATAGTTCATTGTTGTCGGAGCTTATACTTGAGTCTGCATCCCTTTGTCCCTTGGAGCACTTTGTGTTCTTCCCAAGTTTGCCTTTTCTTGTGAGCTTGCTATCGAGAGATGGAGGATTGAAGTGGTGGAGGCCCAGGTGAAGGACTCAGTTTCTCCGATTCGCAGACGTGCCGACAGAGGTTGTCACTATTGTAATCTTTGTTTTCTATTAATAGAAATATCTTTTCCTGTCCAATAATGTGTATTTAAATGAGTATTGAATCCATGGATGCTTTTAAATGCTTATATGTCATTGATTATATATGCAAGAGTAGGTCTAACACAATTATATATAGCATGCTTGTCTTGTTTGTTGAATGTTGAGATAGCAAATCACTTATACAAGCGAGAGTGGAAAAGCTCAACGAGGATCTACATCAACCGTCCGGAATAAGGTATGTATTGAGATCCTTTAGTGTTAGATGTTTGGTTTCTCTTGCATATAGGAAAGGATTGATTTCTGTGGTTACTCTGTCTGTTGTGGTACCCCAAGCCATAGGAATTTTTCTCCGTAACAAATATGTTTTGGAAATTATGATATGTTTCTAATCATGCAAATGAACTTGACTTAAATATCATTCCAAAGAAGAAGTAACGACAGTTCAGAAGAGGAACTTAAAGCTTCCTGGGTCAAAGACACCATAGCGAAAGAAAGAGATTCAGAAGAATATAAATAGAATGGTAGATCCACCTTGGGCACGAGAAACAATCCAAGATGAAGAATAATATGACGATACTTCCAAAGAAATAAAGAGGCCTCATATACACTCTAGTTATGTGACACTGTTGAGCGACATCATTGATGCAGAGCCTTCCAGCTATGAAGAAGTAGACAAGAAGAAAGGGAAGGAGATTATGATCAAATAATACTAGTTCAAGAAGACTGATGTCTAGGATGCGGTGTCTAGGCCTAAAGGGAAGCCCGTAGTGTCTTCCATATGGATCTACAAGATCCAGAATGTAGTAGTTGGCAACATCGCGGGTGTTGGAGCAGAGTCTCGCAGCTACAGGAAAAGCTGCCATTTTGGCGGATAGACAGGTTGGCGAAGACGAAGAGATAAGGTGAAGCTATGACGTCGTAGCATGTTTCTAGCTGCAGAGCAGAGCCGGAAACCGTGATTGTTGGAATAGAGAAGTCAAGGAAGATGACAGTACCTGAGCGGCCGAGAAGAGAGGGCTCAACCACTGCATTCAAGGCAGCGGCGAAGACAGGAGGGCTCAGCTACCCTCATAAAGGAAAAGGAGCGACGAGGCCGAGGTATTGAAGACAAAGGACATAAGAAGGGAAGCAGTGCATAGTACCCATGGTCAGCGTCGGGAAGCATGGAAGACTGCAGAGAGTAGTGGTGTGACGGAAAGCGGCTACCCCAAGTATAGATATGCCGACTGTCACTAGTTAGGGTTTTGGGTTACTGTTGGGACAGGCCCACAGTGTTGTAATGGCGAGACCTTCGGGCCGCCTATAAAGGGATGTATTTTGTATTGTAAAAGGTTGGCATTTTGGGCATTTTAGGCCATCCAGCTAGTCAGTCCTTCTGTAGCTACTCAGACATTAGCGAGTCTGAGAGTCCAGTAGTCTGTTAGCTCACTGTATTTTGTATTGTAACAATCCGCAGGGATTGACAGAGAGAAAGAGAGAGAGTGAGAGTATATTGTAAGAAGACAATATAGAGAAGAGATCTAGGAGAGAAGGGCTCCAGGCTGAGTGCGGAGTTACCCAGAAGATCTCTAACTGCATATGCGGTGCAGCAGAACTATGTACCTCTCTCAAGTTATAATATAGAAACACAGTTCTGTGGACGTAACTTCCACCTTGGAAGTGAACCACGTAAAATCACAACGTTATGCGATTGATTCATGTGATTGTATTTACTTGTTATATCTGTCATTCATTACATGAACTTTGCTTACAGTAAATGTATGTGTATGTTATTCAGTTCACAGCATATTAAAAGGATAAATGCAAGTTGAAGTCTTTAAGTATTATGTATAAGAGTTTGTCTAAGTTTCACTTGAGACAGTTAAGAGTCGCAGTGTAAAACAGCCTCGTGTGTTGAGTCCTGTAAGTTGAACACAAGTAACACTAGGTACGCTGAGTTGCAGCGGTAGGATATCGCAGGGAGGCGATATCGCACCCTCAGAGGAGCTGTGGTGCGCTGCGGTTAAGGATCAAGCGGAGGAAAGAGTTACGTGTTGCCCAGGACGCGGCGATGCGATAAGGATTAGAGTCATCGCGAGTAAGAGGAAACTGCACATCGCAGAGAGGAAAGAGCGGTCTCGCAAGCTAAGAAGAGCTGCGAGACGCACACAGGATGCCATATAGAACCTGGTTGAGACACTTGAGTCTTTGGCCAACCCATTAGGATCACTTCGGGTGAGACTTCAGGTCGCCCCACGATCTGTCGCTGAAAGGGCCAGTGAGCTAGGGGTGTTGTTGGTTCATTATAGTAAACCCGGGTCTGCCCAGATGACCAACAAATGGTTCTGTTGCCGGTTTTGAACAAACTGAGCACTGATGTTCTGGTGGTGTCCTACTAGAGACGAACTCAATGAGTGGGTTGTGTCTAACGAGAAAGAGTTTGCCGAACAAGAGAACAAGAGTCCTAGACTGAGTACAGAGGACTGGTTACAAAAACATATCGTTACAGACCTGCATGCGATATTTTTTACGACCTTTGGAAACGAGCTTTACGACTGGCTATCAAAGTTGACTGATACGAGCATATTCAAGAAGAAAAGAAACATTGTCTGGACACCAGAGCTGATTCAAACCGTGAAGAACCTTGATAATACCATTATGAGGATAGTAGACTTCTGGCTTGCAAGTGTGCTAGAAGGCTTCGTCAGAGAGTTTGCAGTGGACCAGAGAAAAAGCTTCAGCGAGGCTGAGCAGTACTTCTTCAAAGGATATCGCGGTAAGTACCTAAAATCTTTAAACTTGTCCATTAAGATGTTATTACATGAAAAAGGAACAATGGATCTAGTTTCAGATGAATAAGTAAAGATAGTAATGTCACAAGAGTTTGAAATTGATTTTGATGACATTGGACGTACACGTAGTGGAAAGAAATACAAAGTAGATTCCAGCTCTCCCATATTTGAAGACAGTTCAGATAATACTAGACAACAGAGTCACAGTACCACAGAAATAATAGAAGGGGGTATCCCTTACCACCCTTATACCCCACAGAAACAGACTGGGACTCAGAACAATCCCGTAGGAACTCCATCTAGTAGCTCCCAGACAGTACATACTACCGCTACATCACCTCCACCTACACCACCAAGTGGTAGTAACACAGCAAATCAACATCCACCACGCAGAAATAGAATGGGGGATGATATGAAGCTACCTATCTTTAAGGGTACAGGGGCAGAGGACCCAAAGCAGCATTGGTTTCTATGTGAACTCGTGTGGACCATTAAAGCAATCAATGATGATAATAGTAAACTTGTACAGTTGGTCACCACACTGAGAGAACAAACCTTAACATGGTATATGAAGTATACCTCAGCGGTACCCAGAAAACTTGTCCAGGTCAGGACCGCCATGATTAAAGAGTTTAAGAAACCTAAGTCTGAGTCACAGTGCATTACAGAGCTCAAAGACATCAAACAGTTACCTACAGAGTCAGTGTGGGACTTCGATCAGGAATTTAAAGCCCTTATAGACCAAGTCAACTTTGAGTTTGCGCCGGAGCAGCATAAGGAATGGTTTATTGCAGAGCTGCTCCCTCACATCAGACTACCATTAATGCAGTAGAAACTCCAGACGCAGGACGACGCGTTGGAGATGGCGATGAACTAGAGGCTTCACCTCTAGCTGAAACCAGCACAGGTATGACAAACCTGCAAAACCAGTTGGCTAATCTCACGATACAGATGCATGAGCTTAAGAAAGGGAAAGAGGTTGCACAAGACATATGGGG
Organism: Pseudotsuga menziesii; assembly: GCA_001517045.1. Taxonomy (NCBI): domain Eukaryota; kingdom Viridiplantae; phylum Streptophyta; class Pinopsida; order Pinales; family Pinaceae; genus Pseudotsuga; species Pseudotsuga menziesii. The sequence continues at coordinate 268,986 of LPNX010780283.1, forward strand.
CGTAAAGTGTAAAGCACAAAGCCACAAAACCACCTTCGAAGACTGCACTGACAGAGGATGATTATGAACTCATTGCAACAAGAATGCATGACACGTTGAAGGACTCATTTGAGGCGATGCAGACATCGCAGGCAAAGATACAGAGCGCGGTAGAAAAGCAGCTTCTGGACTTAAAAGTAATTACTGAGAAGACTGCCATGATACAGGTTCCGTCAGTAAAGGCGACTACAGGAGAAAGTTCAACACAGTCGATTTCTTGTGAGGAAATCTTCGCAACGGATCGCATCAATACAGTCTTGATACCACCAAGAAGCATCCAATTCCCTGCGTCAATGAAGGATGTACCAATACAGATTAGGCAACCTGTCGAGTTTAACCTCGCAGAGTTCCACATCGATCAGTTACAGATGATCCAGTAGCAGCTACGCGTAGAGCTCAGAGGTAGAGAGCTCGCGACTTATAAACAGAACACACAGCTGAAACAAAAGAATGCAGCACTCGCCACCAGCTATCAAAAAACGGCAGACGAGTTAAGAACATATGAAGAAAGAGAACAGAAACTCTCTCAAGTCTTACAGAGCATCACATTGGAGTTACCCCAATGTAATATTGAGTTCGCCTTGCCTATCCCGCAGAAGGTAAGACGAGTTGCAGACAGAGCAAAGGCTCTAGAGGAAACAGTAACCAGGATGGAAGAATAAGATGGAGAAAGACCACAAAGCGCAGATTGTTGAGCTTGAGGCTAGACCACCAGGCACCCCCCAGGCAGACAAGGAAGCCAGAGTAGAGGCCTTTTGACTCACTTCTGTGCAGATGAAATCTCACATAGACGACGCACTGTCGGTGCTAGCTGATGCGACAAACACATGGTCGGAGTTAGATGAGCCTCCCGAGAAAGTAGAAATCCAGCAAAGTATTAAGCAGATAGAGAATACCACAGCAGCAATGAAGGAAGAAATCAAGAGCTTAGCAGCTCTTCAGAATATGAGAAAGACGACGGAGATGAACCGCTTGTAGCAGGAAGCGCAGTGGTTGAGAGCAAAGGAGATACAAATCAATGACCTGCTTCAACCATATCATGAACAAATCACAGAGCTAGTCGATGCGGTTGAGCAGAAAGTTGGGGAGTTCACTGCCACCAAAAATGAAATTGATGCAGCAGAAGACTCAAGTATTAGTCAAGATATGCTTGACTCGGCACAAGAGCGTGTCGCAGCTATGGAGAATGAAGTCGCAGGACTTCGGGACAAGCTTCAACGCACTTCGCAGGAAGCCAAGGAGAAGCTACAGCAGGAGAAGCCCGCTGGTAGTGGCTCGAGGACGA
>LPNX010780283.1:270603-293103 GCA_001517045.1 Pseudotsuga menziesii
ATTGATTGACAGAGAGAGAGAGAGAGAGAGAGAGAGAGAGAGTGTGAGAGTATATTGTAAGAAGGCAATATAGAGAAGAGATCTAGGAGAGAAGGGCTCCAGGCTGAGTGCGGAGTTACCCAGAAGATCTCTAGCTGCATATGCGATGCAGCAGAACTGTGTACCTCTCTCAAGTTATAATATAGAAACACAGTTCTGTGGACATAACTTCCACCCTGGAAGTGAAACACGTAAAATCACAGCGTTATGCGATTGATTCATGTGATTGTCTTTACTTGTTATATCTGTCATTCATTACATGAACTTTGCTTACAGTAAATGTATGTGTATGTTATTTAGTTCACAACATATTAAAAGGATAAATGCAAGTTGAAGTCTTTAAGTATTCTGTATAAGAGTCTGTCTAAGTTTCACTTGAGACAGTTAAGAGTCGCAGTGTAAAACAGCCTCGTGTGTTGAGTCCTGTAAGTTGAACACAAGTAACGCTAGGTACGCTGAGTCGCAGCGGTAGGATATCGCAGGGAGGTGATATCGCACCCTCAGAGGAGTTGTGGTGCGATGCGGTTAAGGATCAAGCGGAGGAAAGAGTTACGTGTTGCCCAGGACGCAGCGATGCGATAAAAATTAGAGTCATCGCGAGTAAGAGGAAACTGCACATCGCAGAGAGGAAAGAGCGGTCTCGCGAGCTAAGAAGAGCTGCGAGATGCACACAGGACGCCATATAGAAATTGGTCGAGACACTTGAGTCTTTGGCCAACCCATTAGGATCACTTCGGGTGAGACTTCAAGCCGCCCCGCGGTCTATCGTCGAAAGGGCCAGTGAGCTAGGGGTGTTGTTGGTTCATTATAGTAAACACGGGTCTGCCCAGATGACCAACATCGGGATACAAGGCAAGATTCATAGCACAAGGCTTCTCACAGAAAGAAGGCATAGACTACGAAGAGACATTTGCACCAATGACGAGTCAAGTATACATAGAGAATCCACTGGGATATGAGACACATGACAGGAAGACTCATGTGTGAAAATTAAAGAAGGCCTTGTACGAGCTCAGAAGGCACCCATAGGATAGAACATACAGTTACATAAGGAGCTTGAAGATCACCTGGAGTAATTAATATCTTAACCTTTGCTACAAGATTGAATATAAAAGCCTATAGAGAATGACAAGCTCACAGATGGGTGCGAGAATAACTTTTCAACAAATTTCAAGATATAGGATCTTGGTGTCCAGTGACCCTAAATGGATACATAGAATATTAGTAGTAGAGGAAGCTACTTGTCGCTCCATTACAGAATGTTTCAATACATAGAGTATGAAAGGCAGAGGGAGAATGATGCTCCGCTTCAGAGGGAGTGATTGCAGAAGATGCTGAGGTTCGACATGGTACGACAGGATGGACAACTTACTGATGGCTCTAGTCTTTACTGGGAGTAAAGTGGATTCAAGCCTTTACTTCAAGGTTGAAGGTAGAAGACCAATGGTGCTCATGTTATATGTCGATGACTTGTTCCTGATAGCAAAAGAGGAACTCATTAAAGATGCAAGAAGGAGACCTACTGTCGAGTTCAAAATGAAGGACTTGGGTATGATGCACTACTTTCTAGCCATGGAGGTGTGGAAGAGTGTGGATGGAATCTCCCTTAGACAAGGGAAGTATGCAGTGGAGATCCTGAAAAGGTTCAGGATGATGGAATACAAGGCCATGGCCACACCTATGGCATCGAACTTGAAGCTATTGAGTGACGCTTCATTAGAGACAGTTGCTGCCACGATGTATTGTCAGATGATTTGTTCATTGACGTGCCTGACGAATACAAGACCAGACACATGCTCTTCTTTGAACGGCTTGAGCTAGTTCCTAACGGATCCGAGACATGCTCACTTGGTTGCAAATCATGTAGCGAGGAACCTGAAGGGTACAGTTGAGTATGGGCTCAAGTATGATATGAATCAAAAGACTAACCTGCATGGTTATGTTGATTCGGATTGGTAGCGCCACTAAGAAGAAGAGCACCTAGGGTTGCTTCTTTAGTCTGAGATCCAGTATGGGCTACTGGTTTGGCAGGATGAATTCCTGCATGGCACTGAGTATAGTCAAGAGAGGAGCCATGAAGCTCCAGTATGTGATCCAAATCGAGATCTCTCGAAAGACGGAGTGATGAGTTCTATCATAGCCGATGAGACAGGTTGTCTGAGCATAAAATTATGACGAAGCTCGTAGGTTTCTAAGACTTAATCAGTCGTGTAGGTTGTCCTTGGATGTAATCGGTCCTGGCAAAGCTCGCTAGTTATCCTTGGACGTAATCAGTCCTGATGTGATTCTATGCTAGAAATGGCTAGAGTGAAGTTTGAATACTTCGGAGAGAAGCATGGTGTACTTCAGATAGAGATTCCTTCCAAGGGGAAGTGATGAGTGCAGAAGATGCAGATACACATAAGCCTTTCTGACATGGTGGCAGATTGGGCCTCCCATGGTCATTGATGTAAGTGTTGAGAGCCTTTCTGACATGGTGGCAGGTTGGGCCTCCCATGTTCATTGATGTAAGTATTGATCCTTTCTGACATGGTGGTAGGTTGGGCCTCCCATGGTCGTTGATGTAAGTGCTAAGAGCCTTTCTAACATGGTGGAAGGCTAGGCCTCCCACGGTCATTGATGTAAGTGTTGTGTTATGTGTATTTGGGTTATGCTTCATGTGATGATGAGATGATCTGAAGATGATGAGGTAATAGTAGGGTGCACAGGTGTTGCAAGGCATGAATCGGTCCTGGGATGCTCCTTCAGGTTTTGCAGTGGCATATAATCAGTCCTAGGAGATCTTACAGGTTTTGCAAAAGGCATATAATAAGTCCTAATATGTACCTACTTAATGGCTTGCTCGTAGAGATGATGAAGACATGGTAGAGGACTAGGCCTACATCCAACATGAAAAAAGGTTGGCACTGTAGATGAAGACCTGGCAGAGGACTAGGCCTACATCCAGCATGAAAAAGGGTTGTCATTGTAGATGAAATCCTGGCAGAAGACTAGGCCTACATCTAGTATGAAAAAGGGTTGGCACTATAGATGAAGACTTGGTAGAGGACTAGGCCTACATCCAACATGAAAAATGGATGGCATTGTAGATGAAGACCTGGCAGAGGACTAGGCCTACATCTAGCATGAAAAAGGGTTGGCACTGTAGATGAATACCTAGAAGAGGACTAGGCCTACATCCAATATGAAAAAGGGATGGCACTATAGATGAAGACCTGGCAGAGGACTAGGCCTACATCTAGCATGAAAAAGGGCTAGAACTGTAGATGAAGACCTGGCAGAGGACTAATCCTACATCCAACATGGAAAAGGGATGGCACTGTAGAAACTTTTGATGACAGATAGTATCGGACGATGATCAAATTATAAGAAGATGATGGCAGCAACTATGATGAAGACTCTATGACTCTGTGATGATGATGATGCGATGACGACGTGACTATATGCGTTGATGGCTATTTAGAGAGAGAATACCTCCCTACTTAAGAGGGAGTGTTGATGTATTTGTAACTTTGGAAGATATTATGATGTATATTATCATTGTACATTGTTGCACCCCCATTGAGTATGTGTGTTACCCCTTTACGGGATGTCTAAATTGTGTCTATACCTTGAGGTACAACCTCTGTTGTAAGTCGGGGCAATAGTCCCCAATGTAACATCATGTAATATGTAATTGTGGTCTCTCTAGGAGAAGTGGGCCCCATGTGAGATGACATTTAGGCTTGAGTCTTATGTTTGGTCAGTGACTTGAAAGGGTATAAATATGGAGGCACTCTCCCTCATTTATACACACCTTACACACTCTCTCAGGCACATGAGAGAGAGAGAGACAGTTAGAGGAGGAGATAAAGATAACGATTGAACATTTAGTTATTACTACGTTTGATCATCTTACTATTCTCAAGAAGTTTGCAGGGTTTTCTCCTTTATGGTTTCCCCGATGAAAATCTGTGTGTCTTGTGTATCTTTTATATCTTATACATTTTGTTGTACTTGTTATTCTTTCAAATAAATATCCTAGATAATCTGATTAGATCTTAAGAAAATCTAACTCTATTTGAGGAACATCGATCTGGATCACACCAAGATTCTCTCTGAAGTACTCAAACTTCACTCTCGCTAATGGATTTGTCAACACATCGGTTGTGTGCTCATCCATTGCCACATACTGGAGCTTCACTACTCCTCTTTGCACCATATCCCAGATATAGTGATATCGAATCTCGATGTGCTTCGACTTGTCATGAAATAAACAAGTCATCTCTAACTCAACATTAAACAGTCACACAAGTAGGTTCCAAATCTACATTGCCTCATAACTTGTTGAATAAGTGCTACGCTCGTCTCCTTCTTGTTGCACCAAGAAATCATGCTGGACCTCAAGCTGAAGCAGTACCCTGAAGTGATATTCCTATCTATAGCACTATCATCCCAATTGGGGTCAACATATCCCTACAGGAATATCCTTTGGTCTCTCACATATATGAGGCCATACTTGATCGTAGCCTTCAGGTACCTCAGCACGTGCTTTGACGCAACCATGTGAACATGTCTTGGCTCCACCATGTATTGGCTCTAAGTGTTCACCACAAATCAATCATCTGGCTTCGTGTTTATCACGTACATCAACAAACCAATCGTCTACTTGTAGATTGTGGCATCAACCGTCTATGGATTCGAATCACACACAAACTTCAAGTTTGATGCCATCGATGTAACCATAACCTTTCAATCCAATGTCTCAAACCGCTTCAGGATATTCACCACATATTTTCCTTGGCTAAGGAAAATCTCCTCTGGATTCTGCTACACCCAAGGATCACATCGAGATTCTTAAACTATGATCTCTTATGTATTCACTCTCTTTGGGCTTCTGTATTCACTCTCTTTGAACCAGAGCACTATCCTCCCTTTTCATTGTGTACTCTTTGCATCGGGACATTATGCATTGGAGTGACAAGTAGCTTCTTCTGTTGTTGATATTATGTGTATCCATCTATGTTATCTATCAAGGTTACTAGATACCAAGATCCTCCATCTCGAACTTTGTTTAACATTCCTCTTTCACCCATCTATGAGCTCCTCGTCCTGTATAGGAGTCCATCTTCAACCTTGTAGCAAATGTTGAGATCTCCATCTCTCTAGGTGATCCTCAAGCTCCTCATTTAACTGTAAGTGTTGTACCATGGGTTCCTTCTGATCCTATATAAATCCTTCTACACACATGTGGTACTATGTTCTATATTCACTTCTACTTCTTTGAAGAAGTGTGTATAGTTAATGGAGAAAACATCACACCATAATTGAATCCCTCTTTCTGAGAGAAACCACAAACCTTGCTTTGTTTATCTTGATGTTTCCATTTGCTACATGATTGATCTTGTAGATCCACTTGGAAGACACTACAGACTTACCTTCAGGTCTTGGAACCTCATCCCAGATAGAATCCTTCAACTCTTCCTTCTCTATTGCTTCCTCGTAGATGGAAGGATTTGCATCAATGATGTCACACAACAGTGCCACATAACTCAAGTTTGTCTGAGGCCTCTTAATTTCTCTGGAAGTCTCATCTGAAGCACGATACGTTTCTTCATCTTAAATGATCTCTCATACCCAAGCTGGTCTTCTCTTGTATATGTTCACCTCTTGAGCTGGATCTACCTATCTTTGTAGCTCAGTCATATCATGATTCTCATATTCTTCTGAAGTTGTTTCTTTTGTCATGGTGTCTCTAACCCTGGGAGCTTCAAGTTCCTCTTCACGTACTTTGTTGGAGTGAATATTCTTTGAGTGTTATGGTTAAACCGTCGTCGCTTGTTCTTAAGAGCGAGTCTTATTCTTCTTTTCTTTTAGGTTATTGTACATGATCTTTCCTACAAATCAAATTCAGTAGCATGATTAGAAATATTTCATATTTTTCAAAACATATTAATAATGACAAATTCTTATGCATAAAGGCATATGTCACACCATCATGCAACTATCTTAGCCAATGCTACAACATTCATCATATATGGTAACTTTCTAGATTCCTTCCACCTCTACCAAAACATTATTAAGAGCGTGCACTACTCCCAATATGTCAGCAAAGAGGTTTCATTCTATATAAGTAGCAGTGGAATGTTGTACAGTATCACTGGACACTTACCCATCACATTCATATTAGTAGTATATTTTTCATGAATGCAAACACTCTAACATGCATAATACATTTCCTAAATCTAGGAATATAAACATGTGCACAACTGAGCAATATCATTTAAGTAACTAGATATATAGGAAATTACAATTAAACACAAATCTGTGTTTCTTTGGTAGACTCCCTCTCGATCCTATTAGAATTATTGTGCCATTAGATCTTTAGGTAATGAGTGCAATTAGATTCTTAATTATTATGCAGTGTAAAAGGAAAGAATAATACACACTAAACAAAACAAATCTCACAAGAAACAGACAAGTATTGCTCAGTATAATTATAGTAAAAACTTCATTACATCCCAACACTATACAATGGTAATACATAAAGGATAATTTGAATCATGGGAGATGAATTTGAATCTACCAACTCAATCTGACTGCATCGCTAACTAGAAGTGCGTAAATCACTATCGAAGTTCAACTGGCTAACTCCGAATGTCTAATCCAGTCTCTCAATCAGTTACAATCCATCAAACTAGTCTAACTGCAGTGGTAGGTGAGAAGTAGGTGATAACTGGCACCTTCCCACATGCAGCCATGCATAACTGGTGCTAACTGAATTGGAGGATATCTAATTGAATGTAATTGAACCATAACTAAGCTTAACAAGTTACCAACTCCCAACAACTGAAGGAGGTTGGTGTTTGCACTCCTAGTGACTCCTAAAAGGTATGGATTGGTCTAGGAGGCACCTAAACTGATGCATGAAGGTGCAATCAGTTCCAGTTAGCCTCTATCGATGTTCCCCACACTCTAGTTACTGGTACATGTGGCCCCATTAGGCCAAGTGAACCCAATGGTACTAGTGGACCCAATAATAACTAAATGACTCCTGAGTTAGGAAAATATAATATAATAGACAGTTTGGACAAGGGAGGATCATAAATCCTAACAACCCCCCCTAAATCTTAACTTGGACAACTTTGGGCCCTAGCAACAAGGCCAAAAGTTACCCATATACAAATCTAAAAGATAAAAAATGTTGCTTAATAAACCGAGGAAATAGGGGAAACCTCATGGGAAACCCCCCTCAAAATAAGCAGGAACAATAAAATACAAGCCATTTTTAGAATAAAAAAGTTTTTGTAATGTCCCTTTTTAATATTTCTATTAAATAACCAAATTTTCACCTTTTCCCCCAATTTCGACCCTTGACTAGTTTTGATGTCTAGGTCTCCAAATTGGCCCAAATGCTCCCAGATATTCTCAGAGTGTGTATGAGTGATATTAAGAATTGAATATTATGTTCAAAGATGATTTATAAACCTCCAATCACTTCTGAAAACTAGTTTTATTTTATGATCAAAGTAGGATTCTTTACTAGCAAATTGGGTTTCCAATCCCCCCTGGGTAAATGCTGGAAATGACTTCTCAAATGCTCCCAACCCCACTCAAATTTCAGAATAGAGGTAGGGGATGTGTAAGGGACATTTTTAAAGTCTCATATGCATCATGGTTCACTTTATTCAGTTTGTTATGACTCTCTCCAAAACAACTCCCACATCACTATTTTGACCCTTGGGGAAAAGACACCAAATCTTCTCCCAATGCAATTAAAATGAGTAAAATGGCTTCCAATTCTTAAGTATTGAACATGAAACTTGTAATAAAAATTATTTAAATTCCATACATCATACATTTATCAGAGATACATTCTTCCATTCGAAATAATTAGCATTGCCATGGCATATATCAAAATAGAGTGGAAATGGTCATTGTTTTCTCATTAAAAATCAATTTGACATACAACTCTTGGGTATTTCGACTTGAAACTTTATCAGAATGAAGAAAAGAGAATATTTAACTTATTTCAATCATAAATAAACTAGGATAATCTCTCCCACAAATTACAATAGCTCACTGAAGGCACAATCCCTCCATGAGCATGAATATGCAATGAAAACTGGAAATGGTTGAGATGAAGTGTTGCAATAGAAGAACCCACGAGCTGACATGTATCTTACAACTGAAATTAAAACTCCATTAAAGGATAAATCTCCATAAAATACCTAAGTGACCTCTCCAAACACCAACTTGAATGGGAATCTTTCACCCTCGAAATTGGCTAAGGCAAGAAAACTAGTCATCCACTAGCTCTCACAATTCACAAATGACAATTTATCAAATGAACAAAAGCCCTTCTCTTGGTTGCTTCATATATTTTATAAACATCCTTATTGTTCTAAGGTTCCTAATCCATTCACAAACTCAATCCAATTCTAATTTGGGTGTGTGCTCATGATTTTCCATGTGTCCTCCCTTTCCTAGCCTTCCACCTTCCCCAAATTCGAGTAGGAGCCCATTGAGCTTCCCCAACTCACATGAGAGCTATTTTGGATGATCTATTTCGACCTGAAATGTTAGATATGTCAGATTTAAGCCTTCAGATCTTATTTGTGTCAGAGGTTTCATAGCATCTTCATCATTGTTGTCATAAAGCTAGGGAATCTAGTCCAAGTGTCTCACTATCTCCAAAATGACTCTTTCTTTCCCATGCAAGTTACAATTCTTCCCAAATTCAACCTATGATTCATATGGTCAAGTGTGTTATTCTTCTAAATCATCCAAGAACCTTTATGTTTTCCATGGATTCGAAATTGCAAGAGGAGGATGCCATGTGACACAATTTCTAGCTTGTGTGGGCCCCATAGTCTCCATGCTCCATTGCCACTTCAATTTTCTCTTGTATTTATTTAATAAGCTACATTATTAAATATTTATTCCATTCTAATGTATAAAAATTATTTATTAGCTCCCTTATTAAAATTCCAAATGTATCCATCCAACCTAGGGAACTAATAGGATTGGTGGAATTGTCTTTTTATGCAATTATTTGAATGGGGACATTACAGTTTCATCCTTAGAAAATAACTTGTGAAAAACTCTGCTGCAATTGGAGCTTCTATGAAGAAATATGGTTCTTTTGTGGAGAAGCATCCTGAATATGTGGATGTGAACCTCTGAATCTAAACTAAATGATTATGTCTAGAGGAATCTTCCTCTTTGGAAGAAGAAGAATATGCTCAACTGAATAAAAAATGTAGACAACTGCTAGATGAAAACTAGACCCATGTAGAGCAACTGAAATCAACTGATAAGAGAGAAAAATTGCTTGAGAATTTGAACCATGTGAGGAACACCCAAGAAACTGATATATTCCAGCCTTGAACATCAAAGCATGTGAGGTAAAAACAGCCCCAAGTGTTGGGAACAAGTGTCCAGGCGAATGCAGAATGTCCCCATCTTTACTAGTTCTGTGAGGAGATGAGCATGTGATCAAATAGATAGGTAGAGAAGCCCTAGGACTGTGGAGAGTGAATGCTTGAGCTCCATAGTCTGTTATAGCTTCAGAAATAACCAATGATTCACAAAATATAATATCATAAAACTCATAAGAGGAAACTAACATCAAATCCCGAGCAGCAAGTTTGAAGAAGACTTGAGGTACTTGATTTGTCACACCAAAATTGATGAGGCCAGCTACAAGCATGACTAAAGGCTCTTGGAACTTAAAAACTGAATCAAATAATATCACATTAGATGCAAATAAGATCATATTAGATCCAAATAATTTCATATCATATCCGAGAGTGTGGAATGATATCAAATCCGCAGCAGCAATTTTGAAGGATACTTGCGGTACTTGATTTTTCACACCAAAATTGATGAGAGCATCTACAAGCATTACTGAAAGCTCTTGAAACTTAAAACCTGAACCAAATAATATCATATCAGATCCAAATAAGTTCATATAATATCCAAGAGTGTGGAACAATGGTTCCAAGTGCCCCATTGAAATAGTAGATGCACAATCGTCTCCCTTTTCAACAAAATTCTGAATATTGGTGCATGCAATCATGTAGGAATTTGCTAGAAGCTCAAGATCAAAGAGAGTGAATGGATCAGTCCTCAAATCTGATATTCTTTCCAAAATATCCAAAGATTTAAAAAATATAATATCAGAAAACTCATGAGATAAAACTGACATCAAATCCCCAGCAGAAATTTTGAAAGATTTTTTTGGTACTTGATTCTTCACACCAAAATTGATGAGAACAACTACAAGCATTACTGAAAGCTCTTGAAACTTAAAAATTGAACCAAATAATATCATATCAGATCCAATTAAGATCATATCATATCCAAATAGGTTCATATCAGATCCAAGATGTGCTTCACCGAGATGGTAGATGCACAGTTTTCTCCTTCAAAATTATGAGTATTGGTGCATGCAATCATGTAGGAATTTACTCGAAGCTCTAAATCAATGAGAGTGAATGGATCACTCCTAAAATATAATATTATTTCCAAAATATATAAAGTATTAGTTTTTTGCACACCAACAACATCATTAGATATGGAGAAATCAAATTCCTCTTTATTTTCTGAAACAATCACCAGTAAACTATGCACAAAATTCAAAATAGAAGAATCACTTGAGAATTTTTGCATAGAATGGAAGGAGTGTTTTTCTTCAATAACAAAGATTCGAATGTATTCTTATAGATTATCCATTTGAGAAGATGAGATATTAGATATCTCATAAACTTCCAGAGCAACAGAAGAAGGAGTCACTACAAGCAGACTTTCTTCAATTCGAATTGACTGTGTGGAAGATTCTGCTTCTTATTCATCTTGAACAACTTCATTAGAGAGAATAGAGGACGAGAATTTTGAATAAAGAACTCTTGTGGTGTTGGGTGTGCTCTCCAAAGTTCTATAATGATCCTCATTGTTCTTGCCAAAGGTTCTATTCAATTATGTCCAGAGATCCTTTGGGTATTCAATAGAATCAATAAGGTAGCGCAAGCTTGGAGAAAAGGCCAGAAATATTCTTCCAAAATATCTATCACCGTTATTTAGTCAGTCATTCTCATCTTCATAAGACTCTTTACCAAGTCCAATAGATTCCTCATAGAGACCTTGTCTCTTTAGATATGCAATCATCTTCAATTTCCATTCTGAATATCTTGTGAATGGAATAAGAAGAGGAACTGGAAATCTCAAATCCATATGAAGTTGAACCTGCAAAATAATACTGCAAAACCAAAAATAATTCACACTATGTCAGAATCAATCCTTCCCTCTCCACATGTACACTTTTTTCAGGGTCCGTCATGCTCGCACCGCCACTTTGACTAAATTCGGAGGAAGCAAGGCTCTCTTTGCGAGATTTCTGTGGAAACCCAGCTGCTTCTGGTGTACAATGGAGAGTTGAAAGACTTGAATATTTCCTGAGGAGGCTCTGATACCATGTTAGAATTATTGTGCCATTATATCTTCATGTAATGAGTGCAATCAAATTCTTAATTATTATGCAGTGAAAAAATAATGAATAATACACAATGAACACAACAAATCTCACAGGAAACAGACAAGTATTGCTCAGTATAATTACAGTATAAACTTCATTACATCCTAGCAGTATACAATGGTAATACATAAAGAAGAATTCAAATCATGAGAGATGAATTCAAATCTACCAACTCAATCTGACTGCATGGCTAACTAGAAGTGTCTAAATCACTATCGGAGTTCAACTGGCTAACTCCAGATGTCTAATCCAGTCTCTCAATCAGTTACAATCAATCAAACCAATCTAACTGCAGTAGTAGATGAGAACTAGGTGACAATTGGCACCTTCCCACATGCAGCCATGCATAACGGGCGCTAACTAAACTGGATGATATCTAACTAAATGTAACTGAAGCATAATTAAGCTTAACTAATTACCAACTCCCAACAACTGAAGGAGGTTGGTGTCGGCACTCCCAGTGGCTCCTAAAATGTATGGATTGGTTTAGGAGGCACCTAAATTGATGCATGAAGGTGTAGTCAGTTCCAATTAGCCTCTATCAGTGTTCCCCACACTCTAGTGACTGGTACATGTGGCCCCATTAGGCCAAGTGGACTCAATGGTACTAGTGAACCCACTAATAACTAAATGACTCCTAAGTTAGGCAAATATAATCTAATAGATAGTTTGGACAAGGGAGGATTATAAATCCTAACAGGTCCTTATCTCCTTGTAGGAATTTTCGGAGTCTGTGACAATGTTCTCTACTCTATTTTCTGATTTTGAGGACTTGTGTTTGTCTTTCTCATGATTGACAATGTTGAGTAAGTATTCTACACCATAGAGCTGAGTGTCCCTTCTTCTTCATCAATCACAATTTCATCCCTTCTTATTCAATGCTTAGAAGGATAAGAGGTTATTCTTCTTCATGGGTTGTATCCTTTTGGATCAAAGTACACATTCCTCATCAGTTGAGGAAGCTTCCCTTATTCTCTTCTTAGTTTGTTCATAATCTTCGGTGGCATGAGTTGTTAGGTTTGATTGTCATCATCACCTAGCTTTTCTACCTCTCTTTGTGGCTCGGCCATATCATGAACCTCATATTCTTCTGAAGTTGTTTCTTTCGTCATTGTTTCTCTAACCCTAGGAGCTTTAGGTTCCTCTTCACGTACTTTGTTAGAGTGAATCTTCTTTGAGTGTTATGGTTGAACCGTTGTCACTTGTTCTTAGGATAACGTATCATTCTTATTTTCTTTTAGGTGATTTTACATAATCTTTTCTGCAATTCAAATTCAGTTGCATGATTAGAAATATTTCGTATTTTTCAAAACATATTAATAATGAGAAATTCTTATGCATAAAGACATATGCCACACAGTCATGCAAATATCTTAGCCAATGCTACAACATTCATCATATATGTTAACTTTCTAGATGCCTTCCACCTCTACCAAAACATTATTAACAGCGTGTACTACTCCCAATATGTCAGCGAAGAGGTTTCATTCTATATAAGTAGCAATGGAATGTTGTACAACACCACAGGGCACTTACCCATCACATGCATACTAGTAGTATATTGTTCATGAATGCAAACACTCTAACATGCATAATACATTTCCTAAATCTATGAATATAAACATGTACCTAGCTGAACAATATCATTTAAGTAACTAAATATATAGGAAATGACAATTAAACACTTATCTTTGTTTGTTTGGTAGACTCCCTCTCGGTCCTTATTTCCTTGCAGGAATTGTCGGAGTCTCTGACAGTGTGCTCTACTCCATTATCTGATTCCAAGGACCTGTGTTTGTCTTGCTTATGATTGACAGTGTTGAGTAAGTCTTATACACCATACATTTGAGTGTCCCTTCTTCTTCATCAATCACAATTGCATCCCTTCTTATCCAATGCTGAGAAGGATAAGAGGTTCTTCTTCTTCATGGTTTGAATCATTTTGGATCAAACTACACATTCCTCATCACTTGAGGAATCTCCCCTTATTCTCTTCTTGGTTGGTTCATCATCTTCGGTGGCATGAGCTATCGGGGTTGATTGTCATCATCACCTAGCTTTTCTTCTCTTGCTACTGAACTTGGCGATCCTCCTTCTGACACAAATTTCTTGAATGAAATATCTCCATGATATTGGGAGACCATTCAAGGTGGTCATCACCACTTATGCTTCCTTGACATTGTCTCCAATGGTTTTTAGTTACTCCTTGATCCGTGAGACCCGTGTGAAGTAGGATTGAATGCTTTTTGACATCTGTATCTTCACATCCTTGAGTTGAGTTCTCAAGGTCATATTCATGTTGATGTTCATTTCTTAATATAAGCTGGTCAAAACATTGAACATCTCCTTGGGAGTCTTCAAAGAAGATACATGTGAGTTCAACTAGTCCTTAATGGAATCTATAATAATCTTCGTGGATTTGACTAGGCTCTTCTTATGCTAAGTTTTGTCCTCATCTCCCTCTGGATCTACAAATTCTCTTTTGACATAGTCTTCTAGGTCATGCTCTTATGTATGAGAATCACTTTATAATTCTATTCTCTGAAGTGTTGATTGTAGAACATCAGGAGTCATTCTCCAATACTTGTGTGGTATCAAGTCAGGACATTGTGTTGTATCAAGTCATATGTATCCTCATATCATTAAGGTGTTGATGTTGTATTGTAAAGATTGTGAGTAATATCAAGCCGAGTCTTGTTAGTAGTATAAAAACTAGACTTGTGAGTAATATCAAATCAAGTATTCTCATAGAAGTTACCCTAAAAGTATTCTCATATAAAGTACCTTATGAGTCAAGTTGGCTTTCAGGCTTAGGTACCCCTACAATGAACTACTTTAGCATATGATTATATGGGTCGGGGTAATATATATGATCATCAGTATGTATGGAATAATTCTTGTGAGTATGATATGATAAGATGGATAAATAATACACGTATGGACCATGCATTAATTATTTAATGATAATGACATAAAGCATAGAGAAAGAGAATTTGAATTTCCCATGCAAATGTCTGAGTGAACTCAAGTTATAAAGATTTAGTAAAATATGAAGGCCTCAATCAATGCCTCAGTCAAAGCATTAGTTGAACTATTAATTAATGTAATCAGTTAAATAAAGAAGAGCTTAATGTTCATCAATCAGCATGCATCAATTAACTAAAGAGAACCATGTAAAAGTTAACAATAGAAATTGTGCATGGATGGCACTAAGAGTAAATCATCAATGACACTTAAGTTAGCCTATTAACTAATTGATCAATAGTCAGTTAAAGATTGAGTTCAGTTAACATTTAGTTCAAGTCAGTTAACATTCAATTAAAATAATTTAACAATCAATACAAGTAAGTTAACATTCAGTTCATGTAAGTCAACATTCAGTTCGTGTAAGTTAACATTCAATTCAATTCAGTTCAAGTTAGTTAACATTCAGTTCAAGACAGTGAACATTCAGTTAAATCTAATTGAGGAAAGGAAGGGCACTAATGTTTGCATGGAGGGAGTTCTTGCTAGCTCCTCCTTGTGAATGCACTATGTGGCTCTCTTAGTGTGTTTATTGAGCCTCCTATATGCTACCTTATACATGCTATGGTTTTTGGCTTGTTATTAATATGTTAGTCATATGGCAAGTTTAATACAACTGCATACAGTTGTTTTTGCAATGTTACATTCAATCTCTCTTCTCTATTGTTGTGGTGATATCTCTTATCGTGCAATCTGCTTATGTGTTGTAAACCATTCTAGGAAAATATATCTATCATATTCAAAGAATTGTTGGATTTTTCATCCTCCATGTTTGGAGGGTTTTCCCAAGCTTCACATGTGCTGAAATTGATCGATAAAAATTTTAAAGTTCAAGCTTCTCCGATTTTACTCAAAACATCAACATGAATTTATTGGATCCTTCAATATTGTGCTCAAGCTTGGTACTGTTTGACACCATGATAAAGTGAGAGCCTATTGATGCCTGGAAAATCCTAGGTACCGACAGTAGGGATTCTCTCCAAGAATCGTTCCCAACTAGATCGTTTACTGTTTGGTATGGGGAATCTGTCCGGTTAGCATCCCGGCTACCGTAGAATTAAAAGAACGTTTTAAGTTTATTTTACCGATTGCGGCCTGGTCCACCGTTTATGTGATTTTATATTTTAGGATGAAATGTAAGTGCTTAAACTAAATGCAAGTGACCGGTGAACAAGAACCTCACTAGAGATGTGTAGGTTCTTACCTCATGTCTTACCGCTCTTGCCCCACAATCACTTCTACGAAAGAAAAACAACTAATGTAATCTATTTTGAACAAATCTATCTAACCTATCCCCAAGGGGAGCAGAGATTGTATCTAACAGAGTAATGTACTGTAACACTGCATATGGAATTCTACAGGTAGTTGTTCAAATTCTACTTACATAATTACAACAGAAATAATATAAACAGAGATAGGTCTCTACCATTAAAATATTCATTATCATTATAAGCACAAGATTTCGAACATAAAGTAAAATCATCCATAATTGCAGAAATAGTTCATTAAGTTAGAACGATCTCACAGTTGTATAGCAGACTAAAACATAAATAGTTCAGCATTTAGCATTCCACACAATCCATTTGAAACTTGTACAGGCCTTCCTCCAACAAAATTGGTTTTCCTTTATTCATAAAAGAAGTAATTCTTCATACAAATAACAGCATGTAGGCGCTAGTGGAAAAAGTCCTTTCTAAACTCTCCTCTACTTCTATTTATACATTTTATAAATGACTTTGGACTACCCTTGCCTTTTGGGTTTCCCTAACTCCTCGACTTACAAAATTTGTCCTCTAGTGACTTACACTAGAAAAAATGGAAACAAGATAAAATAATTTACATAAAGTGCCACATGTAAACAAAACAAAACTTAGGAGGGCCCATCTGATCTTCCAATGAATTCTCTCTGTGCATCAACTTTTGCAACGATAGTCTTGAAATCTATAGCTCCAGCAATCTAACTGTCACTTCGTGTATAGCCAATTGTGACTTTATTTCCGCTGCTTTGGGTGGAGTTACCCTAAGCAGGTCTTCCAGAAGGAAATTACTAACTAAGGCCTGTGTAACCCAGCTTTTTACCACTTTCTCAGTGATGCATTTAATTTGTTGAATACTTAGTTCAACCTCCTGCACTCTGTCCTGGAGGTATTTCAAGTGTTCCTCTTGGTCCAGAAATTCCTGGATTCTTTTTGCTGCAGAAGTCTAGCACTTATTATGCATTGTGAGCATTCTTTTATAGAAATCTGTACACCTCTCCAAAGTTTTTTCGACCCCAACGGTCAATCTCGTAGCGGCCTTGCTACCGAAATGTAGGAGTTTGAATTCTATTCTCAAGCTTTCGGTATTCTTCAGTGGAAAATGCTCAGGGAATGCTGCATTAGTTTCTATCCAAGTCAATTGACCCTGAATATTTTCCGCAACTTCTAGTGACCTTGTTCTGTAATCAATTGATATTGCTGAAATTTCTTGCAATCTTGTGACTACTCGTTTAATCTTATAGACCTCTTCTGCAAGCTTTAGTTGGACCTGATATATTTTCCTCCTGATTAGGAGGGCTTGCTCTCGGAAAGGAGTAATATCAAGTTGTCATTCATTGGCTGCCTTGAGCTGAATTTCCAATGAGTTGTTTCGTGCCTCCAGCTCTACTACTCGGGCATTGATCTCTTATGCTTGTTTGTTGGCTAAGGACTTATGCGTCTCTAATTCTGCAACCTTGTTTTCAAAATATTTATTTTCTCCCTTTATGATCGTAACTGAAAGCATCAGGGCATCCTTTTCTGATTCTAAATCTTGGTAAGCTTTTTGGAGCCTTTCAAACTCTAAAAGAGTCGCCTCATGCTTTCTTTTTAATTCTCTTCCTTCTCCCCTTTCTTTAAATAGAGTGCTCTTTAATGTTCACATTCTCTCTTTGTAGTATTCTTTATCTTCTACCAATTTTCCAATGTTATCAGCATTAGCCTGAGCAGCTGCAACGCTTACTGATGTTAGGAACATGGGATCTTAGTCGATGCCTTTCATGACATTTTTCTCGGTCACCGTGACTACCTCAGGTTGAGTACCTACTTTCAATCTTTTCTCTAATTTCTGAACAATGGATTTCTTCTTTGGGTCAAAGAATACTGAGTCCAAGCATGCCAATGCATGCTGCTTGGACGGAGTAAAAGGCACTAATCCCAACTCAGCAAGAGGGAGGTGACCTCCTGTTATTGTGTCGACCATCATTGTGTCAATCAATGTAAATGGATGATCTACTGGATTATCCTAAGCAGTATCTTGTTCCAGAATCTCTTTGTCTTTATCTTCCTATTCTTTCTTTCTTAATTATTCGGCTACTTGTTCAGCTTCCTTTTCCAATCTTTCAGTTGATTCTCTTTGTATCCTTTCTTCTTCTTCCCTTTGAAGTCATTCTTCAGTGGCTTTCTTTTGAAGTTGCTCCTCTTCCACCCTTTGCCTTTGAGCTTCTTCAACTAGTAATTTCTCAGCTTCCTCCACTAGCCTTCGGGCCTCTTCTTCGCGTTGCTTAGCAACTTTTTCCTGTTGTTACTACTGTTCGATGATGTTGCTCCTTCCTTTTCCTCCCATGGTTGTGATCTTCTGTCTGAACCGCTTATTCAAAGCAGTCATATTGCATTTCTGAACATCTCCTCATCCTTGTCCTAATGATCGAAATATTCAAAATTAACCTTTACAAGCGCACAATGTGCATCAACCTTGCCCTGGGAATCACTCCTATGGAAATTCTTCTCACCAAAGTGGAAATTTTTTAGATTTTTCACAAAGTCTGGCGCGCTTCTTACCTTTGAGAATTTGTAGCTGCCAATACATAAAGGCATTGGTGGATAAACCGCCTTCTTCATGTCAAAAATAAAATTTCCAAATCCATATAGGAAAAGTTTTCTTACTGCCTATTTATGGACTATGTAATCTGTAGCATACCTAGGCAGTACAGACGGGGTTCTAGTCCCTCCCAACATCCTTAGATAGGTGCCTTCTTCAGAGAAAAAATAGTCCTCGTACTCACATATAACCTCTAGTGCACCCTCGGACATACACTTGCACTCCTCGAGAAAGATAAGCTGGTGTAGAGGCATAAGAAATTCTTCACAAATAAGCTTGTAGAAGTTGTGATACTTATGAGCCCATAGAATCTGATACGTAGTATAGATGGGTGTCTTGGCTTCATTCCAGATTCAGTATACTTTTGAGAATGGGTATAGGCATAAGATACAATCAATTAAATACGACCCCATGTAGAATTCTGATTTCTCTAAAGCAGGCCTCCTAGTGCTGCAGCTATATAGGAAGACAAGTTGTTGGCTACAATGTTTGTCCAGTTAAAGATAGTTCCCTGCATGGCCACATGATATATCAATGGGATCCAACCCATCTTATAGAACTTCCCATTTGCCCTGACGAAAATTTTGTTGAGCATCAGGGCTATAAGCCTATAGGGAGTGCGTAAGCTAGCAGATTCATATTCGCCAGAGGATTTCTGGTGAGATTGATTCCCTGCTATCATCATTAGCTTTGCACATTCAATATAGTCTAAACTCAAACTATTTATCCAATCATCCGTCATGTTGATTTCTGGGGTGGGTAGGTTGCAAGCTTTGGTTATGTATGCAGGGGTGAAGGAAGCAAAAAAATTTCCTTCGATGTTTGACATGATCATAGTACTTGCGTCTGCTCGAGGTAATATCCAACTGATCACCTCAGCACAAGGGAAAATTTCAGGGCGCATGGCTACCTTCATGATCCCTGATTTTGTTGTGTTTGTATACAAGGGTATATCTTCTAAGCCCGCATCTGGGACCTTCTGATCCTTGATCATGTAATATATATGTCCCCATTTGAACTCTGGTTTAGCTCCTATGACTGCTTTTGTGTCTTTGTATATTATCTCCATTCTAGGCAAGACCTCTAAGTCGGAGTCCTCCTCATGGACCTTGGCCTTCTTCTTCCCACCCTTTGCCTTTAGCATGTTGTGGGGTGAAGACTGAGGCTGTAACATAACCATAACAAAAAAAATGACTTAGAGTTACTGTGATAAAACATCATGCATTCATATTAATCGACTATACTAGAATGAACAACTATTATTAAGATGCAAGATAATGAAACCTAGATAACCAAACATTTTTTTTTTCAAAAATAAAATAGCCTTCAATTCTTAATAGGTTGAGGAACAACAAATATGTCTTTACCGATTCATCTTTAAACATCTCAAATGACAATGTGATGAAAGAATAGGTTATCTAGATACTTCAAGTATGGTAAGGTGTCTATTAGGTCAAAACTAGATTAGTTCAAATGCACGCTCTACATGTTGTCTTGGGATTTAGACCTCTGGTTCTATAAACCAATCACCTGGTACTTTAGATCAAGATCCAACTTGCACATTGACTAACTGGGTTTTCTTACAAGGTTTACCTGACCATTACACTTTGCTTTAAACATGAATATTCTAAGACTTCTCCTCGAAAAACTCTGACAGTGGCTATGTGACCTTGAAAATGAGGGCAACTTGAACCCTAGTTTGACCCAACAACCCAAGAAAACTTCTCGAAACCCCTACACTAGCCCTATGAAAGCAATAACTCCTAAAACCTTAGGTCAGATCCTGAACCATGATGTTCCTTGCTGTGAAAATCCAACGATGGTACCCTCCCCCGTCACTACATAAAAACATAAACCAGAGGAGGTGCAGTCGACGAAATGCTTGACTGGCCACAATATTACCAATAAGATATTAGAGACCTGACAGACCATCTCTACGGCTCGAAAGGTCAGAACACACATTACGACGAAGACAAATGGTGCAGAGCAGATAAAAACCATCATGGCTGAGTTAGCAGGTTGGGTAAAACTCAGTGAGGTGAAATTCTATCCTGATTAGTATGAGACAACTTCTGGTGGTTGGTAGGGGAGGATAAAACCCTAAATATTGGGGAAAGGCTTTTTATTTTTATTTTTAAACCGGCACAGGTAGAACACTAATCCCGTAAACATTAATTCCCACAAAACGCTGTTTATCAAAACCCCCCCTTAACACAATCAGTAAAATGACAAAGTTTGAGTCCTACCTAGCAAATGTTGTCGAAGGTACAGTGCTCAACGATTAAATACACAAGCTTCAACCAGCAATCGACAACTGGACGCGTAAAAAATAGGTAGCAGTAATAGTCCATAAAAAACTCCCAAGGCATATATAGAAAATCATGAAACAGTAATAAATGCGGCCACTGGGCGTGTAAATGAAAACATTGTTTTTGGCAACTAACACTTAAGCTGCATAGGGAAAAAACTTAGAACACAAAATCAGCAAGAAAGAGATAAAATATGTGACAGTGTCGGCTCCAACATTGGAGTTCCTCCGACACTATCGCAGAGATTCTTCAACAAATCCCGAAAGTGCTTCATCGGCAAAATCATGAAAAAGCTCAGTAATCATCATCGGGAGAAAAATTCTCGTGTTGCCGCACGTATCGGAAACAAACTCTGAGTTATGTCGATACAATTGGGAAAAAAAGCTTGAAAGAAACTGAAAAGACGAGCGAAAAAAATAAAACAAACTTCTGAATGAAAATAGTGTCGGGCGGTCAAATGAGTTTCTGCTGATAACTTCGGCATCAAAGGCCGAGTTGGGCCGAACTGTCGGCTCTAGTTGGCAAAGTATTTCGACGAAATATCTACACACAAACGCGTCGGCAAGGAAATGTGAGAATCGTCGAAAGCATCGGCTTAGAAACCTGAGTTTCACAAAAAAACCTATCAGCTTGAGAAGCCAAGTCTTTTCCAATACTCTTGGCTTCAACTCTTAAGTTTCGCCAAAACCCATCGGCTTTAAATCTTGAGTTTTGTCAATGTAGTTGGAAAACTCAACAAAATATTTCACAAGAAATGGTTCTGGAACATATCGGATGATAAAGCTAATTCTCCCCAATGTGTCGGCCAGAATCAATGAGTTCAGTCGACACATCGGATGCAAAGGCTGAGTTCTATCTTGGCAAAAAAGCTTTTATGACTCGTTAAAACTAAAGCTAAGTCATGGAAAGGATCCTCAAGAGGCAAAAGTAGTCTGGAAAAGGCTCACAAGCTAAACAATTCTAAGGAGGGGCCCTAAAATCATAATTTTTTTGGGCTAGTGGTTGCAGCAGCAACAAAACCTCATATGGAAATAGAGAGAATAGAACTTACCAGTGAGATTGCTTGCTTGCTTTAGTGCTTTTCTGGAAGAGTGCTTTTAGTGGACCTAGGGTTTGACAGAGAAACCCTAATTTTTTAAATTTGGGGTCTTGTAGCTCCAATTTGATATAAATATGCCCCTACTTAATGTGAACCGAGCAGTCTACTCCTTTTCCCAAAACTATGGATAGGACTATAAAATATTTGATGCCCTAGTTTCTTCGATTTCTTCTACGTAATTGCCTTGTCTTAATTTTGATGTATCTCTGAAATTTATGATCCTAAAGGTCTGAAATTTAGTCCTGGGGTATTCTAATATTTCTTCTTTCCAACTCGATAGGTTAGAGCAAAATTGGAATCACCAAGTGGAACTTATGTTCAGTTTCCCAAGGTGACCTGTTTGTGGACTAGTTCGGTATAGCAAAATTTTACAGACTTCCACGTGTCATTGTTTCAACTTTGGGATCTAAAACTCACACCAAAAAAACTACAGTTCGATTCCTATCTGAAACATCTGAAGAAATTATATTTGGATCTTCTTATCATGAGATATAGAAATTCTCCCTAGGTCACATTTTTAAGACTGAATTCAGGAAGAGGAAAAAACCTTATTTTGGACGGATCATATCTCATGAAGTATAGTGAATATGAGGCTTAAACGCGGACACAAGGTACATAAATATTTTATATTTAGCATGTATAAGTTTTAGATCCTTATTCTTCGCCAACGTCAAGTT
>LPNX010780283.1:295373-356511 GCA_001517045.1 Pseudotsuga menziesii
GAGAATGGAAGTTAACTGCAGTAAAGACTAATTACAATTTGATGATTTCCACTTAAGGAATAGAACAAAAGGAATTGGCTTTTCCATTTATGCTGAGATGACCTTGACCCAGCTGGAAAGCCTTATTCACCAATTCATCAGCCGAACTGTTAAACTCCCAAAGAATATGGAAAGATTGAACACTTTCAAAATCTTTAAGATGATTCTGAACTCTCAATAAAATGTTGTTTAAATCAACATTACAAAATTGCCTGGCAGAATTTAAAGATTTGATCAAGAGCTCAGAATCGCTAAAGATTTGGATTGACTTGTAGCCGATCTCCTTAGTGATCTGACAAGCCTTAAGTAGCCCATAAATTTCAGCCTGATTGTTCATCATGGAACCAAGGCCCCAACTAAAACTAGTTTTAATCAGCTTACCTGATGAATACACCAGAACCCCAGCTCTTGAAACTCTAGGATTTCCCTTAGATGCTCCATAAAAAAAATAGATGTTGAAGGAGAACTGATCCACCAGGAATTAAAATCAACTCTGAGGTCACGAATTCACCAAGAAGGAGGAATAGTTGGTTTAATGCATACGACTTTTGACAAACTAATCGGGATGGAGCCAATCCAATTAGCTATATTTGGTGATGGCGAGGAAGGGGACCTTAAGTTGACTGCCAATTCAGCAATGTGGCACTTGATTTTTCCAGCCACGACCTGTGGAGTGACATGCTGATCATTGAATATTATAATGTTCCTGGAGATCCATAAATTCCACCAAACTACCTTAGAGTATTGTTGCCAAAGTTTAAACTAGTCCTTATTGACACCGCGCGAATTTGGGCTACGAGATATCCAGTGCTGAAATTGCAAAACGGTTGAAGATTGAAAAGGAACATGATATTGAAGACTATGGAGAACGACCTCCCAAACTACAGAGGAGAAGCCGCATTCATTAAATAGATGGTCTGTTGTTATAGTTGCAGAGGTGCATAAACAGCATTTGAAAGGACTGTGGAACCCACGCTTTGCTAGATTTTCACCTGTCAGCAGTTTATTATGCAAAACAAGCCATGAGAAGAAATTGATTTTGGGAATGTAGTATGGAGACCAAACTGCTTTCCAAACTACAAGAGGAAGGCTTGGATCATTCGACTTCTGTTGAAATTCCAGATATCCTGAAGCAACTGAATAAGAACCAGAAGAACCCCATCCCCATTTAACTTTAAAGGATCTATGAATTGGAGCTAGTCCAGTAAGAGCAGCGAGCAATGTATTTATTTGGGTGATAAGATGATCAGGGAGCTCGGGAAAGGACCAATTAGCCCAATTTCCATTGTTATCCCAGGAACAAATATCTGCCAACCGAAGTAATCCTTTGTTCGAAAGCCAATCCTTGAGCTCATCTAACATAGTTACAGCAGAGAAGGGAATATTGCAAGAGATTTTATCCTCCCATAATCGAATCTTCTTCCAGTTTCCTGGAATTCGATATAATTGCTGATTAAATTTATCTAAACCTTTTTTCTGCAAAGATTCCAAATAGATGTACCTGTAGGAGAAGAGCAAGAGGTTGTTTTTCTCAAAGAACCGCCATTGAGATATTTCATCCTAAAGATTTTGCTGATAGGATGATTTTCTTTGGCATAGAGTTTCCATAGAAGTTTGCCTCCCAATGCCAAGTTAGCCAGACTAGGATCTCGAATTTGAAGTCCACCCTCAACAATAGGTCTTTTTAAGATTTCCCAACTTACTAGATGCATTTTTGTGTGCATGCCTTTTCCTACACTCCATAGAAAATCTCGCAAAATTTTAGCAATATGAGAAGAAATAGACTTCGGAGCAAGGAGGGATGATTGAAAGATAGGAAGGGAGGAGAGAACAACCTTTATTAGAATCAATTTCCCTGCCTTGGTTAGCCATTGGCCACCCCAAGAATCTATTTGCCTTTAATCTTAGCTAATAAATCAAGCCATAGAGAGGAAGGGCTAGAACAAAGCATTAATGGCAGTCCCAAATATTTGATCTTCTCCCATTTATCAAATCCAGGAAATCCCAAAGAGTTTGCAATTCGGGAAATAGAGACATGATCTACATTACATCCATAAACAACACTTTTTTTCATTCATCAGAGCGCCTGAGATAAGACAGTAAGTTTGAAGTATGTCTTTAAAGGCCCGAGCTATCTTTAGTGAGGCCCCTCCAAGAAGGAGAGAATCATTTGCAAAGAGGGAGTGGTTTATTCGATCAATCCCCCGTGCAATTTTTATACCAGGAATGAAACCAACTTCCTTTTCTACAGTTAGTTTTCGGCTGAGCATTTCGACCATTAAGATGTATAAAAAAGGAGATAGCGGACACCCTTGGCGAAGACCTCTAAAAGCTTGAAAAAACTTTGTTGGTCTACCATTGACAAGTGGCGCAATCGAGGGGCTCTCTGTACATGCTTTAATCAGCTTGACAAACTCCAGGCTAAAACCAAAAGAGAGAAGGACTTGAAAGAGGAAGGGAAGCTTTACTCTATCAAAGGCGTTCTTCATGTCAAGTTTGATAAGCATGCCTTTCTCCTTTCTTTGGAAGCTTGAACGTAGGGCTTCTTGAACCTGAATTACATTATCTATTAAGTTCCTACCTTTTACAAAACCCCCTGGAGAGGAGAGATAAGCTTACTTAGCAAAGGCTTGAATCTATTAGCTAGAAGTTTGGCTAGAATCTTGTAGGAGGCATTGCACAGCGAAATGGGTCTGAACCTGTCAAAAGAAGAGGGGTTAGCTTCCTTAGGGATTAGAGCAAGAAAGGTGGAGTTAGTATTACCTCCAACTTTAGCTTTTTTATGGAAAGATCAAATCTGATTTAATAATATTTCAACGGGCTCTATAAAAGTGAAAGGAAAAGCCATCCAGACCCGACGCTTTATCTGGCTCCAATGCCCAAATGACTTCCATAACTTCTTGTTCAGAGAAAGGTTCCAATAGAGCTTTGTTATCCTCTGAGTTCAGAAGTGAAGGAATGTTTTCCAAAAAGTCAACAGAACCCTCTTCATCAGATAGACCATCCTCCTGAAACAATAGTTGAAAATGACTTATGGTAGCTTGCTTTAAATGAACATGACCTTTAATAGATGTTGCTTCCCCTGTGGAAATTTTAGAAATACGATTCCTTGACAATCTAGATTTGCATTGTTGATGGAAGAAGGCTGTATTTTTGTCTCCTGCCGGCAACCATAAGCTTCAAGATTTCAGCCTTAGAAATTCCTCTTCTTGTCTAAAAGCTTGAGAGGTGTTGAATTGGGCAGATTGTTCAAGAGCTAGTTGAGTTTTAATTATTTCTCTTTTTTCCATTTCAAATTGAAATTCTAATAATTCAATAACTCTAGATTGTCTACTACTAGTTGGTGTGATTTGGGGATTTTTAATCCAATTTTTTAGCGCAAACTTGGTGTTTTTAAGTTTTTGTTCCCACACATAATAGGGAGACCCAACCACATACTGTGTCCAAGCTTGTACCACAATGTCAAAGAATCCATCCCCGTCGATCCATAAAGGGATGAAACGAAAAGGAATAGGCCCAAGATCTTCCTCCTCTTCAATCACAAGGGAAATTGGATGATGGTCACATGATAATTTGGGCCAGATCTTTGAGGAAATAACAGAGTTACCATCCAGCAGAGAGCTGCTCACCAAGAATCTATCTAGACATGCAGCTATGTTGGCTACTCCTATTCTATTGTTTGGCCAGGTATAACGACCCTTCTTTGGCTTAAAATCAATCAGATCCCAGGTTTGGATCCTCTGTGGTGCTCAAAACAACAAATTTATTCGAAGCTATGATAGTTTCAGCCACCTGTACATTCTTCCCTTCTGTGTGAGTTCCATTCTTAACCTTTCCTTCATTACCGATATTTCTTTTGGTTTGATTGGATTGACCTGTTTTCTGAATTTGAGTCCACTAAGGATTTTCTTTTTCAATATCATCTTCTGTTCTTTTTTTACAATTTATGGTGAAATGGCCGTAGTCATGGCAGAAACGACACTTAAATGGGATTTGTTCATAATCTAACTCCTGTGTATAAGACCAATCAACAACTGTAAGGTTAATTGCCTCAGGCAGACCAATTTTGAAGTCTACCTCAATGCAGATTCTGGCACAAGAGAATTGATCTTTCCTTTTAGCTCTGTCAATGTATTTATCGAGCTTGTTTCCAATGGCTTCAAGGGATTCTGAACTCCAACAATGCAAGGGCAAGTGGGGAATTCTTACACATACAGGAACTTCCGACGAAACATCTTGAGTGGGGTCAAAGTCTGGGCTCCATTTATTTAGGTAAATCCCCTGAGGGCCCATAAAGTATGGACCATTATGAAATATGAGGTCACGATCATCTGTAGAGTCAAAAACAAATACGCAATACCCTCTTCCTACGAAGTGACTTCTAATCCCTTCAGATAGTAAGGGTCTCCAGTTTCTTTGCACCCATCCATATATAGCCTTTGGAGATGGCCAAAGCCCCGTGAATTGCCCAATTAGGCTACACTCAACAAGGCTTAAAGCATATCGATGAGTCCTTTTTGCTAGAAGTTCCACTGATGGAATGTCGACTTTCTTTACAAATTTTTGCAAAGGGCCTCCCTTCCTCTTTCCACAGGAAGATATCAACCTCTTAAAGGCATCAAATTTTGACGGAAGAGGTAGGGGAGGACTCCTCCCAGATTCCATCACCAGAACAGAAGCCAAAAACAGCTCATAGCTCTGTCCACTACATGTAAATCAAGATAATTAGAGCCCTGCACTCCATCTACACCTACGACCTCCAACAAACAGAACTGCGAGGATATTGGAGCTTTGAAAAGCTATCTGAAGTCACATTCACTTGAAAATCCATGAGCACCTCCAAAGACAAGGAATGCGACTGGCAGAGCCTAAATCAGATGACAACCAAGTCTGAGCTAGCCCTATTCACCCAATCTATGCTCCAGAGGCCAAAGAAGCCAAATCTGAACAAGAGGAACAGATCTTGAAGCAAGATCCTTCCACACACAGATGTTGGATCTCTGGAATCATGCTAGAAAAGCACAGCCATAGGTGGATTTTCAGTAACACTCAATCCAAGAACAAAAGAAAGAGACTAAGCTATGCTATCATCAACGGATTTGGTCTTGGAACAATAATTGAAAGAAAAACAACAAACAACACTGCAAATGGCCAAGAGTCACTCATGCTCTCTCCCCCACAAAGACAAGGACCTAATCCGATCAATAGCCAGACCGAGCCAATATCTACTTGAAAAATGCACCGATTCACTAAAAGAAACCTCCAAATAGCTTCCAATACTATCTACACTAGGCTTCAGCAAAACCAGATCACCAACTGAAACCAGCGAGCCTTACAGAAAATGAGCTCCTCTTCAAAAGCCCTGCCATAGAGCTACTCAGGCAACTCAAGGAAAGCCGAGAAGCAGCTCCCACTGGCACCAGGCTCCAAACAGTCCGATCACGTGGATCTGTAAGGAGTCCAAACTCCACAAGAAGCTGAACCAGGTTGAGAAGAATTCAAAAGAGTTCTTGGAGCGAAAAAATGTTCTTGGAGCGTTCAAAAAATCATATTCCTTGTCGGGCAATAAAGTATTAATGAATAAATCATTACATATCTTACTACTATATATATAGCTTCAATAAACAAATCCCTAACTACTCATGGTCCCACTATTAATGAGGGTCAACCACCTAGGGGCCTTTATTTAATAAAGAGGACCCTTTTTCATTAAGTCACTACCCACTAACTATTTGATGGGCCTTATGGAATTATACATTGATAAAGTAGGGGAGGTTAGGGTAGGACCCAAACATGCCCCCCCTTCAAAAGTAGCATTGTCCTCGATGTTGGAGATGGAGAAACTGCTACAAAATTGCTAATGGTTCCCAAGTACCATATTTTGGTGAGGTATACTTCCACTAAATCAAAACTTCATGGATAATGTGATGACGTAGATGATTCTTTCCAGTGTCCAAACATGGTTATGGTTAGAGCCAAATGGAGCCTTGTTCGTCTAGTTCTGATAATGTAGTTTGAACTTGACAATTCTGAATGATGGGTGAATATTGGAGTGTGATGGGAGCACAAATTTGTAGCCCACTTGACCAATGCATTAAACAATATGATATGGGTTGCAAAAATTTAGTGCAAGCTTTTAATTGCCTTCAACGTTGATAGAGGTATGCTTATAAGGTTAGAGGCAAAGGAACACTTGGTCACCTTCTACAAATGAATGCTCTGAGTGGTGTTGGTCTAATTGTTGCTTCATGCAACATTGAGCCATTTTCAAATTTTCCTTTAAGTGTGTAAAGAGTGATGAAGCAGACCATCGATTTCCTGCATTTGGAAGTACCTAGTAGATAATAAATTACCTTAGAGAGTGCTTGTTGGCCATAAACTACATCATATGTTGTCATTTTTGTAGCCTCATGATAAGTGGTATTATACCACCATTTTTCCTTACATAACCACTGTGGCCATTGGTCCTGCTTTTTGTATGCAAAACTTTGCAAACAGGTTTCAAGACACGTTTTGATTGCTTCTATTTGACCATCTATTTAAGGATGACAATATGTGTTCATTTGCAACTAGGTGCCTTGTAGTTTAAATAATTATTGCTAAAAATTACTAGTGAATGTGGAATCATAATTTGACACAATGGAGGTAGGCGTGCCATGAAGTTCGAATATCCGGTCTAGAAAATTTGGTCAACCATTATCAATGTAAATGGGTGATGGAGAGCATAAAAATGAGCATATTTTGAAAGTCGATCAATTACCACCATGATCACTGATTTGTTACTTGCTTTTGGAATACCAAAAATAAAATCCATGGAAATGCTAGTCAAAGTAATGGTTGGTATTGGAAATGGTTGCAATGGCCCAATAGTCTTCATTCTCTCACGTGTGTTCCTTTGGCGAGTGTCACATCCCACTACAAAGGTAAGGATATCCTTTTTCATGTTTTCTTGTAAGAAGGAGCACCTATCGCATGGTTAAGTTTTCTGAAATCCTGAAAATAGATGAATGTAATTATGTTAATATTGTATGCTTTAAAGTAGAGATGGGTAGCAGAAAAAAGATGATTTATATATTGCAATATATCTTGCTTCGAAGTTTAATCCTAGGGGACGTTGGGATCCTCTTGGTGTCACTTGATGAGTTGAGAAGCAGTATCATTGGTTAGTTATGCTTGTCTAGCTTCCTCTAACCATTCAAGTCCCAAAGAGGATAAGGCAAATAGGGATCCCTCTTCCTCATGTTTCCTTGACAATGCGTTTGCCACAATATTGTTTTTCTTTTTCTTTTTTTTGTAGATGATCTCGCAATCATATCCAAGCATCTCAGTAACCCATTTATGTTGCTATGGGGATGAAAACCTCTATTCAAAAATATACTTCAAGTTGTGGTGATCTAAATTGATTCAGAAGCGTCACCTTATGGGATACAACCACCATGCATCAACTGCATGGAGAATGATCATTGTTTCTTTCTCGTAGGTGGACTTGCCCAAATTCCTATCACATAATTGCTTACAACTAGTGAATGTTAAGGGTCTTCCATCTTACACTAAGAGTGCACGTAATCTCTTTTTAGAAGAATCATATTCCACTACAACATTTTCAGTAAAAAAAAGCATGATTAAGACTAGCATGGTGCACATGGCTTGGTTTAAAACTAAGAATGGTTGTTTTGTCACTTCACTCCATGAAAAGCATTTTTCTTTGGTAGGGTTGTCAAAGAGGCTCAAATTTTGCTATAGTTCTTTACAAACTTCCTATAGTAGCCCGTAAGGCCTAAAATTCCATGTAATCTCTTCAAGGTTTTAAGATTGGGCCATCCATGCATTACCACGACCTTCTTGGGGTCCATTTCACCTCATCTTGTCCCATAATGTGACCCAAGTATTCAACCTCTAAGACACTAAAAGCACATTTGGAGCATTTAATGAACAACTGACTGTCCCAAAGGAATTGCAAGGCCTTACCAAAATGTTGTACACGAGCATCCCAAGTTCTACTGTCATTCAAGATGCAATCAAAGAAATCCAACATAAAATTACAAATATATGGCCTCAAAAATTTAGTCATTAGCCTCTCAAAGATAGAAGGGGAATTACAAAGTCGAAAGGGCATTATCAAAAACTTTTAATGGCCTTCATGTGTGCAAAAGCCTATTTTCGAAATATTAGCCTCTTTCATCCTAATTTGGTGGTATCTTGAATGAAGTTCGAGTTCGGTGAAAAATTTAGCACCATGGAGTTCATCGAAAGGATCATTAATGACTAGGATGGGAAATTTATCTTTGATGTTCAACTTATTAAGGGCACAAAAATATGGACACGTATCCCAAGTGCCTTGTTTTTTTAAAACCATGAACACTAGGGATGAATTCAAGCTAGTGTTGGGATGAATGACAACCGCCTCCAGTAGCTCTGGAATGATCTTCTCAATTTCATTATTTTGTGCAAATGGGTGCTTGTAGAATCATACATTCAGTGGTTGAATGCCCAAAATAAAGGGAATGCCATGATTATGCTCAACTCAAGATGGGGGTAAACTATTCAATGTCTCAAATACCTGCTAATGTTTGTCCAAAACCCTCTACAAGTTAGGTTGGATTTTTGGTGCAGTGCTATCTAGATCCTATATGACATGGAAGTGAGTAATGATACCCGGTTGGCATTTCTTCAATGATTTTTCCATCCAATGAGAACTTATGATTTAAGGGGAGCCTGCTTGGAGGCCCTTGAGGGTGTGAGTATTAAAGTCTTGAGTAAAAATCAAGTATAATTCTTTGAAGTCCATTGTAATTGGACCCAGTTTTCATAGTCATTATGCCCCTAAAACTATACCACAACCACCCATATCTATGGACAACATATGGGTTTTGAGATGATAGTCACCCAATTGGAGTCTCACTTTTTCATAGCGCCCCCCACATTTTATCATCTCGCCATTGTCTATCATAATTTTAAACTTAGGTACTGAGTGGACATAACAATGGAGTTCTTGAAGCAATTATCGATGGATAAAGTTGTGGGTGCTGCCATGATATAGATTGTGGAAGGAATGAAATGGATACTAGGAAAATAAATGTCGTTAAAATGAAATAAAGAGAATCATTTGGTACAAAATTAACTCTTTATTAAATTAAAATAAATCTACAGGACTACATCATGAATGTATGGATGAATGGATGATGATGATCCTTTACAAAGAGACCCATATATATAGTATTTATGGGGTGCCTCCTAGGAGTCATGTATTTCCATTAATTCATTTATTTGTTTTATTTTTTTAATACCATGGGTTACATTAAACGATGGGTGAATACCATGGGTTGCAAAAAGCCGGTACCATGGATTTTCTCATTATTATTATTATTTATTGTTTTTCAACAAATACCATGGGTGTATACCATGGTTTTACCGAGACCATGGGCTCCATGGGTGATTTGGTTAAAGAGGTGGATTTTCACTTGGATCATGCCATTATGAACCAAAGCTACTACTTTGTGGTGCTTGATGTAACCTATAAATTTCAAGGTTTGTGGGACTGCAATAGTAAGCAAAGCATGAAGAGAGACGAGTTGTTCTTCTTGATGGACTTCAGGATTCAATTATTCTTACATGGGAGGAGTTTGGTCAACCTCGAATTGATGAGTATCTTCCATAATGATGTATTCAATATGGGTAAGAGTGGTCACATCAATTTGAAATAACATTTGTTCTTTACATTTACGATTTTGAACATACTTTTCATCACAATTATAGCAAAGTCTCTGAATTGGTTGGTCTTCCATTTTGGTTGGAGACAACTTATGTATTTTCAAGGGAGGAGAACAAATTATGCTTAAGGAATTGAACTATGTAGGGTGTGAGTGAGAAATGAAAGAGGGTTTATTAGTTTGTGCATTGGTTTGCCATTTGTGCTTTTAAATCCGTCTAAGATACCTCTAACCAAGTAGTAGGATGTTGCATTATGACTTGTGCTTTAATCACCTTCTTGAGGCCACTAATGAAACATTATTTATAGGAAGAATATGTTAATTTCTATGTACATGTGACTAATTACTCAGAGGCTGAGATAAAGTCTATGACTAAGCGTGTTCGGTGTAACTTGGTAAGCCATCCCAAATAGTGAGTATCTTGCTTGTAACGGTCATAGACATATTTAACAAATAAAATCTAGGGGATGAGGTGTTCATGGGGATTTTTATGCCACTTCCATTGTTCACATTGTTTTGGATCCAAATACAAGACCCATGCCCTAAGTTTCATCATATCATCATTAATTCCATGAAGGAATAAGTAGTGTTCCATTTGGATGACCCATCTTGATGAGTTAAAACCATCAAAATTGTAAAAGTCTACTTTAGGAAATTAGTTCTAGGTGTTATTATCCATGGAGTGTGGGTTGGATGTGAGGACCCAAAGGGGGTTGCTAGTGGCTAAACAATCCCAAGTGATATGTTCCTTCCTAGTGTGGCTCGCTATTGTGTGTATTCCAAGGACTTCTTCTAACATGCTATGGGATGTCAGCCAAGCGAGAAAGTCATTTATCCTCGCCAACTTCTAATCTAACTTTTTATCCAACTTCTAATATAGGTTGCATACTTCCTTATGTATTGGATATAACCTGAAAATCAGACCCCAGAACTTCATGGGAAAAAAATGGAGTCAAAATTTCAGGATGACTTGTTCAAAGGAATTGAATATTCTATATTAGTGACAAACCTGAACTTGCAAAGAGTGTATCTCCAAAATTATGGTGACCCATGTGTTAAATTTTGACAAAAAAGTTGGAGAGAAAATGACAAGATGACTCGTTTGAAAGAGCCAAACCGTAGTTTTAAAAATTCTTCATTTTTGGCCTAAGAAAGAGCTTCGATACCACTTGTAATATACTTAAGCCCACAATTTAAGAGAAATCATAGAAAACAAAAGGGAGAATATATAGAACCAAAAAAATCTCTTATATGAAAGATATTCAAAATAATGAGTTATCTTCACTTGCCTCTTCAAGGGGGCAACCTGCAATAACAAAGTTCCAAATACAATAACAATTATTGACAAAACATTACATAGCTTACTACTCTATATATAACTTCAATAAACAAATCCCTAACTACTTGTGATCTCGCAATTAATGAGGGTCAACCACCTAGGGCCCTTTTTCATTAAGTCACTCCCCACTAACTATCTAATGGGCCTTGTGGTCTGTACATTGATAAAGTAGGAGGGTTAGTGTAATATCCTAACAAAGGACAATGGTTGAGGCATAAGTATATTTCTGCCACATCATGTAGATATGTGGGGGGTGGTCATATGTCTTGTAAATCTCATGGTATTCATTTAACACATTTCTCGAGAACTTGGTTGATGGAGGCAATGCTGGATTAGAGGATGTGTCTGTGACTCTTATCGATGGACAATGCTTTGCCACATAACCTTCTTCTTTGCATACAATGTACTAAATCTTCTCCCTGTTGGTCTTGGCGTGACTTAATTCTTGAATTTTCTTTCTTAGGGTCGATAGTTGTGTTTGGAATTAAGCAAGCTCAATCATTACACTAGCTAAGGGTAGGGTTGCAACACCTACGTTTGTTGTACCTAGGTACCCATACATAGAATTAATCTTTATCACCTATGCCAAGGCATTTCATTGGGCGTTCCATTGTTGCTACATCAATGACACTCTAGTCAATGGTAATAGACCCTGAATGAACCATTTTTTATGTAGTGTCTCGTGGATTAGTTAGGAAAATCAATTGATTAGGTCTTAGAAGCACCGATCATATTCCTAGTCACTGTCATCGATACATTGCTTTATCTTCTTCATCTTGGTGCAACTTTGTTGCTCTAAGTTTGGCCTTTGAATTTTGGCACGAATTCTGCTTTCACTTCATCCATATTTTTGGGCGTACCCAATGGATTGTTTTGGATGAATTACATGTACCAATATAGATCTATCACCATTAAGGTGATTTGGAACTATAGTCATTTGGATTTTAGGGTAGCAACCCCTTTTCCCCTTTATATTAATTCACACAAGAACCAAGGTTGTTTTGTGTCACTATTTCCTTTTCTTGGAAACCTGGGAAGTTGAATTGTTTAACTCTTAGTTGCTCTCACCATGTTGTTTGTCAGATATTAACTAAAAGAAATCCCTTAAGCCCTAGTTGATTAATAAAACCAACCCCTCCTCTCAAACTATAATTAAAAGTTTATACTATACTTCCACCAATACTAATGTTATTCCCTCCACTTGGCTACCCATCACTATCATTCTCGACTCCATTATTAAAACATGCTTGTAAACTAGAATTAAAGATATTTTGGGATTATTGTAGTATTTTCAAGGTGCATAAGGGGTGGTGATTATTATATCTTGGCTTCACTATCCTTCAATCATACCATGTATGTTTCTTGCAAGCTTTCTATCTCAAATAACCAAAACACGTTGTTGAGCACCTCTCCTTCTGGTGGCTTGAGGATAGTGGTGTCCTAGTGATTTGATATGCATTCTCCTTGGATGCAACTCCCTATTGTAGGGTCCTTGAATCATTTGACTCAATATGTATAACTACTTGCTTCACTCCACCCGTCAACTCTTTTGACTCTCTAAACACTTCTTCTCCCTCTAGTTCGCTCCTTAGGCCCTACTCTACTACCAATCCTCGCTCTTCCAATCACCAACCAACCTTTTCTCCTTGCTTCTGCAACTCCTTCAATTCCTTCAAGTGAGATTATATGTTCCTTTTCCTATTCATTTCCTCCTTAACCACATCCTCTCTTTGATGAACCTCCTTCATTTTGTTCAACCACCACTGCCTTGTTATTGCATCTCTTTTACTATTCTCTACACTCTCCATAGAGCTTGGGCTTTCTCCATAGTATAATTTCCCTTCTACTTACTTTTATAGCCCCATCCTCAATCATCCTCATGTGTAAGGGCTTACGCTTCCATGGTCGTTGGGTTGAGGGGCATATAATTTTCTTCTATTGGGAACATTTTCACCCAAATCATAACCTCCTTCACTGGTCTCTCATGAGCTCCCTTATTCAGTTGTTCTTATGCTCTTGAAAAAGGATTGTTTCAACTCTACAATGAACTCAATGATGTATCCTTTGATAGTCATCCTCACCCAAAATTCAATTTCCCTTGCAACCTCATGCTTGAACCTCTATAGTGCAAGCAGGTTTTGGATGTTCCACTTGATCTCTCTCTTCCTTTCCAAGATGGTCACATATACTCTTGTAGTCTATTTAGCCACTCAAATAGTACCATCGAGAATTATAATTAGAATATTTCATAATTGTCATTGTTCTCATGGATCCATCACGACCAATCACCCTTAATGTATTGCTTCTCAAAGTCGTCAATATGTTGATACCACCAATCTTCTATGTAACATTGGGTTAGCTCGACAACCATATTGCTAAAATGCCATACACATAATGAAGGGTCACAACAACGAAACCATTTGTTGGCTTGACCCTAGACCAAGGTCCTTAATGATGCCCAACAAATGGGGTCCTTTGTAGTCCAAGCATTGGCATATTCAATCTCTAGGATGGGGAAGGTCTCATTTGAAGCGTTGTCCCGAGATTAAAGGCTATATAGGGCTAATGCAACATGGTTGTCGAGACAGACACTTAACTCAATATACATGAATTTTCTTAGTTCTTAGGTTGAACATTACTTCCAACTCATATCAATGCACTCGAGGACTATCTAACCATCATAACCAACACTATCATCCTACATAAGTGTGCAACATATATCATATAATATATGGTCCATTCATCAACATAATTAAGAGACATCAATACAACACATCATCACCATATGTAAGGCAACAAAAAAATTTAATTGAGGCCTCGTTCAATTAATATCTTATATGAACTAATACATTTAACAGATTGGCTCATATCCCTTACCACTAGGAAGATAACTCATAAAGCAGATTAGTACCTTAACCCAAAATTTATTACGAACTTGACAACCATAAACCATCTAGCCAACACAACTATTAATCAACAACCTTTTTAGTCCTAAGCCTTTAAAATATATCATTGCCCCCACGGGAATGAAGGTACATTCAACTATCTAGAGTCGTTGTCCTTCTTCCAATCTCAAGTTGTTGAACTCGTTGTTGTCTCCTTTTGCTTCAACGCTTCGATCAAATATCTTTCTCATTTGGCCACTTCATCCTTGACGACCTTGGATCGTGCTTATTGATCTGAAAATGGTCTTCTTAATCATCGAGGCTCTTTACTACTCCCAATGGGCTCTACCATGCATGACACAACTTTTTGTCCTTTTTGCGTGTTAAGTCTGCACCACTATGTGCTACTTGATGCTACAACATGACTTTTTTCTAGAATTCAAAATGAGGGGCCCAATAGAGTGAAAAGTAACATTTGAAGGGATAGTAACTAAATATGTTTTATTTTCACCTTTCTATGGGTTTTTAATATTGTAATTTTTTTCTATCAATGTGTTTCACTATTTATTATCCAGTTGATTATTCTCACACCTGCACCCATACAATATTCTATAGAAGATGAGGGGAAGATTGAGAAACAACACATGTTAATCTCATATCCAATCAACCATTATGTTAGCATGAGTGCCACTACCTTTATATCACCCTGATTGACATAAAGATAACGGTATGTTGGGACTTGAGGCTACTGTGAACTAGACCTCACAACTAATGTATGGTAGCACATAATATGAGATTTATTTTTAAAGTCATAAAAATATTCCAAGATGCCAAACATAATGTATCGAATTGTTCATTATTCACAAATACATCCATACAATACGTTTAATAAAGAAGAGAAGGGTTGAATAAGCACACATATTCATCCCATAACGAATTAACCAAGGGCATTACCTCATAACCAATTAACCAAAAAACATTATCTTTATAAATACCCAATACATGTTCATTTAACAACCAATCAACCATCATATTTGTAAAAGGAATATAATCTCTTAAACACTCCATAAAACGAGGGAGAAATCAACCACTAAAATAACCTCACCTCATAAACACTCCATTAAAACTAGGGAGGAATCAACCACTAAAAGAACATAACCTCATAAACACTCCATTGAAAAGAGAATGAAAAAAAGTGAAATACATGTACCCTAAGCTTTAGAAAAACTTATGC
Organism: Pseudotsuga menziesii; assembly: GCA_001517045.1. Lineage (NCBI taxonomy): Eukaryota > Viridiplantae > Streptophyta > Pinopsida > Pinales > Pinaceae > Pseudotsuga > Pseudotsuga menziesii. The sequence continues at coordinate 310,581 of LPNX010780283.1, forward strand.
CGAAAAAAATTCAGCCATCAACCTTATATGATCCAACATAATAAATTGTAACCTCATAAACACTCCATTGAAATGAGAATGAAAAAAAGGGAAATACATGTACCAGAAGCTTTAATGAAAAAAGTGAAATACATGTACCAGAAGCTTTAGAAGAACTTATGCAGAGAAAATCCCGCCATCAGCCTTATATGATCCAACATAATAAATTGTACTTTCGAACTCCTCAAAACCTAGTTTATAGGAGTCGAGGCCATTTTGGTTGCAGTGCAAGAAGATTTGAGGCCACCTACAAACAAATAGAATGATCTGATGTTTTCGTTTCCCTGGAATATACCATTTCAGGTTTAAGAAACAGTTTGGGACGCAGTCATTTTCTCCATTATTTTGGTAAGTCATAAATCCTTAAGTGAAGCGTTCTCTTTCCGGGTTTTAGAAATACATGACATTTTTATCTGAAAATGCGGGGTTGTCATGCCTTCAGATGGACACTGATGTAAATTAAACAGCGTTGACAAATTTAGCCTCTTTTTCAGCTTTCATGTTCTCTAATTTTCTTATTGTTTTCAATGTTTTTGAATTCAAGATTATCAAAGGCAACATATAGTAAACTTGGCAAGGGATTGAGGCCTTGGTTCTCTTGCAGCTGTAGGTACTAGGCAACCTTTAGCGTTGGGTTACGTCGCAGGTATACACCAAATATCTTCATTTGTTTTAAAAATGAGTTTACCATTAGCAAACTCTCAAGTGTCTGAACATTTAAACTAGGGCCATTTTGATTAGTTTTTTAACATGAAAAGTTTCTAAGCTAGAGCATTGTGGTATTCTATGTGGTTGTGTTAGATGCTGGCAAATTTGTGCACATACCTTGTTGGTAACAACTGCTAGAATTTTAATTTTTGCATCATTCATGTCAGATTAATGCATCCAGTTCCTAAAAGGTTGCATAGATGAAATCATATTTCAAATCACCATTATAGTGAAACCATCTCTCAAATCAATATTACACTGAAATCAAATTTGGTCTGAGCCCTAAAACCCGGTTTCTTAGCAGCTTTCTAGTGGTGTGTCATAGAGCTAGTAATTCGGTTGTTTGTTGCTGACTGTATATTATGGTTGGCCTGTTCTTTTTTGACGACCGGTTGGGAAGGCATTCTCTCAACTAGGCTCAGGTCAGTTTAGCTGGGTTGTCAGCGTTGCTTACCACAATGTACATATTCAATGAAGGCAAATATTACAAATAAGAATGGCATCCTCTGGGAAAAAAATGAAAGCATCCTAGAATTCCTTGATCCTGTGGTTATACGGCTTACCCTGGGAGATCCCTGTGCCTTTTTATGATCTTAAGATATGTACACACATGTATATATCTCCGAGACTTGGAGTTTTACGGTATTCTATCCTCTATGTTTCATGATACAATACTAGAAGGTTGTTTTGTGTTCATTGGCATATATGATAGATCTGTATGATTTTACTGTTTTTACTTATTTGTACCTGCTATAAGTAAAAATATAATAATGGTAGTTGTTTTTACTTTTGATCTCTCTTGTTATTATATATATGTGGCCGTTCAATGCATTTCTAGGATGAGTGGATCTCTGTTCTTTGTTTTGGTAAAAATATAATAATGGTAGTTGTTGACCAACTTTATTTTAGTGTTGTTGCCCTTCTAGATAAGTTAACATAATATATGAAAGTTAATATGTGAAGGATGTTTTATAGGTTTGGACTGGTGTGTGCCTGTGTGTGTTTGTGCCCCTGTCTATGTACATATATATGAACCGAATGTTGTGTGCGTGCACTATGAAATGGAGAAAAAGACATACATTCTACCATACGCAAATAACACCTAGATGCACACCAGCTGGTTTGCTTGCATGTGTGCTTTCCAAATTACCACCTATATAGTATTATATTGTAGATTCAATTATGTTATCAATAATGTTGTGACCAATACAATAAACAAAGGACTGTATTGTGGCAATTACTTGCCAAATCCATGCACTGGTCTTGTATCTATATAATGTTTCGGTTGTGCATGATCATGCCACACATGGACAAGTTAGAAAATACAGCATTGCTGTGTATACACACACACAAAATGCTAGTAAACTCGAGTATTTTTGTTCTGTACATAATTTCTGAAGTAGAATATCTGGCACAACCTTCGATAGTATTCAAGATTTGAGTATTCCTATGGCATTAAAAGGATTTCCCTGTATCAGCATGACCTTGGACAGTATTCAGGATTTCAATATTCCTATGGCATTGAGAGGACGTTCCTGTAGACAGCCAAAAACTGCTGTAATTGTTAAATGCAAGGTGACATGGTAAGAAACTATAAGGTATTAATTATTTCATTGAGAAAAAATCATATGAAATGGATTTAAACAGATTCATTGTATTGCATTTCTTAATATTATGCTTTAGAGAAACTCTTAATATCAAGCCTTAATTACACTTAACGAAGTTTGTAGTTTCTCAGATTGAAGCCACATGGGAAATCTTGTTTGTTTAAAATATCCATAGCAAAATGTATCTGGCGCTCCCACATGATCAGTTTTGGTCAAACTTCAAAGGTGGCTGTCAAACAAAAATTCAACATTAATGCTCCACATCTGTCTGCAAATATGCAAAGCTAACAAGGAGATGTTTCTTACAGGGACCCAAAATATACTTTAAGGCAATAACAACAGAAAAATCAACCAGCAACACGATCTTTTAGAGTCGGATGGAAGAATAAGGTGCTGGTGTCATCAAAGTTCGAATAGCAAGTGCAGATTATGAAAATATAGTACCACTTTGGAATTGTACTTCATCTTCCACAGTTAACAGCACAAAGAAAAGCATGTACAAGTGAACCTGTTTCAACTTAGGATGTAATATCCCAACTAATATTCTACCTTTATACTGACAGATAATGATGATTGTTTGCCGGTTTATATGTTTCAGGTGTGTATGATAAAATAATTTGATTTGCATGCAAAACAGGTTATGCGCCCCAAAACCCTAAATATGACAAATATGGATATAAAATAGGAAATAGGCTTCAGTAAGATTATAGTAACATACCAATATTTATAGCTGTGATGGTCCTTCGGTATACAATAGACATGCATGCCATGCAACAACTCTAACTCCAAAAACGTGTTGCTGGGTTCAGGTGATTTGCCCATGCAGAGAAAACGTCCCCTCTTGAATGATGATCTGCTTGTAACTGCTTCAATACTTGACGGACGGAGTTAAGACTTTCTAGATATGGTAGTATGGCTCTCCCGATGACTTTGGTGGATGCATGCAGAACTTTTGAAGCCTTCTTGGACACTAGCGAATCGGTTCTCTGGAATAGTGGGCCGCTCTCTCTCCCACACGTGTTTGCTTGTAACTTCTTCAATGGCGCAAGGGACGATATGATAATTTCTAGGTATAATGATACAGTCCTTCCAGAGAGAATGGAAGAGACATGCGGAAGGAATGAGGTCTTTCTGAAGCAAGGCGAATTGTTCCCAGTGTTTCCAACTATTTCCTAGCAGTAAAAATGTGACCCTGTAATATTGTCCTTCTTTGTATGCTAGATCTTTGCAGGAGAATGAATGCTGTGAAGAGCTAATGGTAGATCTGAGTGATCTATTTGAAAGTGATTAGGGCAGATAGATTTCACTGCTGAAAACACTTGTTAGTTTATGGCTCACACCCTCAACCCCAACTTGCTGCTGCTGCTCTTGAAACCAATCTCCAAAATGAATAATGATAATAACTCCTTTTTTGGTTCGATTTATCTTCTTATATAGCTTTTAGGGTTTGCATGACTTTACTTTTGCATGCATGTAAACCTAATTGCTCATTGATGCATGCAATATGAAATAAGGCCTACATGCTCCGCATGCTTGTTGATATCATGCTCCAATGGCCTTCTGTAATCTACTGATGATCTAATAACATTGAAGTGGTGTTCCTTTATGCTCTTAGTGATGTTAGTCCTCAATTATTCCCTTTTCTTTAATACATGCTCGAACCCATGGGAATAAAATAGGTTAATAGGTGTCTCTAGGTGATTTAATTAAAAGAGGACATGATAGTCCTCCCCACTTGAAATTGCTTGTCCTCAAGCAATCTCTGACCAATATACCGAACCATCTGTCCCTGTCTCTTTTTGTCCATTTTTATCAACCAGTTAATTCCATTGTTGGGTGGCTCTTCTTTTTCTTCGAATTTATGTTTCTTCTCACCCATGCTATGTATTCTATAATGTTCTCATCTGATTAGGCATTGAGGACCAAAACCGCTAACTTATGTGATTCCTGTGGGTTTGAGCGGTTACTGACAGTTAGGGAATCATCTAAAGACTGATGCCATCTATAGAAAATCTAGGGCATCATCATGTTATAACCATTAGGTCAAGAAGGGCCACCAGGGCCAAAGGCCACCATAATGCATGCGATCTAAGCATTATTTAATGATGCATGCACTCATTTAAGTCTCCATGCGTATGCATGCAAGTCAACTGCAAATTAGAAAATAAAGTGACTTGATTAGGTCAAAGATTAGGGTTTTCGCAGTTGAAAGTTATAAAAGGAAGATAAAGTGAAAGGAGACTCACTTTTGATGATTATTATTTTGGAACTCTTGAATAGCAGCACGGCGTGCAACACAACAGTTGGGGTTGGAGACGGCGTCTTCAGCTAGCGGGGTTTCGGCAGTGAGATATCTACCCTAGTCTCATTCAGGGTAAGCCATACAGGTTCAGCATTTGCTCTTCCATTCATTCATAGCTATCCAGTATACTGTAGAGATTGTTGCAGGGGCACATGTGCAGGCGTAAGGGGTTTTCAACCAGAAATCCCTAATCATTCGTTGGGTCTTCATATCTCAATTTTACTTCGCAACCCAGGCACCATTCTCATCATCGGCATTTTACTCCAGTACCCAGTGATTATCAGATCTGATCATGCTCCTCCTGAGCAGTTATCAGCGATTTCGGGATCAGGGGGGGCGTGAGCAGCTGCACCTCTAGAACAATTCGCTAGCCTGCTAGAGATCTTAGAACTTTTTCATGTGCCAGGCATTCTCTCCGGCACGGGAAGGCTATCAGCCCTGCAAATCAACAGCTTCATCGGACACTTCCTTCACTGAAAACGTCACCCTTAGCTGATCTGGGGTTCGTGCTGTTGAGGTTTCACCGGAAGCAGAAGATATGAGTTCATCTCTGATTCAGCTCTTGACACATGCATACTCTCACAGGAGCAGTCCAGCCAGCTTATCAGTGGTAAGTGTTCATTCTATCCCACAAACCCTAACCCTAATTTTTGCTATAAAATAGGGATTTTTGCATGGCAGTTTGCATGCCCGGTTGTATCAGCGTATTTGCTTAGAATTAGAAAATATCGGGATTTGGGATATTACAATGGTATCAGGGCTATCTTCTTGTCCAGCTGTGGGCTTAAGAAATGAAACATAGATGAAAACAGAAGGAGACCCTTTTGTAACCTATAGGAGAAGAAAGAGTTGATACACAGGGGAATTTGAGGATATCCAACTAGAGGATATCGGTTCAGACATGGAACAAACAGGTATACACTCTAATAAGGGAAAAGGAACAAGAGAAGAGGAGGACAGGATGGAGTTTCGCAACTTAGTATCTGCATTGCAAGACTTAGCCAAAGGGCAAAAATATGTACTCAATGTGATCAATAGATTATCTGCGAAACCAGAAATAGGTATCAACAGTACACCTCCCTCACTGGTAGATCGAGGATCTACAAGCAGCAGTGGAAAGGTTGCGTACACTAATATACAGAATACACCGCACATATATAACAGACCTTCCAACAGGCCTACCATGCCTCACTTCTTGCCAGATACAGTAGGTGGCCCAGTCATGCAGGGAGAACCTAGCGAACCTTTTGGGGCTTATTTGCAGGAATATAGAGACTTAGAGGATGAGTTTCATGCTGCCATGTCTTTTTCGAATTTCTACAACATGAAGAGTAGGAACAGGCCCAGGAATTTCAACAAGGGATTCAATCACAACTATGAGTTGCAAAAGACCTTGGGAAGGTTGACCATCCCAAACTTTGATGGGACTCGCGGAGGTTCAGTGAGGATATGGGTTCAAAAGTTGGATACCTATTTCCAACTCAATCCCATGACAAAGACATATACCATTAAATTGGCTACACTCCACCTAGATGGAGAGGCTCATGAGTGGTGGTACCACAGATTGGTGACATTGGGTCACAACACCATACACTCCTACGATGAGTTCACTCAGAAGCTCATGGAGCGGTTTGACAGAAAGGATCTAGAGATACATTTTAGGGAGTTGGCTCAACTCAAATAGACAGGTAGTGCAGAAGCCTTCATCTCAGAATTCCAGAGGATAGCGGTCATGGTAACATATGTGTTAGAGAGCAGGTTGACTATGTTATTCACTGAGGCCCTAACAGAGCCACTACGGGGATGGGTGAAAGCCTACAAACCCCACTCTGCAGGATGCCATTAGTAGAGCCAGAGATCTACAGGATTCAGTCCCCAAGAACAAGTTCCCGCTCAAAACCAACTTTCCTGTTAGGGACAAGGACAAGAAACCTTTCCAGCAGGATGTTCCCAAGAAAACATGGTTAGACGAGGACACTAGGAAAGACTTGAGGAGGAAGAAACTATGTTTCACTTGTCAGAAACCATGGGTACCAGGACACAAGTGTGCAGGGAAGGCAAAGGCTCACTACATCGAGGTATATTTGGACAATGATGAGGATGACTATGAGCAGGGGGCTGCAGAAGAACTATGGGCAGCTAAGGAAGAATCACACCAGGGTGATACACCAGAGGGAGTCATTGCTACATTATCTGGAGTACCAAGATTCCATACTCTCAGGGTCAGAGGAGTAGTATAGGATCACAGAGTAGGAGTATTGATTGATGGGGGAGCAACCCACAATTTCATTGACTGCGCTTGGGTAGCCAAGAGAGGTATTCAGACTGAGAAGTTCGAAGGATTCACTGTAGCAGTAGCCGGGACTCCAGCATGGAGTGTAACTACTGGATTCCAAAATTGAATGTCACCTTAGGTAACTATCAGATGACAGATTCCTTCTATGTAGTAGATGTATCGGATACTCATGTAGTATTGGGTGTTCAGTGGCTTTATTCCATAGGGAAATACACTACAGACTACAGGGCAATGGAAATGGAATTCCAGAGGCCAGACGACAAATGAGTAGTTTTGAGGGGCATGAACACTTATCCCCCAAAACCTGTCTCGTCACAGAGAATGGAGGCAGTACTCTGACAGGATGATATAGAATGGGCGGCAGAATGTTTGGTCACCTTTAGGAAATCCCCAGAAACCAGCACACGACACCCAAGTGACATTCAGGCCTTGCTACAGAAGCATGAAAAGGTTTTTCGGGACCTTCCATCAGGTAGACCGCTAGACCGGGGCTTTGAACACATGATTGAGCTAGAGGAGGGGATACAAGCAGTCATCACCACTCCTTACCGGCACCCCAAAAGATACAAGGATGAGATCGAGAAAACAATCAAAGAATTACTGGAGCTTGGATACATTTGGCCTAGTTCTAGCCCCTTCGCATCCTTAGTAGTATTGGTCAAGAAGAAGGATGGTACATGAGGAATGTGCATCGACTATCGAGCACTCAACAAAAAGACCATTAAGAATAGGTATCCCATCCCTAGAATTGATGAACTCATGGATGAACTTCGGGGAGCGAAATACTTCTCCAAGATTGATCTTCACTCGGGGTACCATCAGATCCGAGTAAGGGACCAAGACATCTCCAAAACAACTTTCTGTTGTCACTATGGTCACTATGAGTTTTTGGTCATGCCTTTTGGACTTACCAATGCTCCAGCCACTTTTCAGTCATGCATGAACCATACCTTTCGAGTTCAGCTACATAAGTTTCTGCTAGTATTCTTTGATGACATCCTGATTTACAACAAAACATGGGAGGAGCATCTGAAACACCTGGACGAAGTACTGAGCATTCTAGAAGAACAATCGCTTTATGCGAAAATGTCCAAGTGTGAATTTGGCATGAAGGAAATGCTGTACCTAGGGCACATAATCAATGAGGAAGGAGTACAGGTTGACATGGAGAAAATTCGAGCTATCAGAGATTGGCCCGCGCCAGAAACAATCACAGAATTGAGAGGTTTCTTAGGACTGTGCACCTCTTACCGACGGTACGTTAAGAGATTCTCCCAATTTGCAACACCCCTCACAGATCTCACAAAGAAGGGAGCATTCACCTGGACAGACTTAGCACAGAAAACTTTCGAGGAGATGAAAGTTAATATGAGTTCCTGTCCAGTTTTAGCATTACCAGACTTCTCACAACCCTTTGTAGTGGAATGTGATGCCTCAGGGGAAGGGTTAGGAGCAGTATTGATGCAAAATCATCACCCTATTGCATTTGAGAGCCATAAATTGAAGAACTACGAGCGCCACTACTCCATATATGACAAAGAGATGCTAGCCATCTTACATGCTCTCATGAAATTCAGACAGTGCCTAGTGGGCAGTAAGTTCAAAATCAAAACAGATCATAACAGCCTCAAGTATTTCTTGGAGCAGAAGGAACTGAATGAGCGCCAGCAGAAATGGGTCAGCAAAGTACAAGCCTATGATTTCGAGATCGAGTATGTAAAAGGTAAGAATAATGTAGTAGCTGATGCATTATCCAGGCGTCCCGCCTCACCATCTCTCAAGAGTATATCCACAGATTGGAGGGCACTTCTCTTAGCAGAGTACTCCAAAAATAAATTCGCTTGCGAATTATTGGATGGACAAATTTAGGATGATAGGTACAGGGTTGTTGATGACATCATCTATTACAAGAACAGGATATACCTTGTCCCAGAATCCACGTTGAGGAAAAAGATCATTTAGGCAGCACATGACTCTCCATTATCAGGACATCAGGGTTTCTTGAAGACTTACAGACAGATCCGAGAGAGGTTCTCATGGAAGGGCCTCAAGGGGGAAGTTATGCAGCACATACGGGAATGTAGCATCTGTCAACAAAACAAGATTGAGAACATCCATCCAGCAGGGTTGCTTCAGCCACTACCAATTCCAGAACAGAAGTGGGAAAGCATCTCTATGGACTTCATTACAGGGTTGCCCAAGGTCCAAGGGCGAGATTGTTTATATGTAGTAGTTGACAGATTGACCAAGTTTGCACATTTCTTTTCTATATCATCAGATTACTCTGCAGCTCAAGTAGCTGAGTTATTCTTCAAGGAGGTCTTCAAGTTACATGGGTTACCTAAGACCATTGTCAGTGATCGGGATAGCAGATTCACAGGTGCCTTCTGGCAGGAACTATTCAGATTAGTGGGGACTGAACTGGCTACCGGCATGAGTTATCATCCCCAAAGCGATGGACAAACTGAAATAGTCAACAAGTGGATTGAAGGATATCTGAAGAACTACGTAACAGGGCAGCAGCGAACGTGGATCAAATGGCTACACTTAGGGGAGTATTGCTACAATACTACCTATCACATGTCTATTAGGATGACTCCTTTTAAGGCATTATATGGCTACGAGGCCTTGGACTATGTAGATTTGGCATTTGGGGACAATAGGGCTCCTAAGGCAAAGGATTGGATACAGGACAGTCAAGATATTCTTAAAATATTGAAGGAAAACTTACAGACAGCCCAGAATCAGCAGAAGTTATATGTAGACAAACACAGGATTGAGCGGAGCTTTGAGGTAGGGGATTTGGTATACTTAAGGCTCCAACCTTACAGACAGTCTTCGCTTAAGAAGAAAGGAGTAGAAAAGTTAAAACCTCGCTTCTATGGACCCTACAGAATAATCAGGAAGGTGGGAGAGGTGGCATATGAACTAGAACTACCACAGGAAAGTAAAATTCACAATGTGTTCCATGTGTCCAACCTAAAAAAGACCCTTGGGCAACACATTGCCCCATCAACAAAATTACCTCCTTTAGATGATGAAGGACTGTTGATACTGATTCCTGAACGGATCATACAGACTAGAGAAAGGAAACTCAGGAACGGGGTAATTACGGAATACTTGGTTCAGTGGAAGGAACTACCACCAGAGGATGCCACATGGGAAGGTGAATAGGTATTGCAGCATCCCGGTTTGCAGTTGCTTGAGGACAAGCAATCTCAAGCGGGGAGGATTGTAATGTCCTCATTTGATTAGGCATTGAGGACCAAAACCGCTAACCTATGTGATTCCTGTGGGTTTGAGCGGTTACTGACAGTTAGGGAATCATCTAAAGACTGATGCCATCTATAGAAAATCTAGGGCATCATCATGTTATCACCATTAGGTCAAGAAGGGCCACCAGGGCCAAAGGCCACCATCATGCATGCCATCTAAGCATTATTTAATGATGCATGCACTCATTTAAGTCTCCATGCGCATGCATGCAAGTCAACTGCAAATTAGAAAATAAAGTGACCTAATTAGGTCAAAGATTAGGGTTTTCGCAGTTGAAAGTTATAAAAGGAAGATAAAGTGAAAGGAGACTCACTTTTGATGATTATTATTTTGGAGCTCTTGAATAGCAGCATGGCGTGTAGCACAACAGTTGGGGTTGGAGACGACGTCTTCAACTAGCGGGGTTTCGGCAGTGAGATATCTGCCCTAGTCTCATTCAGGGTAAGCCATACAGGTTCACCATTTGCTCTTCCATTCATTCATAGTTATCCGGGATATTGTAGAGATTGTTGCAGGGGGTTTTCAGCCAGAAAGCCCTAATCATTCGCTGGGTCTTCAGATCTCAGTTTTACTTCGCAACCCAGGCACCATTCTCATCATCGGCATCTTACTCCAGTACTTGGTGATTATCAGATCCGATCGTGGTCCTCCTGAGTAGTTATCAGCCATTTTGGGATCAGGGGGACGTGAGCAGCTGCACCTCTAGAACAATTCGCTAGCCTGCCTAAAGATCTCAAAACTTCCGCATGTGCCAGGCATTCTCTCCGGCATGGGAAGGCTATCAGCCCTGCAAATGAATAGCTTCATCGGACACCTCCTTCACTAAAAACGTCACCCTTAGCTGATCTGGGGTTCGTGTTGCTGGGGTTTCACCGGAAGCAGAAGATATCAGTTCATCTTCGATTCAGCTCTTGACGCATGCATACTCTCTCAGGAGTAGTCCAGCTAGCTTATCAGTGGTAAGTGTTCATTCTATCCCACAAACCCTAACCCTAATTTTTGCTATAAAATAGGGATTTTTGCATGGCGGTTGCATGCCTGGTTGTATCAGCGTATTTGCTTAGAATTAGAAAATATCAGGATTTGGGATATTACATATTCCTTCCATATCTCTTCTTGGGTACCTGTGAGGATTAAACATTCTAGATTTGGCTCCTCGTCTGAATTCCCTAGTGTGCATATTTTTGTCTGGAGGTCTACTTGGAAAGCCCTTCTCATACCACCGGTCCTTCTTTAAAGTTTTATGTGTTGGAGTTGGCCGTTTTTTCGTGTAAGTCTTCTCCTCACGCCTGATAATGGTGGTCATTCCCTTTGCTGTGGCTGACCCTGAAGCTTCATTGGGTATTCCCCTTAGGACTACCCTTTTCCCATCTAGTGCCAGGAACTCCCTCTCTAATGATTGCTAATTTTTTGAGTATTTTCCAATTGAGTAAAACCACTGTACTCCCAAAACAATGCTCGTGTCTGGTACATCCACATAAAAGTTGTCGACCAATATATAATTCCCAAATTGCACCTGTAACTTTGGTATCCTCTATGTGCATTTCATCCTGTGATTGCCAGCCATGACAACGGTAAAGCCCTCAAAGTCCTCGATGGGAAATATTTTCCTCTCTACCCAAGAGGCATCTATAAAGTTGTCGGTGGCCCCACCATCTATCAAAGCAATGGCATGTTGTCCCTGGATACTTCCCCTGATCCTGATAGTATGGAAGGTGGGGACTCCTATGAGGGTAGCAATAGTTTCTCTCTGTGGCAATTGTTCCAACTTCGTACTATGCAATTCTCCATCCTGTTTCTGCTCCAATTAATCTTCCTCACTGCTCAGTGCTATATGAAAGTACTTCGATGAGGTGTACCTTCCCTTTACCCATACATATGTGGTTGGGTACCCAAGGTTCTTTGCAATTGAAACATAAGTTCTTCCTTCTCAAATCTTGCTGTGTGCCCTTGTTCAACCATTCCTTCCGTGGAATTGTCTTTTCCTTGTTTTTCGGCTGATTGGTAGGTTTTTGTGGAGTCTTGTTCTTGGGCACAAAATCTTGTAGGTATCGAGTTCTATTGATGGCATCCTGTAAAGTGGATGGTTTGTAGGCTTTCACCCACCCACGTAAAGGCTCCATCAAAGCTTCTGTAAATAACATAACCAATCTGCTCTCGGATACATCCGTTACCATAATTGTCACTCTCTGAAAATCTGATATGAAGGCCTTGGCATTGCTAGTCTGCTTGAGCTGTGCTAGCTCTCTGAAATGTATCTCCGAGTTCCTTTTATCAAACCGCTCCATGAGCATTTGTATGAAATCACTGTATGAAGTGATGGTGTTGTGACTTAGTGTCACTAACCTATGGTACCACCACTCATGATCCTCGTCGTCCAAATGTAAGGTAGCCAATCTAATGGCATTTGTCTCTGTCATAGGGTTTAGTTGGAAATAAGTATCCAACTTTTGGATCCATATTCTCGCCGAACAACCACGAGATCCGTCAAAATTAGGAATGGTCAACTTGCCTAAGGTCTTCTATAATTCATAGTTGAGTAAACCCTCTATTAAAATTCCTTGGTTGGTTCTTGCTTTTCATATTGCAGAAGTCTGAGAATGACATAGCTGAATGGAACTCATCTCCCAAGTTCCAATATTCATGTAGATAAGCCCCAAATAGTTCACTAGGTTCGGTTGGTATGACTAGTCCTGTGATGGCATTCTCCAGAAAGTGAGGCATGGTAGGTCTGGAAGGTTTATTGTATATGTGAGGAGTGTTCTGCATATGAGTGTACGCATGTTTCCTGCTACTACTGGTGGATTCTCTATTTCCTGGTGAAATTGGTAGACTGTTCTGACCCTGTTCTGGCTTAATAACCAACCCATAGAAGAAAACATCGGCATCGCCAAAAAATCGACAAGGGTCCAGAAAACATCATCTCGGCAACATCGACAGAAAAAATTGGCAAAAATCGGCAAACCGCGTCAAATATTGAAAAACACAAAATATATTCATTTTTTCATAATTTTAAGCATATAAAGCAACAATGACATTAAATAAATACATTGGCACATAAATATAGAAAAAACACTGATATATATCATGTAGGCATGCCAAATATAATATGAGACATAAAAGTCGATACTAGATAGTACTGAAAGTTTGAATATAGTTGTCCAATAGTACTCAAAAGTGGGAAATCAATGGTCCAATACAAAACGACATCACAAAACTAGTAGCCAACTATCTGTCTCTGAAATATAAATCGATGCCCTCTTCCCCTTTTACGGGAAAAGATCATGGGCTGTTTGCCAGGCCTGCCCCTGACAGTAGAAGGTCTTGGCCCTGCAGTCGGTGTCAATGAGGGACACGGTGCCAATGAGGGACTCGGTGCCAATGAGGGAGTAGATGCATCGACCACTGTAGAAGGTGGTGCTGATGAAGCCACATCACCCTCCATGAAGTCCTTTGGGTAAAAGCGGTTCGCCTCCTCCTGTTCCTACTCTTGCTCCTCTTCATGCTCCTGCCCCTGTTGCTGCTGCTCCTCATCTAACCATGCAGGTGCCTCCTCCATGATAGGTAACTCAACCTCCATCGTCCACTTGGACAATACATCAATATTGTCTAAGCAAATGGCATCCACATCGGGTGATTTCTCCACTTGCTTCATTCACAGTCGAAGATTGTAGTGGACATACACCAAGTCATTTAGGCGTGGAAAATCCAACCTGTAAGAGGGTGATAAAAAGATTTAATGAGTCTTGAGTCTTGAGGCCAGAGGAAAACAATATGAAAGAGGATCTTAAATTACAATCATTAATGAATTTAATTGCTCTGATAAAGTTCTTACCTGGTGCGTTTCTTTGAGTGTATTTTATCAAAGACACTCCAATTACACTCACATCCAGAAGAGCTACAGGGTTGGCTAAGGACTCGGATGGCAAATTTTTTTAAATTTGGTGCCCTTGCACCATATGTCCTCCACCAAACACCTACAATAAACAAGAAAGAAAGAGAATTAGATTATATAATTCAAATTTCAAATTTCAAATAAAATGATAAATCATAAAACACAATTAAAATATAAGAATTTGAAGTTCAAAATTCAAATAAATTCTATTTTGCAATCACTTACTTGGAGTCAAATTGTTCCTTGCACGGACAACATTGGCATAGCCAAATAGTCTAGTAGCCTCTCGACACATCTCCATCTCACGAGTACTACTCTCCCGAGTCTCAAAATTAGGGACCATCCTATTCATACATTCGATAAGCCCTTCCAAAACCTCTTCATCAAAATCAAACTTACACTTGTAGGACAAGGCAGGGTTGAGGAAAAGTGCAGCTGCATGAATAGGTCGATGAAGCATCCCGATCCATCGTGTATCAATCAACTTCCATAGCATCATGTGTCTATTGTGTCCAAGGGTACCCTTCCCCACATAATAAGACCGAATAGACTCTTTGGCCTTATCTATGGCCTCGTACAAATAGCCCATAGCGGGCTTGTCACTGTCAACTAATCTCAAAACCTTTACCAAAGGTTCACTGATTGAGCACACTTCCTCCACTCCTTCCCAAAAGGAGTCGGTGTAAACCAATCTAGCGATGGCTTTCCCATCCTCTCTCTTGCTATATGTGCAATCTCGCCACTCATCACAAACAAACATTTGCTTCAGCTCAAACTGAACTCGAAGAAAAGACTAAAGGGAAATGAAGTTGGTGGCAAATCGTGTGATTCCAGGGCGCAACAATTCCCTGTTTCTCGTGCATCTCCTCATGAGGCCAAGAACCCAAGCATGGTTATATATGAATTTGGTGATACTCCTAGTCTGATCAACAATCTCCTTGATGAAGGGAATTTTCCCCACATCCTCCAGCATCAAATCAATACAATGTGCAGCGCATGGACTCCAAAATAGTGAGGGGTGCCTCTCCATAAGCAATCTACCAGCACCCACATAATTGGCCGCATTATCTGTTATGATCTGCACCACATTGTCCACACCAATCTCCTGAAGGACCCCATCCAACAACTCACATAACAATGCTGCTTCTTTTACCTGTGCCGATGCATCAACGGATTTGATAAACATGGTACCTTTAGGGCACTGTACCAAGAAATTGAGAAGGGTCCTACCCTTCGCATCTGACCAACCATTAGACATCAATGTGCATCCAGAAATCTCCCATGACTGTTTGAATTCCTCCAATCTAGTGTTGATGTCTTTCTTCTCTGCTTGAAGAATTGAGCCTCGAATCTCCTCATATGTAGGGCACTTGTACCCTGGGCCAACAATAGCAATGGCATCACACAGGCTGAAAAAAAGGATTGTTTCTTGTTATTGTAAGAGGCAAGTCACTCCAGAAAAACATCCTCCCCATAACCTTATCTGCTTCTTCTTTCTCCCTTTTTTTAACCATGGACTTGATGCTATTCCGTGGAACAAAGAAAGATGAGGCAGCAGTCCTCACGGAAGTTGAACCCATGGCCGTGGAGCCCCCAACACTACCCTCAGTGGGATTTGGATGCTCATAATCATATGTCCTTTAAGTCCTAGCCACTCCACCTACAACAAGTTCAGCTCTATTTGCAGCTAACTCTTCCCTTTTTCTATCCTTCGAGTGAATTGCATCATGGGCCATTCTCATAATCTCGGGGGTAACTGCACTACAAAGCCCCACATCATGGCCAGGGAGTTTTGCCAAATGGTACTTCAACCTGCTAATGCCTCGTCATATGTTGTCCTCACAATTTGCAATTCAATCGTTGTCGGTTGTTCCATCTTCAGGGTCAGCATATTGCCAAAAAGGGTCCAATGCCTTTGGCATTTTTGCAATGGAAATGTATAGCCGCAAAACTCAAACCTGTGACTGCAAAAAAACAAAAAAAAACATTAGACCCAAAGAACAAACCAAAGCACAAGGCTAGTAGCTCTAGGCTTTCCTTAATTGATAAAATCATCAACACTAAAATAATAAATTGATTGTTAAAATTGTTAAAATTGTAAAAATTAAAAATTTTAAGAATGTAAAATCTGTTGTCTGTAAATTAAAAATTTTAAGAATGTAAATTGAAGTTGGTAGAGATATTTTGATTTTTGACAAATACTTCGTGTGCTAGGTTAGTGACCAGTCTGCTATAGCTGCCAGCTCACTAACCAATTCTTCGAACACTATTATGAAATTATTTCAATTTGTTTTAGTGTATGATTGAGTTTTTCAGGCAAGGAGATATTAATAATAATATTCAATAGTCAACTGTGAACGTGAACACACATATATTATGATCATTGATTATCCCATAGTAGCTAAACTAATACATTATACAATACTCAGATTTAATTTAAATAGCAATTGTCTAGATAGTCTACATGCCTGGAAGTGTTGGAAAATGAATTTTGAGTTGTGTTAACCCCAATGAACAAGGAGATGATGCGGCATGCCACAATGTTGTACATGGTTCACCACAGCCCCACGACTTCCTTGCTCAGTAGATGATAGTTGCAAACTGGAACCCTCACTGCTCACCACACTACAGCTGCACATCAAACCGTCACTACTCCCTCAGGCCTCACAGACTCACGACAATTGAAAGTTGCAACAGCCACGGCCTTTGACAGTCACGGCTCCCTCTAGCTATCAGTCACGAAGGCTATTGACAACGTCCTCTAGCAAGCTCGACGGCGTCCTCTACTAAGCTCAGTCACGACTCATGGCAGCCAGCAACTCGAAAACAAAAAAATAAAACCAAAAAATCAATTTTATCCACCCGAAAATCGTCATCAGTCGCCAAGGCGCGGTTTCTTGTCGTGGCGCGATTTTTTAGCAAACATCGCAGATTTTTTCCAAACCTCGCGCTGTCCGATTTTTACAAAAAATCACGATTTTATCGGGTGAAAAAATTGTCAGGCATGAAAAATCGCGTTTTTTTGTGAAATCGACGATTCTTTCTTCTATGAACCAACCTGTTTATAACATGTAACATCTCTTTCTGTCCCTTAGCTAAGTCATTTAAGGTGTTAACCAAGCTTTGGAATGCCATTGTCTTCATCTTCCCCTGTTCCCTTTCCTCTATTAGAGTGTATCCTTGTTGGTTCCATGTCTGAATCTGTGTTTTCCAATTTAATCTCTTCAAATTCCAAATCCTCTGTGTGCCTGCGCTTCCTTCTTCTATAAGTCACAAAAGCAGTTTCTTTTGGATTCATTTACGGTTCATGTTCAAGCCCATAGTTGGCGAGGAACATGCTTTGATACCATTGTAATATCCCAACTGATATTCTACCTTTATACTGACAGATAATGATGATTGATTGCCGGTTTATATGTTTCAAGTGTGTATGATAAAATAATTTGATTTTTGCATGCAAAACATGTTATGCGCCCAAAAACCCTAAATATAACAAATATGGAGATAAAATAGGAAATAGGCTTTTGTAAGATTATAGTAACATACTAATATTTATAGTTGTGATGGTCCTTTGGTATACAATAGACATGCATGCCATGCAACAACTCTAACTCCAAAAATGTGTTGTTGGGTTCAGGTGATTCGCCCATGCAAGGAAAACGTCCCCTCTTGGATGTTGATCTGCTCATAATTGCTTCAATACTTGACGGATGGAGTTAAGACTTTCCAGATATGGTAGTATGGCTCTCTTGATGACTTTGGTGGATGCATGTGGAACTTTGGAAGCCTTCTTGGACACTAGCGAATTGGTTCTCTGGAATAGTGGGATGCCCTCTCTACCGCACGTGTTTGCTTGTAACTTCTTCAATGGCGCAAGGGACGATATGATAATTTCTAGGTATAATGATACAGTCCTTCCAGAGAGAATGGAAGAGACATGCGGAAGGAATGAGGTCTTTCCGAAGCAAGGCGAATTGTTCCCAGTGTTTCCAACTATTTCCTAGCAGTAAAAATGTGACCCTGTAATATTGTCCTTCTTTGTATGCTAGATCTCTGCAGAAGAATGGACGTTGTGAAGAGCTAATGATAGATCTGAGTGATCTATCTGGAAGTGATTATGGCAGATAGATTTCACTGTTGAAAACACCTGTTAGTTTATGGCTCACGCCTCCAACCCCAACTTGTTGCTGCGACTATTGTTGCTGCTGCTCTTGAAAGCAATCTCCAAAATGAATAATGATAATAGCTCATTTTTTGGTTCGACTTATCTTCTTATATAGCTTTTAGGGCTTGCATATAACTTTTAGGGTTTGCATATAACGTTTAGGGTTTGCATGACTTTACTTTTGCATGCATGCAAACCTAATTGCTCATTGACGCATGCAATATGAAATTTTGCCCGCATGCTCTGCATGCTTGTTTATTTGCTCCAATGGCCTTCTGTAATCTACTGATGATCTAATAACCTTGAAGTGGTGTTCCTTTATGCTTGTTACCAACAAGGTATGTTCACAAATTTGCCAGCATCTAACACAACCACATAGAATACCACAATGCTCTAGCTTAGAAACTTTTCATATTAAAAATCTAATCAAAATGGCCGTAGTTTAAATGTTCAGACACTTGAGAGTTTGTTCACAGTAAACCCAATTTAAAAAAAATGAAGATATTTGGTGTATACCTGCAACGTAACCCAACGCTAAAGGTTGCCTAGTACCTACGGGAATAAAATAGGTTAACGGGTGTCTCTGGGTGATTTAATTAAAAGAGGACATTACATAGGAATATTCCTGTAGACCATAAAACATGGGGAGTTTGTAGGACTATATGTACCTAATAAATATTGGGGGACACAAGTACCGTGGAATTAGATGGCTAATGATTTCAAAGATTGAGCAATTAAGAAAGAGCAAGTGAAATTTATTATGCATAGTAGATGAATTATTTACCAATTGATTTTCAATTTGAAGTGATGAAAATAATGATTGATTTTGTCTCAATATATATTATGTTGCTTCTTGAATAGACAAGCTTGCATGCAAGGTATAGGAAAATTTGGAATATTCGTCCTAGTGGAGAAGGATGGATATGCTGAAATAGATGTTTCCCAGAAACATTATATCATACATGTAGTATTCTAACAGGCATACAATGAATTTGAGTAGGAGATCAGAAAAAAGGTAGAAAAAGGTGAACATGAAAGGTTGAATTGTAAATATTGCTAATAGTGGATATATAACCTTGTTGATATTTCAAATTGGGAATTGATTGTAATCTCAAACATGAGATCAAGGCAGAGAAGGTATATATTAGTAAATATTAAATAATATAGGAATAGGTCAAAACTCAATATAATTATTTCTTAAGGAATTATGCAAGTGTATAAAAGTCACCTTTTTGGATTCAAATATTATGTAAGCCATGGAACAAGTGGAGACTATACAAAAGAAAGGAGGAAAGACCTCAAGTAAAGAGATTGTGGAAATACCTCAAAGAATTGCTTATTGCTTACATTAAGGGGGCGATCCTTAGAAAGAAAGAAAAACAAGAGTTGTGCTGTGATTCCGCTTAGAATATTCCTCCTTATCCAAGAGCTCATCTATTTCTAACTAAGAAGAGATAGAAGATACAATGAAATCTACAAACAATGATAAATCCCAAAGTTAGATGCTCTTCCAAATAAATTATCTCTTCAATAAATGGTTAGAAGTAATATCCCAAGGGTTTACAATGAGGATTATAGAAAAGGGGGATTGAGTTTTGAGCTTGACAGTAGGAGAATTAGGCTAATCTCCAATGTTAACAGAATTATTATCAAATTGGAGGCCTTTATATCGATTAACTAAATTTGATAAGATACTAAGTTACTAATGAAAGTGATATCTAGAATGGTTGCTAGTGTTCTTCCTTAACATGTTCATGAAGAAGTCAGTAGTTTTATTAAATGAGGGTATATATTAGAGAATCATTTGGCAGTGTTGGAATGTTTAGACTCAACAAACTGATCTAAACATTACACACTAACAAGAAATATGATTGAGTAGAGTGAGATTTCATTGATTTTAAGCTAGTGATCGTAGTGCTTAGAGATAACTTTGGGAGATGTATCAAAAAATTGTTAAGATGTTAATGTAAATGTAAGTTAGAGATAACTTTGGGATATGTATTAAAAAATTGCTAATATGTTAATGCAAATGTAAGCAACAATATCTTAGGCATGATTGAGTTACCAAATTAATAAGTAATGATACTTTCTTGCTCTTGCTCTATATTCTATAACAAGTGATGCTGGGATATTTGTTTACTTGGCACTCAAATGAATCATTGGAAGGATGGACATTGCTAGATGGTAATGGTGAAATGATTAATGTTTTGCATAGGATAATTTGTTGTAGTTGCAAGGAAAGAATGTAATGATTGTTGATGTATTTGTAATTGCGGAAGATATTCTGATGTATATTATCATTGTATGTTGTTGTACCCCCATTGGAGATGTGCTTACCTCCTTGTGGGATGTCTTAATTGTGTCTAGACCTTGAGGTACAACCTCTGTTGTAAGTCGGGGCAATAGTCCCCAGTGTAACATCATGTAATGTGTATTTGGAGTCTCTCTGGGAGAAGTCGGCCCTGTTAGGGAAGACATGTGGGCCCCAGTCTTATGTTTGGTTAGTCACTTAAATGGTATAAATAGGGAGGCACTCTCCCTCATTTATACACACCTCACACTCTCAAGTTCACATGAGAGAGAGAGAGAAAGGATGAGAGATAAATAGCTATTGAATACTTCTTATTACTGGGTTTGATCATCTTACTATTATGAGGAAGTTTGCGGGGTGTTATCACCAACCTTGTAGTTGCTTGTGTGAGGTGGATCCAGGATGGATGGTAGAGGGGCAAGCAACTAAGGAGGTGGAACCAAGACTGCCTAGACTCCCAAATGGATGGTTGTCGCGCCAATCAAGGCAGTCTTTGCTTTATGTTATCTAAGTTTAAGACAACAACGGGGGAGACCCAGATCTACTCCCGATAGGAGAGATCAGACCTAGACACCAGATCAGATCAAGTATGGCTTGAAGTACGTAAGGTGTAAGGTAATTGGAAACTCTAGATCTATGGATGATAATACTAAGTGGACTTGGGCTTTGGATGAGGGTTTCAATCATACGAGGGTTGATCCAAAGTGACCTGTAGGGGTAATACTAGATCTAGGGTTAAGGTACTAGCAACTGATTAAGATAACCACTGTCTTGAGAAATGTAACTGAGACAGGGTGAGTAAGGACAGAGTTGGGATTGTCTAGTACCAAAGAGATAGACTCAGTGAGAGATATGAAAATGCTAGGTTACTTGAGTTATCAAGGAGGGATCAAATTTCGGGGGAAAGAGGTCAACAAGGGGCTAGCGCTATGCTTGGAGATCAGTGCCTGTTCAGCCTTGGGTAATGGAGTCAGTATCAGCACAACGTTTAAGTGAACCCACCTGGGATATGCCCTGATCTATGGACCCAGAAAAAGATTTGGCCTAGAAGATTCAGGTTACAGGGAAATCAACAGAAGGAGGGCTAGCGCTAGGGTTTGGAGAGGTAGATCTGCAGATCTAGAGCCACCAGGAGACTATCAGCTCAGCGTTGGAGTGGAAATGAGATCAGGATGGCCTGATCTACAAACCGAAGCTAGAAAATTTCAGGAAAAATTAGATCTGGAAAAGTCAAAATCTGATGAGGGAGGCTAGGAGTCTGAAAGTCAGTTTTTCAGATCTAGGGCTACCTGGCAGGAGCTAACTCAGCGTTGGGGGTGTTCTAGGATGAGGAAGACCTGATCTACAAACCCATGTAATTATTTTTTGGAAAAAGTCAACTCTGGAAAAAGTCAAATTTTTAGTGGGGTGCTGGGGTTTGAGCAGTCAAAAAGTCAGATCTAGGGCAAACCAGTCACAATTAGGGTAGCGTTGAGGATGATTCAGTGAGGGGGAGGCCCGATCTACAAAACTCAGAAATGGTTTGGTCAAAGATCAAGCGGTTCCTCGATTAAATATTTTTTGTATTTTTATTATTTAGGAGTGTTTTTCAGAAAAATTGAAGAAAAGCAGGTACAATGGATTGAGATCTGAAGAGAAGAGACTTACCAGTTAGATCTTACCTAGAAATGCTTGTAGATGCCTTGATGATGATGATCCTCGCTATCCCGATCAATTTGAGAAGATTGAAGCGAGCTCTATGTCCAGTGTTTGCCCGAGGAAGTCAACGCACTCTCTCTCCTGCACAACAAACATCAACCATATCAGAATTGCTGTGACATGAGAAAGAAGCTATATGCTGCAGAAAAATAGCAAGAAGAAATCATAGCTCACCGCAACACTAATGAAAACTCCTTGATAAAAAACAAAGACAATCCAAGCGAGTTGAGGTCCCTCTGCAAAAACGCCCAAGCTGAAGTCGTCCTCCTATAGACAAGACAATGATCCCCCCAAAAAATATAGATCTCATAACAATTTCCCAAATGCTAGGAAGCAAAAGACTTTCCAATCACCATCGAAGAACATCAGATGCAAAGCAGATCCTGAAAATATCCACAAAAAATCTTTCTATTAATCAGATCCAAGAGCCAAATACCCTTTACAAATGAGAAGCTCTCTCATTTAAATAGCATCAGATGCAAAGCAGATCCTGAAAATATCCACAAAAAATCTTTCTATTAATCAGATCCAAGAGCCAAATACCCTTTACAAATGATAAGCTCTCTCATTTAAATAGAAATGAGAGAACCAAAATCTTAACCACTTTCAAAACGAGTGGCTAAGATTAAAGGATAAAATATTCTAATCAATGGTTGAGATGAGCTCAACATACAATACATGGATCAATATAACCATAAAGTACCAAAGTGGACTAAATCACCCGTAAAGAGGGTACCCCACTCAACAAGAAATAAATGAAGCACATGGTGAGTCCATGGAGTGTTAACTAACTCCCTCTGGGTGCCCCATGGCACAATAAAATAAAATAAAATTTTAATTTTTTAACTTTGTGCCTCCTTGAGGAAATCGTGAGCCTCCCAAAAGTTCCATAAAATAATATAAAAATGCCCAAAAAATAGGTGTGGGCCCAATAAGGTGCTGCAACTACTGGAGAAGGTGCAGAGGACATCACTCTCATCATCATGACTCATCCCATGTCATTTCCTTGCCTCAGTAGCCCAAATTGATTTCTTCAATAACCATTTAATCATTTTTTAATCTGCTTCGGGAAATGTGAACCTGCCAAAACAGCTTCCTAGGGTGCCTGCGTTGTCAAATTGAGCCCACCAAGCTATCCGGGATGGGGGTACTATGGTACAATAAAGTGGCTGCACCCCCTATGCCCATACACTGCCCTAGGAGATCCAAATGAAACATCTCCCTGCTCAGACACATCATCCTGTGAAGCAAAACTGCATCAGAAAGGTAAAATGAGCATGATCATCTCTGCAAGTGCCCGAAACTGAAAATAAACTGTCTCATTAGACCTAGAGAGTCCAAATCCATCTAGGGTGTATACTCATACACTTTCCAGGTCTTTGCCTGATCATCAACATCCAATAGACAATATAATCACCTGTAAATGACGAGATACCAATAATGTAACTCAGACTATCATCCATCTGCTGCAAGTGCTATAAGGCTAAGACATGCTCTACAAATCATGTAAGCAACAATCACAACAAGTAACAGTCATTTCACTGGCGGTACATCAACCAAATACATATATAGGGCTTTATTTATTACTACTTAGACTAGACTTTCAAGACTATACTCATTTCATAGTTGTAGTCAATTTGCTAGTGAAGGGTGAACGTTGAAACTGACAAGGCTAGGGAAAATGATGACTTTCTACTTAACATCATGACACTTTGGATATGGAAGGGAAATACTCACTATAACCAATGTCGGACAAACAACAACACATGGAAAGGCAGTGCCTCACAAATGGTTGAGTTGTTCAGAGAGTGCTTATTCAACTTAGGCATCATGTCTACATCAAGTTTGATCCAAGTTCATTAAGACCATCAATTTTATTTCCATGGCCTTTTTGGCCTATATGACCCTTTGGGACTTCACCAGTGCTTAAAAGCACAGCTAATCGCAGCTTTCATCCGGGACACATTCAAATTTATAAGGTCAGCAATATTTGGATATAGCATATATTAAACCATTGCTTTTGGGGCTTTTTCTTATACCCTTCAAGGGGTATTTTTAGCGTTTCATTGCTCTTGCCCTTTTTCTCATATGTTAAGAAACACAGTTTAGCATTTTTATTTCCCATGGGCGCATATATAACATTTTCCAATACAAGTAGTACATGAACTTTCAGTTTTAGTCAACAACATCTCAAGTGACCAAGGGGAGTTCTGCACAGTGCCAAACATCGGGACAACTGACCATAATGATTTAGGCATACAATCCAACTCACCAAAGGCAAGTTCTGTCACCAACTCAGAGCCGAGACACAATATAAACATGGAGGTTTGTCCAACAAAGGTTCTAGCGGGGAAAGGTCCTCCATGCCACAAGTCAAGTAGTAAGTCGGGTTAGAAACAAAACTGGAAAGTAATGGATGGGTGGAAACAGTGAAAGATGAAGCCAACACTAGCAAGCCAAAATAATGGTGGGAATGACTACCTCTATTCTCCCTAAGGAGGGTAAAACCAATGAGTATAGATCAAGAACTTCCAAGTCTAAGTAGAGACATCAATACATAATACAAATACATCCAAGTCCATCTAATTATGACCGCTAGATCACGACACTACATGTTAATACATGTCACAAAGATGAATATAAGAGCAATGATAACCATAACACAATATAATACAAGCTGAGTCATAATTATGCATATAATCCATCTAAACCATCATCTGTCCAATGAGAAAGTGCTGATATAAAACTGGGCATCAATAATTGCTCTGTAATGACTAAATGGTTACATTGGTCCTCAAATCTGAGTGTCCTGAGACTCAGTCCTGACATGGGAGAGTACAATAGTCCACAAATAAAATAATGATCCGTCAAAACTGCTCATCTCAGCATCTCATATGTAAGAGATCTGGCTGAAAAATGTAATGTATCTGAAAAATAGAATATGTGATAACACGGGGTTTTCTCCTTTATGGTTTCCCCGGTGAAAATCTTTGTGTCTTGTATATCTTTTATATCTTATGCATCTTGCTGTACATGTTATTCTTTCAGATAAAGATCCTAGATAAACTACTCGGATCTAAAGAAAAACTAACATTGTATCAAAGCCTCTTTGAAAGAAGACACTGTACGACAGCGAAAACTAGGGTTACTAGTTCAAGGTGTTCTCTCCACAGATCATCAAGAAAAGAGGGCTAGGCTAATTCGCCTCAGTAAGGCGCATCTTTTGGTGGAAGCAGTTTCAAAGTTGAAGAAGTTTCATTTTTGACCCTGTCATTGTTGTCGGGAGGAACTAGGGCATCAAGTTTCGGAGGCTTCCCACCTCAGTTTTCAGAAAGTGACCTTGTTGAGCAACTTGCCTCAAGGAGGCGCATCTTTCTGTTCAAACAAAATTCCCAAACTCCAAGTTTGGAAAATTAGGGTTTCTCTAACAAACCCTAGGTCAGCCAGCTTCGGAACCAGGTTGGACACCTCAAATTGGTAAGATCTAAATCTTTGCTATTTCCATTTGAGGTTCTCAGTTGAAAAGATGACTCACCATACTCAGCTTGAGGACAAGCATGGAGGGGCTGATAACTTCGAGCATGGAAGTACAAAATCTCTCTGATCCTTGAAGGGAATGACTTGGATCAGTTTATCACTGGAGAAGTTCTAGAACCAGAGGGAGATGAGGCTAAGGTTGTTCATAAGAGAAGCATGGCTAAGGCCAAGAGAATCATTGCAGATTGTATTAAGGACCACCTCATCTCCCATGTGTCTTCATTAAGTATCACACATTAAGTATATGATGCTTTGACAAAGATGTTCGAAGGAAAGAACATCAATCGGAAGATGACTTTGAGGAACCAGTTGAAGAATGTGAAGATATAGAACTTTGAGACTATGCAGCCTTACTTCACAAGGGTTGCTCAAATCAAAGAACAACTTGAAGCAGTTGAAGAGAATGTCGAAGAAGGAGAAATTGTAATGACTACCTTGAATGGTCTCCCTAGATCTTGGGACTCATTCATTCAAGGGATTTGTGCAAGAAGGAGGTTGATCTCTTTCAGCAGACTCCAAGAAGAAGCTCGACTCGTGACAATAGTAGAGAAGATGGGAGCAATTGAAGATCAAGCTCTCACAGTTCACATCAGGAAGAACTTCAAGAAGAAGGAGAAGAAAGAGAACTTTCATCACAACAAGAAGGACAAGAAACAGAAGAAGACCAAAAGAGATACTTCAAATGTTCGATGCTACACTTGTGATGAAAAGGGATTTTTTGCAAGAGATTGTCCCATCAAGAAAAAAGAGACACCATGCTCATATTGCCGAAGATGATGAACCAACAAACAAAAGATTCAGACGAGAGAAGGATGATTCAGATGAAGAGTATGTGCTAATCTCAGCACTTACTGGCACTATCTCACACAGAAGCAATGATTGGCTTATGGATAGTGGAGCTTCTAAACATATGACGGGTTACAAGGAATCATTCGTTAATATGTCTAAACACGAGTCACCACATAAGGTGAAACTTGGGAATGATTATCAATACCCCATGAAAGGGAGTGGAGAAGCTTCATACAAGCTTGACTCTGGGAAATCCTTAAAGATGAAGGATGTGCTATATATTCCAGGATTGAAGAAGAATCTTCTCTCCATCTCTGCACTAGATGAAAAGGGAATTAGGGTTGCATTTGCTGATGCCCAAGTTCTGATGTGGCCTAGAGGAAAGACAGTAGAGGATGCAACAATTATTGGAGAAGAAGACGAAGGCTTGTACAAGCTAAAGGAACAACTTGAACAAGCACTGGTTCATGAGTAAATTGAACCAAGCGAATTGTGGCACAGAAGGCTTGCACATGTGCACTGCATAGCACTATTGATGGCAAGCAAAGCAGTCTTAGGATTGTCAAAGATCCAGGCAAAGCATGAAGGCATTTGCAAAGGATGTGCACAAGGAAAGAATGCGAAGAAGACATTTCCCAGTAGTGAGAGCAAGGGCAAAGAAATACTGGAGATATTACACTTGGATGTATCTGGACCCATGTTTTGTAGTTCATTAAGCGGGTATGTGTACTATGTTTCCTTTATAGATGATTTCTCACGTAAGATTTGGATATATTTCTTGAAAGGGAAAAGTGAAGTCTTCAATAAGTTCAAGGAATATAAAGCCTTGGTCGAGAACCAGACTGATAGGAAGATCAAGATTCTACGATCAGATAATGGCGGAGAATTCACATCGAAAGAATTCAAGGAACTCTGTAGAGAGTCCGGGATTAAGAGGGAGTTGACAACTCCATACAATCCTCAGCAGAATGGGGTTGCGAAACGAAAGAACTGAACCATCATGGAAGCAGCAAGAGCAATGCTGCATGACTAGGATCTTCCGATGCACCTTTGGGTGGAGGTAGCAAGAACAACTGTATATGTATAGAACCGTACTCCTCATCGAGTACTTGGCAACAAGACTCTGGAAGAGGCTTTCTCAAGAGAGAAACCAAAAGTAAGCCATCTGAGAATATTTGGTTGTCCGGTGTACATACATATCCCAAAGGAGAAAATAACCAAGCTTGATCCGGTAGAGACAATCCTTGAGAAGGACTCCCACAAGATGAAATTGGCATGGGCACAGGAGCTCATACGAGAAGCTGAAAGGTATGACGCTTCAGAAGGAATACATAGAGAGAGAAAGAGGGAAAAGCCCTACAATAGCTATGTGGCCCTGCTGTGACATCATTGACAAAGAACCTTCCACCTATGAAGAGGCTACAAAAAAGAAAGAATGGAAGGATGCTATGATCGAGGATTATCAGTTGATCATGAAGAATGATGTTTGGGAGATAGTTTCGAGAGACCGGAGAAGAAGTTTGCCGTGACTTCAAAGTGGATCTACGAGATCAAACATGCTGCAGATGGAAGCATCGAGAAATATAAGGCAAGGTTCGTAGCACAAGGCTTCTCACAGAAAGAAGGCATAGACTATGAAGAGACATTTGCACCCGTGGCAAGGTACACTTCCATTAGGACCATACTTGCATTGGCAGCAGTTATGAAATGGAAAATACACCAGATGGATGTCAAGACAACCTTCTTGAATGGTGTAGTTGAGGAGGAAGTGTACGTGGAACAACCACTGGGATTCGAGACACATGACAGGATGATCCATGTGTGCAAATTGAAGAAGGCCTTGTGTGGATTGAAACAAGCATCGAGGACATGGTACGGCACGATAGATAGCTTCTTGATGAGTTTGGGCTTTACCAAGAGGAAAGTGGATTTCAACCTCTACTTCAAGGTGGAAGACAAAAGACCTGTGATATTGCTGCTATATGTTGATGACTTGTTTCTAACAGGTGATGAGGAACTCATTAAAGATGCAAGGAGGAGACTTGCTACCAAGTTCGAGATGAAAGACCTAGGTATGATGCACTACTTCTTAGGCATGGAGGTGTGGCAGAGTGCAGATGGGATTTTCCTTGGTTAAAGAAAGTATGCAGTGGAGATTCCGAAGAGATTTGGAATGTTTGACTGCAAGGCAATAACCACACCTATGGCATCTAACTTGAAGCTTCTAAGTGATGCTTCATCTGAGTCGGTTGATGCCACGATGTATCGTCAGATGATTGGCTCATTGATGTATCTGGCGAATACGAGACCAGACATATGCTTTGTGATGAACACCTTGAGCCAGTTCTTGATGGATCCGAGACATGTTCACCTGATAGTTGCAAAGCATGTTCTGAGGTACCTAAAAGGTACAGTGGATTATGGGCTCAAATATGATGAGAATTAGAAGATTAACCTACATGGTTATGTTGATTCGGAGGGCAGGTAGCGGCACTAACAAGAAGAGCACCTCAGGTTGTTGCTTCAGATTGGGATTTGGTATGATCTCTTGGTTCAGCAAGAAGCAATCATGTGTGGCGCTGAGTACAGCCAAGGCAGAGTATGTTGCTGCTTGCTCGACTAGTTGCGAGGCAGTATGGCTACGAAAGCTACTGTCTGACTTATTTGATCTCCAGTTGGATGTGACTTGTATCTTCTGCGACAATTAGAGTTGCGTGAAGCTGTCGGAAACCCTGACAATCAAGAGGTGGAGGACACCGTTCTTGATGGTCAATTTTGGGCACAGGTTAGGTATGTTCTATAGTTCACCAAGCCTGTTTATAGTATGATTCCTTTTCCAGATACAGATCAGCCGATGATTGGGGAGGTGTATGAGTAGATGGATAACATGCTTGGTCAAATCAAAGACGTTGTTGAGCAAAGAGATGCAATCTTGTATGACTATATTCATAAACACGTGGTCAAAAGGTGGGATAATTTGAATGTTTCACTCCATACCCTTGCATATGTCGTTACCATAGAATATTATTCTCCATCTTGGTTGGCCCAACCTGGACCTGGTTGTGGAGTTAGGAAAAGACCACACACAGATCCAAAGGTGCAAAATGGGTATGCTTGCATTAGAGAAGTTGGTCCTTGATGAGGAGCGTGCTCAAGTACGGAGTGAATTGAGCCAATACATCAGTGAACATGGAGTCTTTGGTACCTTTCATGCAAACAAAGATCAAGAGAGGTTGACTCCTATCCATTGGTGGAACATGTATGGCAGTGGTGCCACATATTTGCATAAATTGGCGGTGAGGGTGCTTTCATAGGTTGTTAATAGTTTTTCTGCAGAGAGGTGTTGGAGCACCTACAACCCCCAACGTCAAGAGAAACAATTTGAATGTAGAACGAGCTGAAAGTTTGGTTTATGTGCACTACAACTTGAGGTTGTTCTCCCATTATTGTGAAGCGACTAAGAATGATAGAACATTTTTGACTAGGGACAACAATCCAGAGGAGGCTAAAGTGGAGGATGGAGCCATAGCATTAGAGCGCTTGGAGGCTAAACTATTGGGTGGTCATGATGGTGATCCAAATTCATACAACAGAGATGCCACCCCCAACCACCATTAGGTCTGTAGATGTAGGAGTTTTTCCTTTAGCTTCACAACGTCCAATAGTCCGTGGGGGCCATTCATCTTCTTCTCATGTTGCACGAACACTTCCAATAGCTCATATTCCAACTAGAACACGAGAAAACAAATTGGAAGTTTCTCATGGCAAGAGGAAATCTTGGTATATAGGTATCATAATACTTTGTATTTCATGTTTATTATGGCCTATTTTGTAAACATTATGGCCTACTTTGAACTTTGAAAGTTTGACCTTTGAATCATGAAAGTTGAACCTACCTTTGAAGTTTGAACTTTAAATTGTTGATTGCATCTTATGATCTTACAACTCTTTGGTATTGAATATGATATTATGATGCCTTGTTTCATTTCATGGTTGATGTTATCTGTTAGAGTTTGTTGATGGCAAATATCAAATGTTGAAATTTGAAGGTTGATGTTGTTGATGATTGATGATTGATGATTCATCTTTTGATGACAATGTTATAAGTTATAGCTCCTAGATGATTGATGTTATATGGGTATTAAATGGTTATATCATGATATCTATGTTTTCATGTTTTTTATAGCTAATTTGGCATAATGGTTTTTTTTAATATATATGCATAAAAAAACGCTCCCAAAACAGAAGCTTTTGAAAATTTTGCTTTTCGCTCCCGCTCCTCGCTCTCAATAGCGTAGGCTGAAACACAATGGACATTTATCAAATGTTGGTTTCTAACATTAGTCCAATTGTCAGATACAATGGATACCCCAGTTTCTGCCCACCCATCTATAAATCGTGCAAGACCTCTTTTGATTTTTGCTCTTTCCTTATCTAGTAACATAGTTCTAGCTTTTCATACGTGGGACCTTTGTACCTAGCAGGGGCTTTGTTGATGGCTTTGACCATATCATGCCAATAAGGGGATCAAAGAACATTGAATGGCACACCACATGCATAGAGAAACTGCGCCACTTTTGCATCCGTATCATTCCTACCGCTAATATCAAGGAAATCTGATATTGTTCTCCTACCACTGGAGGTTGCACTAGTTGATGTGTTGCTACCAAATTTAGATGATGTGGTTTTGAACTGAACCTTTTGTTTTTTTCCATGGATTCTTTGTGCAGTTTCCTCTATCTTGATGTATCTTCTTCTCTCTTCTCTTGATACATTAAGGCAAATTGTGATCCCAATGGCACCTTTATTATCATCACTATCCATTACTCCACAAAGATGCTTCCTCACATGGGTATATGAATCGGTCCTTGATGACAATCATGCATGTATAAAAATTTAGTGGTTCCACCACCTTCCCCCCCACAAGTTTTGTCACAAATTGCCACAAGGGTGTGATGAAGTTTTGCTAGTTTCATTGCCACCTTTAAGATCCTCATCCTCCTCCCTTTTAAACACTTCCTCATCTTCATATGTTGGGTCCTCATTTTCCCTCTCATTCCTATTCCCCTCCAACACCATGAGAACCACAAATGAAAGTAGAAACCAAAAGAACAACATTTTTCTCAAGTCTTAATGGACAACCTGCAATAGAATGAAGAAGAAGAAAGAATGGGAATGGGATAGGAGAAGAAGAAAGATCAACCAACAAACAACACAAATATATAAAAATAAATACAAAAATTGGACATTGGGCTTACCTCTTTAACTCTCCAAGTATTTTTAGAAGTAGATGGCAGCCTTTGTTGTCTCCTCCAAGCTCCCACAAATCTTTTTCAAGCTTCCACAATTCTTCTCCAAGCTCAAGCCTCAAGCACACAAGCTCTCCACTTCAAGCTCAAGCACACAAAGATGAATGGAATGAGAGAAATGGTGAGGGAGAGGAGCTTTTATTTCTCTCACCTTCTCTAAACCCTTAGGGGCCAACCCAACAACAAATTAGGAAAAAAAAGTAAAAAAAAAACAAAAAAAAGCAAAAAAATGTCATTTTCGTGGGAGATTTTGGGCGTCCACGGGAGCCCGCAGAGAGCATTGTTGGAGCACGGTCCCTGCTCCTCGGGAGCTTCTTTCGGAGTGCCGCTCTCCCAAAGTGGCAAGGAGCATGCCATCACCCCCTGGAGTGGGCTCCAAGATTTCTAGAGCATGTTCCAGGGGCGATCCAACACGCTCCAGTCTAGACTGCGATTTGGGACTGGGGGTGAGCCCTCCTGGGGTGCTCCCAATAACACTACTATGAACAGAGGGTCAACAATCAGATCTTGGTAAACATCAACGATCAACACTATAACTTCTGCCAAGTAAATATAGAATTCTCTATAGTTGAATAAAAAAACAAAAGTTTCAAGTATAAATATGAGTCAATGAAATTTACTATTAATGGCCTTGACAAATGAGATCAAGACCTCGATGATATGATCTCTATCCACCACTTCGCTGTCTAGCATATAAATATATTATTCACATGCATAATATCTTCTCATATGTTAGTCCAGTGGGCTAGCTTGAGTGGTAAACTGCTGTGATTTACAAGCAGGAGGTCTCAGGATCAAGTCCTTGAGCTGGCGGCCTCTGTGATATTCTTGATATTTATGGGCCTCACTCGATGTAACTACATTGTCAAGCTGCTGGGTCAAGCACACAATAGTCTACACTGCCCACTTTATGTTGGGTACCATCCTTGGAATGAGGGGAAGTGTCTGGAGGTTTCCCAGGGATATACTTTCCAAAGTGTTAGTCCCTGAGATGTTCCGAGACTGCTTTGGAACTATGCCAGGGCATCAGTAACTTGATTTGAAGGCAATTGAGCCTGCTCTTTGATGCAGAGATAGTAATCTTGAATACTTTAAGTAACTTGCTTGAATTATAAACCAACACGGTTATTACATGTAACCAGAACTGCAATGATGGGCATCATTTTGGATTCACAAAGATACTATAGAAAATATATGAATGGATGGAAATGGGACAAAGTACTTGTGACAATAGATTTTATCTCATTAGAAAGAAAGCATACTAAGCAATAAGAATTCAACAACTCTAACAAAGTATGTAATGCAAGAAATGGTAAAATAAACTCAGGGACAACTCAAATTCTAATTAACATATCATGAAAACTCCATAACATGTTTAAAAGTAAAAGAGCATTCATCATCAGATTTGAGCCAAACATGAGACGAACAGTTGCCTTGGGGGCTTTGTATTAGATCTTTTGCAACAAGATTACATGAAAGATGAAAGGAGTGGAAATACAAAAGATGGAACACCTTGTGAATATCAAAACTAAGAATCCTCAATGACTTGGATTACAAGACCGCAGTTGCATCGTGATTAAAAGCGCTTCATCAAAACATTTCTCTGAGAAGTTATACTTGACTAAAAAATATGCTGACCCTCGTTCAATAGGCTTCTAGCCTTATTTATAGCCCTAGGCTTTACAAAAAGTTACAACAAAATTTTGTTAGAGGACAATTGTCATTTCTGTTACAGGATTTTCAGTAACAAAATTTTAACCACATGTTCTTTTCAGCGCTGCTGGTGACTGTGATGGGTACCTGCCCTTGATCTTAAATGTTGGGACCGTCGCTGTCTTGTGTGTTGACCTGGCTGTTGAGGTGCCCTTTGAATAGATTGTTGACTGGGCATCTGCAGGACTTGCTGAGGCGGCAACTGATAAATTTGAGGCATGGGCACTTGGGCCTGCTGCGTTGGCTACGATGAAGATGCTCCAGACACTGCATGAGGGACTGTTGCCACACTCTGCTGGGTGGAACTCAAGCGTAAATATTTAGCAATGTCTTTCCAGTCATTTCCAATTGGATAGACTAATGACCTCATCTCCTTGGCACACATATCTAACTCTGTATAATGCAAACAAGAAGGTGGAGCAAGGCCTTTAAGTACCATCTGCAGACTGGCAAGCAAACCAAAAACACCAAACAATTTATCCAAAATAACCTTGCCTTTGTTTGACTCTGTTACATCCTCAAATTATTGATCATTATTTCGGCGTTCAGTTAATAATGCCTGGTAATTATAAAGGGGATAAATATCGCCATTGCTGTCCCACGGAGATGGAAGACCTTGGTCCAGACAATCATAAAAAATCTTTTTAAATGAATTGACGTCCTTACCCAACTGTGAATCTTTTTCATGCATGATCTGAGTGTGCTTCTTCTTCGCAACCACTTTGGATGCTTCCATGATGATGGTAGTTCTGTCTCTGACCTCCAAAGTTTCCAATTCTGGCCCAGTTCTAGAATTTAAAATGTCAATAGCTGAGGCTGTTGTGTTTTGTCTACCATTCAAATAAGAAAGGGCGTCCTTATCTTCTCTGATTGCTGCAGCAGCCAAATTCCATTCTTCTCAAGTCACTGTAAATTGCTTCCAGTATTTTGCTATTGTAGCTGCAATTTGATCCCATGCCAAGTGCTTGGCGCCTATCAAGGGAGTATTCCATGAATACTTTTTGTTTAACTGCTCCAACTCTTTCTGTTGCTTATCTTGGGTACTCTGCAACTCTTGCACTAATGCATCACTCCTTTGACCTGACTCCTGAAAGTCTCAACCTGCTCTTTGTACTTCCGAAGGTCCTCCTTAACCTTGATTTGTTCAACATCTCGGAAGGATAAATAAGACAAGGCTTTTGATAATTGATCGGTTGGATTTGCTGAAGCATATTCCAACAATCCAGTCCCTCTTGAAGTCAAAAGTCTATTATTTTCCTCTTTAAGAGAGATTCTCTCTTTTTCCAGACTGCTGACCTTATTTTTGTATTCCTAAGCTGTCTTAGCGACCTGCTCAATTTCTTGTCGAGTTGCTACTAACTCAGGCATTTGTACATGCTCTACCGCTGGCACCTTTAACTTTTGCTTCAGAACATGAATCGCCTTGTCTTTTTCTTTCAACAGGTTTTGAGTTGGAGATGGATTAAGAGGATCAAGTCCTTTCTCCATGACTTTATTCTCAAGCTCAGTTATCCTCATCAACTTGGCTTTATTGGCCAATTTTTCGTCTTTAAGAGGCTTCTTTAAAACATCTCTGGACAACATGTTTATTGTCTGCCTGTGAAGTTGAATTTTGTCAAGGGCATGAAACTTATCCGTGTCAAAAGATACTTGAGTAGCTCTATATTGGTTGGGAGTAAGCTTTTTACCCATCAGTATGGGTTCTAAGATCACCATTCTAAACAATAAACATACCATGCCTGAAATCCATCGCTAAAAATAGCCTTGATTTCCCAAGAGAGGTGAACTGGGACCTAGGAAACATCTACTTCCTGAACTGTGTACTGTCAGATCTGATGGCGCTGAAAGCTCCAATCAGTCCAAATGTCTGCAAGGGGGCTTGGGAAAGATGTCCTTGCCTCTTGTGGCCATCTAGCTGTCGGGAATTTTTCAGTGGAAACAACTGCTTGTGTCAAAGGCAACAATGTGCTTCCTTGTGATTAGAAGATCTGCATAGACATCTGAGGCTCAATTCTAGGCTTCTTTGCTTTAAGCATCTCTTGATGCTCATCTGTTGTTTCAATATCAACAGCCCCCTCTACCCAAGTCCTTTTCAATTTAGTATCTGATTTAGTTGAGGTTGGCATCACCTGTGATCCTTTCTCTTGTTTAGGATAGTTTTAACTTCCTTCCAACTCTCAGGTTGGCAAGTTTATCCAGCATCTCTTGTGGGTGATATGGGTATTCAGCCAATCTGTCATTTTGCTTCTTCTTAGAAATTATCCCCCTAGGGTCATAGTTCCACTTGAATCCCAAAGGAAAATTTAAGATTTGCAGTAACTGTTCCACCAGATGCTGTGCAGTTTGAGACTTTACAATGAAAGGTGATCCAACCAGTAGCCGGCAGGTTTGCCTTCGACAGGTTCGCCTTGGTAGCTGACGGGTTCGCCTTCGACAAGTTCGCCTTGGTAGTCGGCAGGTTTGCTTCGACATGTTCAGTCGACAAGTTCGCATTTGACGGGTTCGCCCTTGACAGGCCCGCCTCGAGTACAACATACCAACATGCTTTGCAACGGTTGAACTTTTGATCGTTATAAACTTCTTGTAACTGAACGTAGCGGGTAGTCACCCAAGCGTCTCAGTATCCTATATAAGCATGTACATTATGTAATATAGACATCTTTCTGATCATCAATTTGATTCCCCCATCTTTCATGGAGCAGAAGTAATAAATTGGTTCGAATCCTTGCATATTGTCTGTGTGTATATTTCTTGTCAACCAAGTGTGTTTCCTGCTTTGCTGGTTCTTATATGCTTCTTCCATAACATAAGTCGACTCATTCAGTGGACTGTTGTCCCCAGCGTGCGCCTGGGCACGACCTGGATCATTGGTATCAGAGCTACATCTTATTCAGAGTCTTAAGTTACATAAGCACTTCCATCGAAGTTATTTAACTTATGCCTGTTCAAACATGCTCGAAAACTCAGCAACGCAAGCAGACACTTACTTCAACTTCAGAAAAGATGGCCAAAGAAATAGACAATAGACATGCAACTGACGAAACAGAGCAACTCATAGAAAAAGCACTGGCTCGCTAGCGAACCGAAATGTTCACCCAGTTCAGCAAGATTCTCATGAGAGTCACTGCAAACTCTAGGGAATCCTCGACACGATCTCACTTCGATAAAATCAGCCCCTTCAAAGTGCAAATGAATCTGGACATACCAAACCTTGAAGGCAAGATTGACGCGGAATCTGTCGGCAATTGGGTACAACAACTGGAATCTTACTATGTGGTAAATCAGCTCTCCGAAGCGGAAAAGATCATCATTGCATCCTTGAAGATGTCAACCTTCGTACGCTGCCGGTGGGAGAATCTATCGACAAAGATGGAAAAAGAAGAAGACCCCATAGACACATGGGTAAAATTTGCCGAATACATTCGAAAGGAGTTCTATTCGCCCAAGTACCTTGAACAACAGTATAAGAAGGGGCAGCAGCTAAGGCAGTGGAAAGACCACTCCGTATAGAGTTACATCGACGAGTTCTATCGACTCATGGCTAGACTTGACGTCCAAGAAGAAGAGAAATTTCTTGTCCTGAAGTACGTCAGCTGGTTATCCTTGTACATTCAACAAGAGATGTAGTTTATGACTGTTAGTATGCTTGCAGATGCATTTCATTACGCCAGCAAGCTTGAAGCTAAACATAAAGGAAAAATACGTTTCGCGAACAAGCCAACAGGTCGAACATCCGACAAGAAGTCACAAGCCGACTTCGGCAAGTTCAAGAATCCTTCTCAGTCGACCTCGCCAAAGCCCGATCACCAAAAGAAGAACTTTCAGAAAGACAAGAGGGATCACAACAAACATAACCCTACCGAGAAATGGTGTGATCATCACAGTTCATCATGGCATGATACGTCAGAATGCAAAGCTCGAAAGACATTTTTGGCAAAATTGTCGACATCCGACGTGTCCGACAGAACCCTGGTAGAATCTGATCCAGATGCATCAACCCTCTTGGCTTCGACCTCGACCACTCCTACAGCCTCGACCATCGTCGATGAGGAGGAACGAGAGCATTCCATACATAGATATGGGTTCAAAACAATCCATTACATCTGATTGTGGATAACAGTAGCCAAAAGAACTTCGTTTCTGAAGATCTTGTGAAGAAATTAGGTCTTGTCACCACTCCACATCCTCAGCCTTACAATATCGGTTGGATGAAGGATGGGTAGGAACTAAGGATCACGCGACAATGTCGACTCACCTACTTCATTAAGCCTTTTGAAGATAAAGTACTTTGTGACGTGGCATCGCTTTTCGTAGATAATGCCCTATTCGGTAAACCCTACCT
Organism: Pseudotsuga menziesii; assembly: GCA_001517045.1. Lineage (NCBI taxonomy): Eukaryota > Viridiplantae > Streptophyta > Pinopsida > Pinales > Pinaceae > Pseudotsuga > Pseudotsuga menziesii. The sequence continues at coordinate 348,568 of LPNX010780283.1, forward strand.
ATGGGATCGACACGGTACATATCAGTCACGGCCTCAAAAGGTGATTGTCAAAATCCGAAATCAATGGTATGGCATGCCAGAGCGACAACCCACATTAACGGTTGCTATGATATCTGCCAAACAAACGAAGAAGCTTATCAATCATGCCCAAAAGTTCGCATTAATCATGGTAAAGCCTCAACATTCTAGGAAGACTGCAACAACGAGTCGACTCACTGACCAACGTAGCTCTTGACAACAACAACAGATCGACAACATTCTTGAAGAATACCAGAACATATTTCAAGCACCAGACAGAGTACCTCTGCATTATCAGGTAAAACACTCCATTGAACTTGTTCCTGGTTCTTCATTGCCTAACGCATCTGTTTATAGAAGATCCATTCTCGAAAATGAAGAGATTCGTAGACAAATCCAGGATTTGATCGACAAGGGTCATATTTGCCCTAGCTCCTCTCCTTGTGGAAGTCCAGTTGTCTTAGTTCCAAAGAAAGACAGAACTCGGCGCATGTGCATCGACTATCGAGCTCTCAACAAAATTTCAGTGAAGAACAGATACCCTCTTCCACGGATTTTGATGAACTCATCGACAATTTGAAAGATGCTAAGTTCTTTACGAAACTTGACCTCAAGTCAGGATACCACCAAATTCCAATCAAGTCCACTGATGTATGGAAAACGACTTTCAAAACCAAGGAAGGATTGTTTGAATGGTTACTCATGCCTTTGGGCTTAACCAATGCACCTGCAACCTTCATGAGATATATGGATGACCTTCTACGACCTTTCATCGGTAAATGTGTCATTGTCTATCTCGACGATATCTTGATTTTTAGTCGATCATGGAAAGAACATGTCAAACAACTTCAGCAAGTTTTCGACACTCTCCAACAACATCGGCTATATCTGAACATGGACAAATGCTCATTTGCAATGACCAACATCAAGTATTTGGGGTATGTAATTGACTCTGCAGGCATTCATGTTGACCCAGAAAAAGTACAGATCCTCAAAGATTGGCCCATTCCTCAAAACTTTCATGAACTTAGAAGTTTTCTTGGTTTGGCGAATTTCTATCGACGATTCATACTTGGCTTCAGCCACATTGCATGGCCTTTGAATCAGTTGACGAAAGGAAATGGGAAAACTGTCTTCATGTGGACACCGGCACAACAACAAGCTTTTGAACAAATAAAAAACAAGCTTTGTACTGCACCAGTACTTGTGTTACCTGATTTGCATCAACCCTTCGAGATTGAGACGAATGCATTGAACTATGCCCTCGGTGCAGTGATCACTCAATGAGGTCACCTAGTCGCGTTTCATTCCGAGACTTTCAACGACATAGTCAGAAGGTACTCGACGTATGAAAAAGAACTGTACGCCATTGTGCAAGCTCTCAAGCAATGGAGACACTACATTCTTGGCAGGGAAACAATCATCCTCACTGACCATAAGCCTTTGCAGTTCGCTCCGACTGAGTCGAAACTACAGACAACCCGACAACTTAAGTGGATTAATTAGCTGCAACAATTTCAATTGGTAATTAAGTATCGGAAAGGCAAAGCCAATGCCGCAGCCGATTGTCTCAGTAGACCACCCATTACTCTAGTGTCTATAGTGATGAGTATGCAGGGTTATGACACCACTACTAGGCCGCAATTGTATTTGGTAGACTGCGTTTTTTCTATAATCTATCGACAGCTTTAGACTGACAAGTTGTTGACTGTCGACTACTTCCTAAAAGACACCTTGCTATACAAGCTTGGACAGCTTTCTGTACCGACCGGTGAGCACCGACAGAAGCTCATTTGGGATGTGCACTATAACAAGACTGCAGGACATTTTGGAGTCGCAAAAACGCTTGTTATCCTTCAAAAGTATTTCTACTGGCCTTCACTTAAATCTGACGTCAACAAGTACATTCGTTCGTGCATGGTTTGTGCCATTGCTAAACCGTCGAATCGACGACAAGGACTATATAAACCCCTTTTAGTTCCTAGACGACCATGGCAATCTAGTTCTATAGACTACTTGACTGGATATCCTACTACCAAACATTAGAATGATGCGATACTAGTAGTCCAGAGATTTTCCAAGATGGCTATACTCATACCATGCAAGAAGACTACAACAACACAACAGATTGCTCAACTCTTCTTGAACATGTGTGGAAACACTACGGCCTCCCGACGACCATTATTTTCGACAAAGATGCTAGATTTGTCAGCACCTTTTGGCAAACTCTCTGGTAACGGCTCGACACGAGACTTTTTTTTGTCGACAACCTTCCATTCGCAAACAGACGGACAGACGGAAGCTGTAAATCGCTTAGTCGTACAATTGCATCGCATGTACAACCACAAGCATCGTTGAACTTGGGATGACAACCTTCCATACATACAACACAGCTACAATCATGCTCAACACAACTCTACGGGAAAGAGTCCATTTGAGATCTGTTACGGAATTCAACCCTCAACTCCTATCGACTTAATCAGTTCCTCGACTCAGTCGAACAATACCGACTTCGAAGGACGAGAAGTGGAGAAAGCATTGAAGTTCAAAGATCAAATCTACAACATTCAGAAGCAAGCACATGAAATGTTGCAACGAGCAAATGCAAAAGCTAAGGCCCGATACGATAAGCATCGTATTCCTCATACATTCCAAATTGAGGATCAGGTCTGGTTACATCTAAAGAATGAACGCTTCAATGGTCCATACAGAAAGCTGAAACTTCTGCGTTATGGTCCATACAGTGTCCTTAAACAGATTGGAGAAAACGCTTTTCAGCTCGACATTCCTGCATGCCTTAGCCTACATCCAGTTTTGAATGTAGATTTGCTTCGACCATATCATGTACGATTGTTGGAACATAACAACTTACAGACAACAGAACCCGAAGACATCCATCCAGATGTTCAGGAACCTCTTCTTTGTGACACCATTGTGGGACGACGCATACGCCTTACAAGGACGAATTCCATTCCCTTGTTTCAAGTGGCTAAAGCTGGACAACTCCTCGCGTAAGGAAAATGGTACTCTGCAAATGAAGTCGCCGACAAGTTTCCTCACCTGAACGAATACACAATGGAGACCATTGTTTCTTAAGGAAGGAGGAATGATCCAACCAGCAGTTGGCAGGTTCGCCTTGGCAGCCAACAGGTTCACCTTCGACAGGTTCGCCTTGGCAGCCGACAGGTTTTCTTCGACATGTTCAACCGACAAGTTTGCATTCGACAGGTTCGCCCTCGACAAGTCCGCCTCGAGTACAACATACCAACATGCTTTGCGATGGTTGAACTTCTGACTGTTATAAATTCTTGTAACTAAACGTAGCTGGTAGTCACCCAAGCATCTCAGCATCCTATATAAGCATGTACATTATGTAATATAGACATCTTTCTGATCTTCAATTTGATTCCTCCATCTTTCATGGAGAAGAAGTAATAAATTGGTTCGAATCCTTGCATATTGTATGTGTGTATATTTCTTGTTGACCTAGTGTGTTTCCTGCTTTGTTGGTTCTTCTTATATGCTTCCGCCATAACAAAACTCGACTCATTTAGTCGACTGTTGTCCCTAGCGTGCGCCTGGGCACAACCTGGATCAAAAGGACCCACCTGCTGAGGGATTTTGAAATTGACAAGACTATTATTTTTCCAAAAGTATCAGAATTAAAATATGTCTAATATACTCTAAAGCAAAAATCCTAGGGGTCAAGAAAGTCAACAGGTGGTAGGGAGTCAGATCACTTCCATAGATACGTATTTCAGTACGGTCCTCAAACAAGAACTAGTCTCCCCAAGCGACATCAAGGCTTAGTTGGAGGAGTCTTTTATAGTCAGGTAAGATCTTGGGTAAAGGAGTGCCATTGAAAATAATATAAATCTCGCACATGACCTGGTTAACAAACTCTAAGTATCTTTCATTTGTAGGGTAATGGAGGACCAAGTTTAGGTGAGACTTGGGGAAACACTCAAAGAACTAGTATATAATCATATATAACAAGTAAGATTGAAACTTGAGAAACTTGAGAGTGGGGAAAACAACAATATGGTCCTAAATAACATTTACTAAGAACTGCGCAAAATTAAGCTGGACGCCTGATTCATCCAAGCTATTGATTTCAAGGAGTAGACAAAGAACTGACTCATCTATTAGCTGATCACTGGTAAATGCAAACAATTGACAAATAAGGGACATGGCAATTCTAGGTTGTTCGACAAAAATCTCGAACCTCTAGGGTGGTTCTTGCTCTAGCAATTCGACGTCTGGAGAGAGCAAGATTCAAAGAAAATTGGCCTTTTCCTCAGGTGAAAGCTCCTTGTACTTGATGTTCATTTCAGCTTCAGTAAATACACTCCGCAAAATACCTTCTGGAATCCCCAACATCTTCTCGATGAATTCTTTGTTTATCGGGTAGATCGGTGTTCCATCCCACGTGCGATTGGTTCTCTGATAGGCGATGATGGCACTAAGGCTGAGGGTGAAGTTGATGGAGGAACTTCCATGGTAGAAAAACCAGGATTGACGCCTTTTACTGCGAGGGAAAAGACCAAGGGGTAATATCTTGCGGTTTAAGGAAGGCAGGAACTTAGCTGAAAATTTTAAAATGAGGGAGAGGCGGTTTTTATAAAGAAAGTTGACGCCAATTAATGCAAATGCCACATGGGCAGACACAATAGGTGGGTCATAGCTGAAGGTAGGTCCGTCATGAATGTTGGAGCTGTTACTTGGAGCGGGGGGGACACGTGGCTATGGGCTACAGGCCGATTGATGTTTTGGCTTAGCTGTCCAAGCCACGAGGTGTAAAACAACTTACCGCTTCAGGATCGATGGAAGACAGGATTTATGAGACCACTTTAGCAATCCTAAGTCCACTGGATTACGCCTCGTGTCTGCGACGATTTTTTGTCAGGGTTCACCTTCTCAAAATAAACAGTGAGTTAATTTTGCCGCCTGGAACCCTGATGACCGTTGATCTATACAATCAAGCAATCAACCACATTAAACCATGCACTGCATCTTTCCAACGGCAACTCTGATGATAAGTCACATCACTTTAGATTCCATTGACATCTGGCAAGTGCTGACAAACTCACCTAGCGAACTTTGCACATGCGGTACAAACTTTACTGTCGAGCGGTTTCAGGATCAACAAGGGCCGGTATTTCTGAAACAACTTTAGTGATCCTAAACCCTCCTGGTGCTATCACGTGTCACTGGTGGTATTCTTTCAGGGTCGTGAAGCTTAAAATAAACATCGAGCAGGTTGGAGATCCTGAGTGCACATGAACCGTCGATTTCTTAGATGGATGCGATGCTGACGATGAACTTGCATTTCTCTGAGTTTTGATCACGTGTATGAATCACTCCGCTCATGTCTCATCATAGATTTGTCTTATTTGTAATGTTCCCAAAAGTAACATGCATGCAAAACCTAAAAGTGAGATGCATGCGAACCCTAAAAATGACATGCATGCAAACCCTAAAAGTGAGATGCATGCGAACCCTCGTGCATGCCATCCCAGCATTATTTTAATGATGCATGCACTATTTAAAGTCTCCCTCCGCATGCATGCAAGTCAACGGCAAATTAGAAGATAAAGTGACACGCATGCGAGTCAACGACAAATTAGAAGATAAAGTGACATGCATGCAAGTCAACGGCAAATTAGAAGATAAAGTGACCTAATTAGGTCAAAGATTAGGGTTTTGCGCAGTTGAACTTTATAAATAGAGGAGAAAGCAAGAGGAGACTTCACTTTTGGATTATTATTATTTTTGGGAGCTCTTGGATAGTAGCACAACGTGCAGCACAACAGTTGGGGTTGGAGACGGTGTCTTCAGCTAACAGGATTTCGGCAGTGAAACATCTGTCCTAGTCTTATTCCAGGTAAGCCATACTGGTTCACCACTTGATCTTCATTCATTCATCAGTTATATCAGTATAATTGTGTAGAAATAGAAAATATCGGGATTTGGGATATTTCAGTGGTATCAGAGCATAATCTTGGCCAGCTGTGGGCACATAGCAATTGAATAAAAGTGCATGTTGATACATGCGTGTACATGCAAGTGCATGTCAGAACAAAGTTTTTTCTTTGCCAGCTTGTGAGAACATGAAGACAACGAGAAGGGTCTTGACTGGAAATTGGCAGAGGTTAGCAGTACTTCAACACTTGCCTCGATATCAGGAGTATCTAGCCTTGGGTGATGATGTATGTGCAGCATTGTCCTTTCAAGATTATTACACCATCAAGTTCGGGATCCAGCCCAAGGATTTGGATGAGGATCTCCTTAAAGACATTAGTTCAAATTTACAGGAAAATGAATTTAGAAAGGGGATTCTACAGACTGTCTCTCCTGTTGATGACAAGACAAGCATACAAAATTTGGAGAGGCATTCAAGTTCTGAAGTTGTAGTTGTCCATGTTGATGGCATGGAAGCTGTTCCAGGTACCATATCAAATTGTGAAGAAATAACAGAATTGGCTATTTTGCAAGCTAGCGACAATACAAATAATTATGGAAGTAACAAAGATGACCTGATAGGTGAAAGTGATGTTAACACATTAATGGCATCGAGGGAAGAGTGCTCTCTGCTTGTAAAAGAGAAGCAGAGCTTTATTAGGGATGAAGCTGAAGGAATTGCCCAAGAGAATGTGTATATTTTATCACAAACTAAGGATGACGAACACAATGGCAGCAGTACGATTGCCAATTTAGAAAATTTAAATGTTTGCCTCGTTGAAACTGGTGAAAGTGTCAAATCGCCAAATGGAAACAAGATTCAGGCATGTGAAGATCTAGTATATTTTTTAGATACTAAATTGAAATGCAAGGGCATGGATGCATCGATTATCTCGCAATGTTGTGCTTCTTCCACTGGTGATGTCTATATTAGTGAATGCAATTATGACCCAATATTGGCCTCAAGGGAAGCTGATGGTCCTGGAGAGGAGCAGATTGCCGTAAAGGTTCAGGAAAAGCAATTCACCAAGTGCACTAAGGGTTCTTCCGTTCAAACAGTTGCCATAATATATGGAGGAAATTCTTCAGACATGTTGAGAGTGGAAGATTCCAGTATTGATTTCATTGTAAATGCTGAAGGTGGCACTTTAGAGACGGAAAAGTGCATTCCACCATATGAAGATCAAGCAAGTTTCTTAGGGGAAACTGATAGTGTTCGTGAAAGTAACAAGAAAGATTCACATAGGAATTATATTCAAGAGATAGAACAGGGAAGAGAACAAGTTAATCCAGGGCTGAACACCCTTGATGGTTTAAATTTAATGAGCCCATTTTCTACAGGAATGCCAAACTTTCAACCCTCGTTTTTGCCTGTTGGATCAAGTATTGATCCTAGGGTATTTCGTGAAATAAATCCAACAATTTTGCACTCTAAACCACTTTATGGTGTGCCTGAAGACAAAGGGGGTCAATCAAGTAATATAAAAGATGAAGGTGCTTTGTAATCGATTGTCAAAGGATACTCATTTTTGTTATCTAATTTAGGGGAGGTCAGCGTAAGTAACCCTATGCGTAATTCATCCTCTGGACCTGATTTTCATCAGGTTGTCGGAAATGACTCAAAAAGTGAAATTGATCAACAGAATGACATTAAGAGTGACAGTGAAGTAAAGAAAGGAATAACCTTGGAAGATCCCCACACTGAAGACCTCAGCCAAGAAGTTAGAGGATTCATATTTTCCAAGCTTTTGGAACGCAAACCTGAGTTAACTTCAGATCTGATGGAATTTCGAGATTATTTGCTGTCCTCTATAGTATCGGATACCCTGGATGTATGGGAACTAAAAGATCTAGGACATTAAACAGCTCAGAGGATTGTTCAGGCTTCAGATCCATTGCATTCTATGCAAGAAATAAACCAAAATTTTCCAAATTTGGTGTCGTCTTCGTCTCGGATGAAGATTA
>LPNX010780283.1:376771-501123 GCA_001517045.1 Pseudotsuga menziesii
CCTAACAATGTTGCATCTTTAACATGTGTCGATGCATCAACGGATTTAATAAACATTGTACCCCTTGGATAATGTACAAAGAAATTAATAAGGGTTCGGCCTTTCCCATTTGTTCAACCATTGGACATCACAATGCATCAAATGGCCTCCCACGACTTCTTTAGGTCCTCCAATCCAATATTGATGTCATTCTTTTCTACTTGAAGAATTGGCCCTGCAACTCCTCGTAGCACTTATACCTTGGACCAACAATACTGATAACATCACACATTGACTTGCAAAAGGGATTATTCTTGTAATGCTCAAACATATGTTGTTCTAAGAAAGACACCTCCCCATAACCCTATATGCTTCTTGCTTCTCCTTTTTTGAACTATTGACAAGATGGAAGGTTGTGCCCCATCTCCAGTTCTTTGGACAAAGAAAGGTGAGATCCTCATGGAATGTAAATCCATGGAGTCCCTCTCACTTCCCTAAGTCCTAGATATGCCTATGGTTCTCGAGGATCTAGTCACTCCGTTGATGGCAAGTTCAAGTTTGGTAGCAATTGCCTCTTCCCTCTTTTTATCCTTTTCATAAATAGCATCATGGGCAGCTCACATAATCTCTAGGGTTGATTTAGTACAAATCCCAACATCATGCCCTTTGAGTCTAGCTAACTGGTACTTCAAAAGTTTAATCAGCTAAGCCCTCCTATCATGGGCTGTCCACATAGTTTACAAGACAATCTCTGTCAGTTTGTCTCATCTTCAGGTTTACCATACTACCAAATGGGTCCAAATCCTTCAGCATATTGGCAGGCAATACTCAACTCCCAACTTCAAACCTAAAAGAAAAAAAAAGGAATGTTAAACACTGCTGGAAAAAACACAGCTTGCTGGCAAAAATATAGACCTACAAAATGTCCTATGAGCCATAAAAAACTAAGTCACAGGACACGTCCTAAATGCCTTCGTGTCCCGTATTTTGCGTGTCGGACACGAAAACGGCCCTAATACGTGTCGGACACGAAAATTTCCGTGTCCAAAAATCAGGACACCATCTGGCACGTGTCGGACACGTGTCCTGAGCGTGTCCCGATTTTTGGACACGTGTCCTATAAAAAATGAATTTCAGGCATATAAAAAATGAATTTCGTGTATATTTTTTTTAACATTTTCTGTGGTTTCAAGGGTTGTGGTTTGTGGTTTCAAACTTTCAAGGGTATACATTAGTAAAATCAATAGACATTTCAAGGGTATCGTGCAGGAGGAAGAGTATACATTAGTAAAATCAATAGACAAAAAATCAGAAATCTATTGTATGTGACTTGTGAGCTAACATGTAAGATAAGAAACTTTAGCATATTATACTCATTTCAGCAAATCAGAAACGCCTTTCCACCATACATTCAATACAGCCAGTTGAACATAAATTTGCTACCCACTTACTATAAAAGCAAGAACAACTGTTGTAAACTCTGAGGATCTGGGAAAATCAGATTAGAGTCATTAGACATGGAAAACACAGCTAGGCATGGGAACTTTGAAAGTTTGAATCATTGTAATAACCTGAACAAGTCTAGACTCTATACATTACTGCAAAAATCTAAAGCATACAACAAAACTCTGCGAGATTTAATATTCAAATTATGTATGAGTATTTATGGAGTGGGTTTTGGTTCATAGTTTGCCGTTTGGTTCATTATTCATATCATACATGATACCCTCCAAATCATAGCATAGCATATTGATATCATAGTTTGCCATATCGAGAAGTTCCAGATCTGAAAGTTTGCCATTCCCATCAGCATACAAATAAATTATAATTTATAATGAATGTGTTCTCATTGAAGGAAACGCCCAGACATATAAACTCGCGGCCCAAAATTATGTACACTCAGAAAAACAATAAAACGTCCATCCCTGAGTTCTGTAACACATTCAAGCATAAACTGGCATTTCCAAGGCGGTTTACAGCTCACATTTTATACAAACAGAGATCAATACTTTTTGATATATATATATATATATAAATTAAAAATTTTATATATATATATGAAACGTGTCCTCCGTGTCCTGTTTCCGGGGTCGTCGTGTCCCGTGTCGAATACTCGTATTTTCGTGTCCTCCGTGTCTCGTGTCCTCGTGTCATGTGACTTAGATAAAAAATGATAATAAGGGGCAGGCAACATGAAATTTGAAAACCCTGCATAAATCTAGGGGAAAAAATAGTTAAGAGGGTGGAATTCGAAGAAATACCTGGGATTTGAGAATACAAAAACCGTAGGTAGATAGGAATTAATCCCTGCTCCAATAAAAAATACCTTTGATGGCAATGAGAACAATGGTTTGGCCCTCCTAATATTGGTTGTTGGTGATGGTAAACACCTTCCCTCTAATTCCCCAATAGCTGCAAAGATAAATGAGTAAAAAAAGAAAATCCAAAATCAACACTTCAGAGGTTCAAAGTTGGCCAGCCATTTTTTTCAGAATTTTGTCGATTTTTTCAAAAAAATGTTATGTGCTGATTTTTTTTCCAAATCTTGCAATTCTTTTCAGGCTGTTTTTTCATTTTTAAATTTGACATTGCAAAAAATTGTGATTTTGCTGATGATTGTATCATTTTGATCTAAGTTGACCATTAATATGTGTTGAAATCATAGATCAATGGTAAAAACTTAGGTAAATCATAACCCAACCAAGTAGAACACTTCAGATTTATAACAACACTACTCAAGAGTAGATCATATCAATAGGAGCACTCAAGAGTGAGAGAGAAGTGAGCCTGTCAACAAGAGAGATATGGTACTCGTAGACTCAATAATCAACCACAAGATCAATACAAGATGATGTTACAAATGAGGCATGAGTCATGTATTTATACACAAATCACGAGGAGGGGTGTCTCCTTGCATGAGGGGATTATGGGCCTACATATATGCTTAAGCCGACTTTAGTCACCTATAAAATAATGTTGACTAGGTCAGTTCTTAAGCCATAACCTAGTGATACAATAAATGAGGGTGCTTAGCAGTAAATGATCATATGAAGATTACCATTGTCCAAAACTCCCTTTAATCTTAGCATGGGAACATGGAGAAGGACGATAAAGTACAGGAGTGCGCATACCCAACTCAAAAGAGATGTAGTCATAATTGAAATATAAAGGAGAGTGTGTATGAGATTAACCAACTCAAGGAAGTGTTGAAACTTGAAAGGAGGCATAAGCACAATAAAGAGTGGACAAAAAGGGTCTGTCATAACTTAAAAAAGAGTTCGTTGTAGCTTAAGAGAGAGTGGGTATCTGATGACCCACCTCAATAAAAAGGTAGACCCAATAATCTGAAAGAATATTGTCACCAAACTACTCATCTGCTAGGGAAAAATTTCACTGACTTGCACATATTCTTGTCATACTACACACCTACCGGAAGAGTGGTACTACTTGTTAGAGTTTGCACTTTAATTCAAACTTGTTAGATCTTTAATCTAATGAACTAGGATCACTGAAAGATAGACAAGCACAACATAAAAGATAGACAAAAAGATTTTCTCCTGGGAAACCCAAACAGGAGAAAATCCAACAACTTCTTCTGTATAGATTCGTCACTTAGTATAATGTCAGACAAAGATAGAAAACCTAAAGATAAGATGTCTTTTGCAGCTTCTTCTTCTTCTTCTTCCCAGCAAACTTGTTTTTCTCTCTCTGTTGGAGCGAACTTGCTTGTGTTACTGTGTATCCAAATGAGGGAGGGTGCCTCCCTATTTATACTGAGCATGTGTGTGACCTTTTCCCTCAACAGGGCCGATTTCTCTAATTGACTGGGCCGACTTGTTCTTGTGGGAGACCAAAAATACATTTTACATTATTTCCTCAGGGACTATTGCCTCGACTTACAATGGAGGTTTTACCTCTACTCTTTACATGACCAATTACAATAATGACATCCCCGATCGGAGGGAAAACATCACGGAAATGAGGTACAATAAAAATACAATAAAATGCAATAATAATAATACAAATAATACAATGAAGAATATCTTCCTAAGTTACATTTTTAACAACACTACTAAACAACTCATCCAGTGAAGGAGTGCAAGAAGAAAAAACCTTTATAGAAGTGCAGAATGTAGCGAGCAATTTGATCAATTCCTAGACAAAAACTACTCATCTAATTAAAGGGGGAAAGAAAACATATTTGTGCCATATTGCTCATCTACCAGGAGAGTGGACTACTACACTATCCATATCAAAAGGTGTCAGAAGATAGGAATGATGAATGGAAAGATCGATTGGCTCATTTATTGGAAACAACTGTCCCTGACCTACTCATCCAATGAAGAGCAGGAAGATATATCTCTGCCATATTGTGCATCTACTGGGAGAGTGATACTGAATTGTCCATGTCAAGAGGTGTCAAAAGAAACATGATACATCCCATGATGAGAGAGGATATAAGAGGAGTACCCACCTGAAATAAGACCAGATGTAGCTAATGTGAGAGAGAGAGATCTAGCTCCATATATCTGAAGGAGCTTGAATATGACCAAACATGCTCAAATACAACACATGGGATTAAGAATCCCCAATATAGGTACACCTGAGAGAGCGAAGCTGTAATGTTCTCTGCTTAGTATGGGCTTATTTTGGAGTCAACTACTGATGTACTTTGGCTTGAGACTTTCGTCAAATGCTTGTCCACAAGGTTCTAATACCACTTTAATTGTGCCCAAACAAGTCTGAGCTTATTTTTGGTTAACTGTTAGAGTATTCTGGCTTATGTCTTTTGACAAACACTTCGAAGACCAACTGGTTTCACTGTCCCTGTAGTTGATATGTGTCGGGTTTTTGGTGTATATTAAAGGCTTTGTTTAAAATATGTGCCATGAATTGTATAGACCCAGGATTACAATGGTTTGCATATAGATACCAAAGAAGCAGTCACAAATATGTATATTAAATTTAACAGTGAACAGACTTCCTACATCAGCTGTACTAATTTCAAACAAAACTGATTTATTATTAGAACTCTAACCTGTGAGTGACAATAAGTTGCAGACCCTCTGTTAATCTGTAGCGACCCCTTTCTTTGCTAGAAACGTCATGAACAACTACACAAAAGAGGTTGACCACAAGACGAATATGCAGTAGTGCTGGAGCCTGGAATATACCTCTGTAGGTGTCAAATGCTGATTGCAATCATTCCCTTTGGCGGTCGAAGTGCTTACTATTGTTCCGGATGAAGAGTGTGCTCTCAACCAGTGTGGAACACATCGTGTCAGTGAAAATATCGCCGAGGGTCTGGAACACAACTTATCGGCAACATCGGGGAAAATATCGGCAAATATCGACACATTTCAAAAAAATACAAAAGTATTCATTTTTTTTTCAAAATTTTAAACATTTAAAGCGAGTTAGCAGAGGCTGGAGAATTGTAATTATTGTACTATATTTTTTTAATTGAGAATAAAAGAGGCTTTGGAAGTCCATGTTGTGTGATGCTATCAATTGAGTGGATGTATTATCTCGATTTCATGAGGTAATTTGTATTTAGCCTTTGTGCACTTGCTTTATGAAGATCTAGCCTATTGGTAGGATTGGTATCGATTTTGTAGGAAGGATTACCAAAACTTGTTTGATTTAGTTAATCTTTTATTTGCAATAAGTTAAAGATTCAAGATTTATATGTATCATTTGCTTATGCTCATATTCTCTTGGTTTCTATCTTATTTCATTTCTAGATTTAATGGGTTGTGTGTAAGTATGTTTCTAGTTGCAGGTCATCTGATTTGAAGAAGCAAAGAGTTTGCTTGCTCTTGTTCTCTCAGATTTATTTTGGAAGATCAAACCCTTGGTGTCTCACATGTCAAAACCTTAGAAGTTTTTTTTGCTCAAGGATCCACACTGCTCTTCTCTTTCTCTTCATACCTCATTTTCTTTGGTTACTATTTTAACTTGCAAAACGAATTAGATCTATCATTTCAAAGTTTTTTTTTTTTGTTGGCAAAGTGGTGGAACCCCCCTAGCTAGCAGGGTTGCCATTGGCTAAGTAACCACGAACTAGGGGTATCTAAGCCGTCAAAATCACCTGGGGATCGCACTCGGCCTGGATCGTGTTACCACCTAAGTTGTACTTAGTGGTTTTTTATCAAGTGAGCCTGGTGAACCGGACAAAGATGATTTGTTCGGACTTTAGAAGACCTTCAGAAGTACTTGTTGTACTATATCACATGTTCATACCCCATGGAGGAGTTGTAATAAGATGTTCTAGCATGATAGTGTCTGTAAAAGACTCGGTCTCTTAGACTTTATTTGTCAATCCGATCAACCCAGGGTATTTTTTCCCTTGGTTATTATTGGTTGTTGAATAAACGACTGATAATTTCTGAGTTTTTCACTCAATACCTCTAAAGTTGGGGTGGTCGGCTTGGCATTTAGGCCTATTGAGGTTATTAGAGTCTATGTGTCAATGTATAAACATGCTAGGCATCATGGTCGAGTCATATGAACATGTTTAAGCCACCCTAGGTTTTAATTTTTTTTAATTTTTTAAGTTTTTTTAAATTTTATTTTTTCCACATAACTTAGGCTATTTTTTAATAGTCTAATTGGAAAAATTGGTTTTGTAATAAAAGTGGGCTCAATAATCAGTTTCAGTCATGGGGGTGCTCATTTTCAAGCTTAGAGCACCAGGTAAACCCATAGACCCACTTTTTCTAAGTTTTGAGTGATTTGTCCATCACTCGGGTAAAAAATTCCTAAAAATCAAATATTGATTATTTAATTGATAAATTAATTAAATAATGGAGAAAACCCCAAATCCTAAATCATTGGGATTTGCTCTGATTTTTGACTGAAATCAGTCTCATCGGCTTGGGATTGACTGGATCTGACAATTCCTTGACTGAAGGAGGTGATGTGGGCTAAACTGGGAGTGCATTATTGCATGCAATCTTGGGAATTGCGCCCTCCCTCTCTCCTCCACACGTGTGGGCCTCTCTGGTTGAGTTTTGGTGGATGCTTCAGTCAGCAGGTTGAGGTGTCAGACAGATCAGCTCTCCGATTGATAGTTGCACTCAGTGAGACTCAGATCAGGCTCAGTTAGACACAGATCAGGCCCAGATTCACTCCACATGCAGCTGTAGTCTCTTTCTCCTTGGGATTTGTGCCCCCCCTGGGCTAGATCTCTTGTTTTTGTTATAAATAAAGCACAAATTATCTCTTCCAAGCTAGTTAGAATTGGGATTGAGGTGCTGTTGCTATTGTACTGTTGTTATTGTTCATTTGAAATAAAGAGAAGCTTTGGAGGCAAGACGGTGTCATGTTATTGTATGTGTGGATGAGCATTGCCATGTTTGACTGAGGTAACCTGTATCTATGCTCATAATTTGCTGATTGTTTGTAGATCCATTGCTAAAGATTGATAATAAGTTTCTTATGATCTTGATAGGAAAAGAGTTTGTTAATAAGTTTATTGGCCATCTCTTTCCTCTTTATGCATGTTTAGAGATCTAGATTCAACATGTTTTATAAGTTTATATGCATGTTATGCTGAAATCTCTGTTTATGTATTAACCGGATCTCACAAGCATTTTGGCAAGTCTTTGGATCAAGTTGCAGGTTCCTAGCTTGGAGAGGGTGCTAATCTAGTTTGCTTCCTCACTTTCTCCAAAATCTCCTCAAAGGCATAGTCCCTCGACATTCCACCGGAAGGCTCCACGGTGGATCTTCAAGACTTCCAGCACTCTTTCTCTCTCTTCCTCCTTATAAAAATCCAAATCTTACCTGGTTACTTTGGTTACAAGCTTTGTTATCATTTAGATCTGTCATATCAAAGTAAAACTTACATAGATCTTTTGTTTCAAGGCTCATAATCTAGTTCTCATTACTAAAAAGTTTCATTAAGCATTCTAGATCTAGTTTAGGGAAATCATCCGTTTTGCATGGAAATTTAAAGAGAATCCATAGGTTGCATGCATTAGATTTCTGTTTCTGTTTTAAAAAAGATTAAATCTAGCAATCAGTGCATATTTCATTGGCTGCCCAAACAGCAAGCCAAGATCCCAAGGAAAGTTTGCTTTCCTTGGTTCCTTTTTCACCATTTTAGCTAGTTTTAACTTAGTTTTGTTTGGTTTAAAGTAGGCTGACTCAAAGGTACTTCCAAAGTGATTTTGGGCATATTTCATTCTAACATGCTCGCTGTCTTTTAGCAGGCATGACAGAAAGAACAGAAGTTGTTGTTCGAAAGTGGCTTTGGGATCGTTCAAATCCCCCTAGGGGTCTCCCTTTTGACCATAATTTTAAAATTTTGGGAAATTTGTAAAGCCTTGGTTTCATCTTGTATAAGAACCAAGAGGATTTAGATAAATTTACTGATATTGCAACATCAAATAATAAAAGTTTTTTCTGAATAGGCTCTTTCAAGCCCATTCTCCATCCCCCCTGGGGGGATTCACGCCTTTTTTGTCATTTTTTGCTTTAGATTAGTTTCATTCATGCAAAATAACATGCTTTGATTACTTTATCATCTATTCCATATTTCAGTATCAAAGTAACTTGAATACTTACCCCATGACTTCTCGATTGACCTGCAAGGGGAAAGAGATGCGTGGTAGGAATAATTAGAAAACTTGTGATTTGTTTCTGTTTGCTGCTTATCTTTGATTTGCTGTAAGTTATTGTTCTAAAATCAACCCCCTCTTTGATTCCCCGATTGAGGTCCACTTGGACCGAAAGAGGTTCTTGGAGGGTTTTTCTTTCTAAGAAAACACACCCTTTAAAACTCACTAAAATTGACAAGACTCCGATGTGTATGCTCTGCATTTGGCTGCGGTTCGTCTGATCAGTCAAGCTGCATCAAAAGCGACGTGAGTGGCTAGTTTAATTAGTCTTCACCTTCCCCAATCAGCCACCATCAGGCGAAAATCCAACGCCTCAATC
This sequence comes from Pseudotsuga menziesii, assembly GCA_001517045.1. Taxonomy (NCBI): domain Eukaryota; kingdom Viridiplantae; phylum Streptophyta; class Pinopsida; order Pinales; family Pinaceae; genus Pseudotsuga; species Pseudotsuga menziesii. Next base: position 385,694 of record LPNX010780283.1, read on the forward strand.
AAACCGTAAGCGGTGGCAAAATACCCAAAGGAAGCGGGAACTCTTGAAAAGTGACCTCGAGGTGCCGATCTCTGTTACGCCTTCGGGTGCATTATGAACAACAGTCTCAGAGACTCCATTCAACCCTCATATGCCTTGCGGGTAGCCCTGAAGGTTTAGTTTTGGACATACTCCAAGTGCTCTCGGGTATATCTGGAGTCCCCCCTTCGCTTAATTTAATTTATTCATACTTCACATTAACTTAAAACGCACCAAGAGGCAATTGCAAAACTTTCACTTCAAGCACATGCAAGTACATTGATTATTTTATGACTCCATTCCAAGGCACTGGCTATTTTCTTTCTATATATCTATTGTGTCTCAGCATTGTGCTTTTGTGTGCTCATTTTTGTATCTAGACATCTATGGTTGTTTATGGTTAAATCTCAAACTCCTAAGTAACTCATTCAGTTTAACTTCATCATACTAAATAATTTTGCCTTAGTAACTTAATAGGGTCTACCCACCTTGGCTTCGTTAGGAGTTTTGCCTAAATAGAGGAGTCAAGAACAAGGTGACGGTCTTGACTCAAGACTTGTCCCCAAGGACACACCGAGTGGCTTGAAGATTTCTGCCACGTACCCCCCCAGGTGTGTGAAAGGCGGCAATAGACCGCACCAACCCTTAACATGGTTGGATTTTTTGGTATCCGACGAGATTAGAACCGACGACCTTTCAGCTTAGGGGGCGTCTTAACCATACCCTGCCACCAACTGTTCTAAGATCTATCATTTCAAAGTTAAAATCATAATTAGATCTAGTTTATTTTGCAACGTAAACAGATGCTAGTTGTTTTTATACAGAAGTATCATTTGCAAGCTAGATCTAATAAGAGATTCTTCGTTTCTTAGCTGCCTTCTTGTTAGATCTAAAGGCTAGGATGAAAGTGTTGATTAAATTGTCATTGATGCCAATAGGTGTGTCTTGGTGCCCCTAAGGGTTAGAAGTCTATCAAGTGATTATCATTGTCAAAGGAGACCTTTTGACATTGTCCAAGCCCAAGTCTGAAGCCCTTGGAGCCCTTAGGACAATGACAAAAGCCCTGTAAATTCTTTATTGTGTTTAAATTTCCCTAAGTTGTTTCTATGGTTCCCCAGTTCCACAACCTATGCCCTAGTACCCTAGAAATTGTCCTTGGTGGGTTGAAGAAGTTGCAATAGGCCAAATGACCCATTCTGTGGTCATTTGTGTTTTCATGAGGTCATGGTACCCTAGGAGAAGTCTAGGCACCCCCACACTTGATGGTTTAATGGTCCTTGTACCCTTGAAGGAATGGCAAAAGTGATATGGGTCATTTGTGTTGATACCCTTAAGATGGTCAAATTATTTAAGGAAGACCTTGAAACCACACATCTTGATGGTCATGATGATGGGGTTCTTGGTGAAGCAGACCCTCACATGTGGTAATGTTGATAACCTAACATCAAGCCCTAAACCTATAACAAGTAACAAGACCACTAACAAAAGAAATAAAATTTTAATAAATAACTCACCTTTGAATCCTTGTGTCTCCTTTGAAAGGTTAAGGTTGGCCTCATTAAGTTGAAGTGTTAACAAAATTTAAATTAATAAAATGATTTGACCTTCTCTTGAAGTCGGCCTCATTAAGTGTTAAAACAATTTTAAATTTAATAAAATGTTTTTACCTCCCTTTGAAAGTTGGCCCTATTCCCTTCCTCAACGTCAAGTATTTATAATTTTATATACCAAAAGAGTGTCATAACATAATCACCAACGAAGAGATAAACTCGTAGAGTGACTGAGGAGTCTACACCCAGTTCTTTCACAGAGAATTTTTTTGGGGTTAAAACAATCCAATTTTGTATAGACCGAGTTCTCTTGGGTTCTCAACATTTGATTTAGTTGATGTTGCTGCTGCCTTCTTGCTAACTTATAGTCTGAGGCTTGTCTGGGGTCTTCTACAGTGACATATTCAACTAATGAATAGACAAGGTATGTATGTATGCAACCAATGAATGAGATATACTCAGGCATGCTAATGTATGTACAATGATGTACAATAATATACGGTGGTATATTTATATGTACATTGATGTGTGAAGTAAATCCATTGTGATCTATATTCTATGATGATGATGATGCATATATGATGCATACTATGATGATGTTATGATGATGCATTCCTATACACTATGATGCATACATGCTATGATGTAATGATGCTTTCCTATGCACTATGATGCACACTCTATGATGATGATGCATACATGATGCATACTATGATGATGATGATACATACCTTATGACGATGATGCATACCCTATGATGATGATGCATGCTTATACAATATGATGATGCATACCTTATGATCAGTGAAAGCAAAGTAGAACTACTTGATGAGTGATTATATATGATGAGGTGTACAATGATGTACATGAACAATGTATGGCAGTGAAATGACTTATCAGTATACAATGATGACTTGGCAGTGATAAGAGAACAGAGGTTATCAACAACAAGTTCAGTGATTGGTTTTGACAGTTCCACAGGTTCAACCGTCTTCTTCTTCAGGGCAGTAGGGTGGTGCTAGGGCTCACAATCTTGTGAGTTAAGCTGTTGCAACAGCTTGTCAGTTGCAGTTGACGAAGCCTAAGGGGTTGTAGCCCCTTCCAGTTGTAGCTGGAAAAGTTGTATTAAATTTGTTACCCTAGTTGTTGCTGGGTCAAATTTATTTTAAAAAAGGCTTCTGTGGTTTTACCCCCAGGACTTGGGTTTCCACGTCAAAATACCGTGTACTGTGCATTTTGTTATTTTCATGTACATTGATGATATGCTATGATTGGTGATTAGCAACTTGCTCTTGATTAAATTTTTTATAATTGTACAAATACTGATTCACCCCTCTCTTAGTATTTCAGTAGAAAGTTTTGTCTTTTGGTATTTAAAAGTTAAATTCTGCAAGATAAAAAGTGTTTTCTATTGGTTTCCCTAAAATTGAGCCAAGATCCTCAAAGGACTTGTCCTTCTAAGTTATTTTGTCCTTTCTTTAAAGCAATTTAACTTATAATTTTTTACAAATTTTTTTGTAGTACTTTGCCAAACACTCTTAAAGTGTTTGGGAGCATTTTTATAATAAAGTCATTGGCTATTTTTTGTCTTTTGTCGAACAGGTAGAGAGGCACGTTGGTCAACTTTTGAAGTTTCAAGCAGACCAGATACTCTCTACTTACCCCTTCTCTCTATTTACTTTTTTTCGACGAAAACTTGTAAATCCGTTGATCTAAATTATGAAGATCACAGGCGTCCGAAAAAGAGTTATTTTAAGACTAACAATTGTAATAAAAGAGATCGGGAGGGTTGTGTTAAGCCTGCTACAATCCCCATTTGGGGATCGGTGTGGTGTGCTTAGTTAGCTCAGTTTAATTTCTCATTGATAGTTTCGTTGCTTTTCATTTCGTAAGAAAAATAATACTTACCCCACACTTTCTCGAGTATCCCGCAAGGGGGAAAGAGATTCATGGTAGGATTAATTAGAAAACAAGTTTATTTCCGTCTTTTCCTTTTGGTTGTTTCTTTAAATTTTAAAACTTACCCGACTGTGCACTCCCGAGTATCCCGAAAGGGGGAAAGAGACTCGCAACGATGACTAGTTTGTTAATAAACAATACATTAGGACTTTTAATAAAAATTAATGAAGGCTCCTTCTCCATATGCTCTGCACTGCTATAGCTTGTCTGATCAATTGCCTATACTAGAAAGGGATACGAGTGACTAAAATAATAGGAAAATCAGTATAAGCTTGTTTCTTGAGAAACCAGGAGGTTGCAAAGGGTGGATACCACAAAGTCAGGGGTCTACTCCAAGCAAGTTATGCGTCGCCCCATTGGACACTTGGTAAAGTCGCTTTTACCTTATTGGGCCAGACCCACAATTAACCCACTCCCTTAATCGCTCATCTAATAATCTAAAATTTACCAACTGAGACACTGCAATACTTTCATCGAGACTACACTAGCAACCCTCATATGCAAAGCACTTTCTTCATTTGGCATTGGTCTATTTTACTCCTTTTTGCATAAGTTAATTTCGCAATGTGTCTTGAATGATTTGTCTATTTCTCTAAAGGTTGCTAAGAGTAATTTAATTGCAGTAATTGGTAGGTAACAAATTTTAATCCATTTCATTTTAAACTCCTAGAAAATCTGTTGTTTCATACTCTCATAGTTAGAAACCACCTTAGATTATCTTTCATAGGGTCCACCCGCCTTGTTTTCGCAAGGAGTTGGCCTAGACGGAGGAGCCGAGTATCAAGTGACAACACTTGGCTCGAGCTTGCCCCCAAGGTCGCACCTAGTGGCTTGAAGATATCTGCCACGTGACTAGAGGTGCTAATTAGGTGGCAACATGCACCTCTCTTGGGATGACTATTTTTGCTTTAAGGATGGATGGAATGTCTTCTAGGGTTTGATTTTTGCACATGACAAGTTGATGCTAAGACTAGTTGTAACAATTGATGCTCAAGGGTGACCTAAGGTGCACTTCCTTGCTCATCCTTAACAACGTTAGTAAGTTTATCTTTTAACACTAGTTTTAAGTTGCTCTTGAAGTGCTTTGGACTGAGTTAGGGTTTGCTTGCTAGCATTTTATCAACTTGCTTGAGGAGACGATCCTACTAAGGAGTTCTCCATTGTTTTATAAGTCCTTGGACTTCTCTATTTGCCTCAATTAGGGTTTTGCTACCTAACCCTTGAGGTTGCTAGTTTAGCCCTAGTTGCAAGTATTGAATTTCCATCTTAAGAGGAGGGACTTTAGCCTCGATCTCTCATAGCTTACGGTTTGAGACAAAAATCTAATTGCCTTATCCTAACAAACTCTCCATCTCTTTTTATAAAAAAGTTTACATGTTTTACTTTATGCAAAAAGTCATAAGAATAGGATATTGCTGGGAAAACCCTAAAAATATAAATAAATCCAAAATTCCCAAAATATATCTGATTTGGTATTTTGGTCCACCCTAAAAGTTTGCCCTAGCGTTTTCTCGATAAACCCTAGAGGGTGTCCTCTTTTGAGCAAGTGCATTGGGATGCGTGAAATCATTGAAATTAGGTAATTGCTAGTTGTTTGGTATTTTTGGTTCCTCCTTAAAGTGCACCCTAGTGAAATTGCCTTGAAAGGCATGGCAATAATTGAGTATCATGATAAAGTGAATAACTCCATAATTGTATGATTATTGTGGCTTGTTTAATATTGTTTGACTCCGATAAGGAACTGATCATAGCCATTAGGGTTTGGTGGAAGGTATTTGTGGTTTGTTGGTGGTTGCAAGTATCTTCCATCGACTAGGGTCTCCCCCTGGGTTTAGGAGTTACCCGAAGTGTTGAGAGTTTAGACTATGGTGACATAAGGTCTACTGTCTCTCGAGCTTATCGACACTATCCCTTGTCCACACAACCTAGTTTTGATGGGGTTGCTAGTTTGAGCGGTAACACACCCTAAGGAGGCAAAGAAGCTAAGGCTTGTGATAAACCCTAAATAATAAAGAAGCGTTGTTCTTGTAGCTCTTGGGAGAGAAGAAAACTAGATTTTTGGAAACCCCAATGCTACTTGTTATGATTGATTGAGGAGAAGTAGAGAAGGACACATCTTGGACATTTGTGGGAGACAAGTGTTGAAGCCAAGGACAACTTGCCAATGTTGATGCTATCTTGTTGTGGATCTATGATGGTGGTTAGGGTTTTCATGTTTTTCCCCAGTTAGTGTTTGGAGAACTATAGATTGCACCAACTCTGCAATAGCTTTGTAATGAAATTGTGATATGTACATGCACTTTGTTACCAACTAGGTTCCACTCAGTTGTACTTTCAAGTGAGTCGCCAAAGGTGAACAATCACTTGTTCAAATTTCGAGTTCAGAAGTCCATTCAGGCCTTCCTAGGCCCTTTTTTATTATTTTTTAACACGTTCATACCCCACGGGGAGTTGTAATAAAATGACTTAGCATGATGAATTTATGTAAAAGTTTTGGCTTCCTAGGACTTGGTCATTAATACATTATTCCAGGGTGTTTTTTCCTTGTTAATTGTATATCGTTTTTTAACGATTTATAACTTTCAAATTTTTCACTCAAGCCTCTAAAGCTGGAATAATTGTCTTGGTGGTTAGGCCTTGGGAGGTTATTAAAACTTAAGTGTCAATGTATATTACCATGCTAATCATTGTTTTTGAGTCATATGAACATGTATCAAGTCCCCCATAGTTTTTTTTTTTAATTTCAGGAAATATATATATATATATATATATATATATATATNTGGTTAGGAGGAAGAGTTGGGCATGGGGGTGCTCGTTTTCTAACTCAGAGCACCCACTTAACCCCTAAACCCACTTTCCTAAGTTTTCGAGTAATTATTTAACTCCAAAATTAATTACTATTCGAAAAACCCCAAAAAACCAAAAAATTGGAAAAAATAAGAAATTTGACAACTCATAAAAACTTGGAAACATGATGAAAATTGATTCCATGAGTTGGCAAATGTAGATAGAATTATTCTGAAAGCATTACAAGTCACAAAAGGGAAAGATTGGGTTGCCAACATCGAAGTGGATGTTTTGTCATCCAAGAGAGGGCACACTTCTCCAAATGGGACGCATTCATCCAAGAGGGGGCACATCGTTTATGAGTTGCCACAAGTTTTAGCAAGTAGTGCTTTTTCCAATGAGTTGTTTCCATGATACAACTCTCTTTCCTACTTTTTCCCAGTTCTTTCCAAGCAAGCGAGGCGTCCCTCCTTTAGCAAGTGCACCCTCCCTTAGCTTGGTTTCATCTATTTAAGAGAGCACATTCACTTCATTTTACACAGAAATGTGGAACCTCTGCTCGTGTATTCTTTGTATCTATTGTTGAAGTATTGAATGAAATAAAGAGGCTTTGGAGGCATACTTGTGTAGTGCATAAGTGTGTGGTGATCTTTGTGCTTTATGAGGTAAAACTGTATTAGCTTCTCGCTATCTTATTTGATGTTATAACTGGCCTTGGAAAGATTAATGATGATCAGTAAGAGAGAATAATAAGTTTATTGTTTGTTTCTCTTAGTTATTTATGCGAAGAGACCTCGAAGGTGTATGCTTTACTTGTTTGTATGCATGCTTTTCTAATTTCTTGCATAGGTACTACCAAATATAACGCTTTGGTGTAGTTCTTGTTCAAGCTGTGTAGGGATATCTCAAGTGAAGGAGTGTTGGTTCTTGTTCAAGCTGTGTAGGGATATCTCAAGTGAAGGAGTGTTGGTTCTTGTTTGATTCCATCACACTTCAGTGCTTCTTTGAAGAAGATTTAAATCCCTTTGCTTTCCACTAGAGGACTCCATTGCCCAAGTTTTTGGAATCCGGGCTTTCTTCCTACCTTATCTCTTTTATTATACTATTTTTCTTGGTTACTTTACTTATACTAGTTGCAAAGTATTTTCAAGTTTCAAATCAGATTTAAAGAATGCTTTTCTAGTATAAGAATTTAGAGATAAGATCTAAGTTTTTAGTGCTTAAAATACTTCATCTATAGATCTATCTTTGCATCTAACTTTAAAGTATTTAAAGCTTATATTTCGGTACTCGAAGTTAGAGAGTTTTTTTATGCTTTTAAATGATTATCTAGCATATTTGGCTTACATTTGTTGGCTGTTTTGCAGCAATTGATGAACATGTAGAGAGACACTCTGGTGAAATTTTAAAGATTTAAGCCATCCAGGATCCACTCTACCTTCTGCCTCTTCTTCGGACAATTTTAAAGCCTTAAATTTTGTAAACTTGTGCTTCCTATTCTGCAAATGAGCATAAGTTTTATTTCATTGTAATAATTATTGTAACAAAAGAAGAGAGTGGGCAGCCAAGCACCCACGTCCCATCCCCCCATGGGGGAAGTTGTGTTGTTGCCTTTTTTGTGGTTTGATCTCTTTTAAAGTAGTTGTTTTCTGTTTCTTAGTTAAAATTTTATTTTCCTTTTGCTCTCTTTTAAAATTAACAAATCCGACTGTATTCTCGAAAATGAGAGTATCGGTATTGAAATTTTTAAACAACACATTTGATTTAAAATTCTTAAAATTAACAAGGATTTAGTCCTCCTATGCTCTTGTGAACATTGCAGGCCTTTGGCTAGAATAGTGGGACAATAAAAAAGGGATTAGAGTGACTAGTACATCTTACAATTTATCCCCAAGCAAAAATTCGACGCTTTTTCAATATTGTTAAAAAGTGGGCAAAGACTTCAAGTGAAGTGGGAACAACTAGAAAGTGATCGTGGGGCCCCGTTAGGCTACATTTTTGTTGGTGTAGTGTTGAACATGTTGATTAAGTTCTCTTTGATGCCAACTGTGTCTGGTCATTGTTGCCAACTATTGAGTCCTTGGTGCCCCTTGTGGAGCCCTTGAGGGTTAGTGTTTAGTTTTTGGTTGTCTGTGTTAGAGGAGCCCTTTTGAACTTGTCCAAGCCCAAGCTTGAATCCCTTGGAGGCCTTGGAACAATGGCGAAAGCCCTGGCTACCCATTGACTTGGTCAAGTGCCCCTAACTTGTATCTTGGTCCCATTTGAGTCCATTCTCGAGTTCCTTGATCCTGTTTGATCTTTGGTTACTGGTCTTTGTGCTGCTTGTACTTGTTTTGGTCTCTTGATTGGTTGTTGATGGATGATGTGGCTCATGTGTGTAAGTCCCTTGATGTGTTGATGCTGGAACCCATTGCTTGCATTGGATGGTCTTGAGGTTGTTGAGTTCTTGTGGGGTCCTTGAGTCCACAAGCTTAGATGTTGATCTTCTTGCATGTGGAGACTTGGGTCTTGAACCCACACATATGGTGGTTTGATGGCCCTTGGACGCTATATGGTCATTAGCATGTTGTAGCCTTGTGATCATGCATATGAATCCCATAAGGTGTTGCAAATTAGTGGTGAGGTCTTTGTACCCCTTTTTTGGGGTGTTGGTACTCTTATTGTGATGAAGATCTATAGTGGATCCATTGGATATGTTTTTAATGATATGGAGACCTTGAATATGATGATTATATTCTTGAAAAAATCTTTGTTCCCACTTGATTGGTGGTGTTGGGGTCCTTGATACCCTTGATATGATGAGTATATGGTCTGTGGATGTGAAGACCATCGAATCCCTCATGCCTTTGATGATGTCCATTGAAGCCTTTGACCTTGGAACTTATGCATAAGGTAACATGGTCTTTGGCACCTTTATGTGTTGAATCTTTGAAGTCCTGAACAAATTGAAAAATTTAAGCGTATTAGACAAAGAATTTGCAATTAAACTCATCATAGAGAGATAGTCCTTGTCAAGCCATTTCCGTCGATAGGTGGAGCATCTTCTAATTCCTTACGGTTGAAGAGATATGAATTTTTGAAGTTGGTGTACCCCACCTTTTTGGGTCAGCCGACCAAACAAAAGAGAATTTAATTATTTGTAATTTTAAATTGCATGTCGACCCAGTTTGAGGTACTAACTTTCCTCCACGACTTATATAATTAGAATATCAAACATTTCATTTGTTCATTGATCAAGTCTCTCTTTGGTATTTTGCAGCTCTTTGAGAAAAGCGCGAAACTTTGTGGAGGAGAAATTTTTGGGCATCTTTGAGGATTGAAGAGATTCATTAAAATTGACATACTTTCTCATACGGAATCAGAATTACAAAATTCTTAGCTCGTTGGAAAGCTTGTTGCGAGGGCTATGTGATGACATGACATAGAGTTTCTTTTGGTTTGTCTATTGTTTCTTCATCCTGTGATCTTCAAAAAGGTACACAAGCAGCTTGGTACATGTTGGTTTAGTTGAGCAAGATTGGCACATGTTGCCTTATGTGTAGTTGGTCCGACTCACATTGGATGAGTTGTATGAGTAGTTAGCTTGACTCAGGTAGATTGAGTTTAGTGAGCAGTTGGTTAGACTCAGATTTGACTGAGTCGGTTGATGTGAGCAACATATTGATTGGACAGGTTGATGAGCAGTGTGATATAGTGCACAATGATCAGTTGATGAGCAATGATCAAATGATGAGCAATGGTTAGTAGTGGCAGTGGGTGTGCAGTGTGTTACAAATTGTGCAGTGTAGTACATGTGTTGATTAGCAGGTCCGCAGGAACAGTGCAGTCGTGGTTCAACAGTTTCTATCTTCATATTAGGGTGGCAGGACGGGGCAAGGAAAAGGGGTTGTAGCCTCCTTCCGGTTATAACTGAAGAACTAGGGAGTTGGAGCTTCCTTCAGGTTGTAGTCTGTAAATCAGGGGGTTGTAGCTTCCTTCCAGTTGTAGCTGGAGAATTGAAGTCATTGTAATTAGGGGGTTGTTGTTGGAAAACTATTATTATAAGGCTTTCGTGGGTTTTCCCCTAGGACTTGGATTTCCATGTAAAAATATTGTGTACTGTGTTTTTCTATGCTTCTTATGTGATGATGAGCTATAATTGTTGATATAATGATAACAACGTACTCTGCATAATATTGAATAAGCTGCTGATGATTGTTATTATTGAAAAAGTAACAAAAGCTATACACACTGTTCACCCCTCTCCCTCTTAGTGTGCTCGGTGTGTCCAACAGAACACAACCCCACGACTCCATCTACCCCACATGTCACTGTGAGAACCAATTCTAAGCAAATCCAGACATATTCCTCGTACCCTTTGGGTATATTTGGAATTCATCTTCCCTAATAATCTAGACCATTACCACATTAATAAAATTGATCAACAATTAACCCACTCCTTAATCTACTCATTTAATAATCTTAAAATTTACTAATCGAGACAGCTACAATACTTCTTTGAGACCACAATAGCAACCCTTATACACAAACACTCTTTTCATTTGCACTGGTCTTTATCATTTTCATGTTTAAATTAATTTCTACAAATGTCATGAATGGTGTTGCATTTTGAAGTTGTTGATTTTAATTTCATATTGCAGTAACTTGTTGTTTAATTTTAAGTTATTTTATCTTAACTCCTAGAACGATTTTTTTCCTTTAATAGTTTAACAATCTTAGAATATTTTTATAGGGACCAACGCCCTTGCTTCACTAGGGAAAGCCTAGACGGAGGAGTCAAGATCAAGTGACAACACTTGAGTCTTACTTGCCCCCAAGGTCGCACCTAGTGGCTTGAAGATTTCTACCACGTAACTCAAGGTGCGAATTAGGTGACAACACACTTCATTTCTTATATATATATATATGAAGTTTCCAGTTGTCCAAAATTGTGTAATTGCCGAATTGATTCTCAGCTTGTGTTATCTTCTTGTTTCAGTGATTTCCAACACTTCTTGATCATGTCGATTTGACACAACATAGAACTGAAATTGTTGATTTAACATATAAGTTGAAGATAAGAGAGCAAATTTTCTACTGTAAAATCTGTTGGAATAAAGTGATATTTGCTTGGATAAGTGTGCCCTAAGTTGGCATTGAAGCACAATTGTTTGGTATCTTTTCACTTCTGTTGTCTAGTGATTTGGATTGAAGGGAAGGGAAGTATTTCATGTTGTTCAATATTGTAATTAAATGCTTCAAACTAGCCCTAAGGCTGAAAATTCACAGGGGTCAGATCCAAGAACCTCCATTGAGAGGTGAAATTTCTGGATTTACATTAAAACTCAAATTTGTGCAATTTCTACATGATTCCAAAGCTGACTAGACTGGGATTGCTCTCTTGGTGAAGGGGTTGGATATTTCCACCTTGCATACTTGGGAGTGGTACTCAGTATAAGTTGATTTGCTGTAATACCGTAAGACACTTGGGAGAAGAGATGGAACCCTCGAAGGGCTATTCTACTTCATTTAATGTTGATTCTTGTCTTGAGTTGTGCTTCAGATTTACATGGTGATAACCTAAGTTACCGAATTCGGCCCTAGGCCTAACCGCACCCGAATTGGATTCTCGGATTCTTCCACCTCGTTTTGACACATCTAAAGCTGTTTACATAGTATGAATGTAGGATAATTAGGGTTAGGGTTATGAATCCTCGATTCCTAAATTTGGGATGATTGCCACACTTGTACCTGATTCTTCAGCCGATTCCAATCGCACCCACGGTTCGTGTAACCTAAGTGATAACTCTTGGTCTTAGAGACTTAAGGGCAAGATTGGTTGGATGGTGCCTTCAATTCATACCTTGGAAGTTTGGTTTAGAAATTCTTATAGAGGAAGCAAAGATTTGTGAGCCTGTTGAGAAAGAGATAGCAGCACTAGCCTATGTGACGAAGTTGGTTGACCAAAACAAGGAGGCCAAGGCAAAGCGAATCATTCTTGATTCAATGTAGGATCACTTCATCCCTCACATTGAAGACAAGTTGACTAGTAAGAAGATGTTTGATGCTTTTGACGGTTTATTTAAAAAAAATGCATTTTTCAACGAATGCTCTTGCAAAACAACTGTTCAGACACGCACATGAGCAAGACATATATAGTGGTGAGCTATCTAGGCAAGATCACAGAGTTGAGAGATCTTGCCATACAAACAAAATTGGAGGATAGGGCATCGATGTCCATTGCTTTGAATGGACGTGTTGCTTCTTAGAGGCCTTTTGTCAATGCACGTGAAATATTTCCTACCTTTACAAAGTTTTGGGATGACCTTGTGCAGGAAGTAACCAAGTTGGAGTCTTGTACAACATAGCAAGAGGAAGTAGAAGAAGTAGCCTTTGTTACTAAGAGAAAGAAGAGATGTAAGAAAGGGAACAAAAAGGGAGAGAAGGAAGGTTCTGGAAAGAAGAATTTGAGCAAGATGAAATATTTTAAGTGTCACCAAATGGGACATTATGCAATCTAGTGTCTGGAAAAGAAAGGGAAATCCAAGCAACAAAAGCAAGTTGCAAGGAATGTAGGTACTATAGCAGGCCAAGATGAGGGATCATCCCAACTTGAGACCATATTCTCCATGGTCCGTTGTTTATATTCTAACAGTAGGACCATCTTTTCCATGGTCTCTTGTTTATCTACTGATACTGTGTCAAGCGTTGAATGGTATTGTGGACAATGGGGCATCGAGACATTTTCAAATTCGCCCCCATGCAAAGCAAACTTGTCCCATAAAGGATGAAAACACCACAGGGATTGCAAACTCGTCCCAGGAATGATGCAAACGCCCCCAGGCAAAGAATACTCGTCTTAGGAAGGATGAAAACGCCCTAGAGATTGCAAATTCGTCTTGACAATAGTGAAAACATAGAAGTTTTTTTAAATTAGTAAAAAAACGTTTTTCTTCCCATGGGAATTTTTTTTCATTACTAGAGCTATTTAGATCACAATGGCAGCCATTAAAATTCACACAAATTCTTTGCAGACATTCACCACCAAATTCACAAAACCAACAACAATTACAGGAGCCAAATCATTCACAAGAAGACATTGTTTACCTTGGAAACCTAATCGGGAAAACCAACATTCAATGGTTGCTCAATATTTCATTTCAACAATATTTTGATTACATTGCATCTCTGGGATCCTTAGCACTCCTCCTGCTTAGGCTAGCCATAGGCGATAAAAAAACCCAACAACAATTATAGGAGCCAAATCATTCACAAGAAGACATTGTTTACCTTGGAAACCTAATCGGGAAAACCAACATTCAATGGTTGCTCAATATTTCATTTCAACAATATTTTGATTACATTGCATCTCTGGGATCCTTAGCACTCCTCCTGCTTAGGCTAGCCATAGGTGATAAAAAAACCCTTTGATAGTCTAACCGAGAGAACATTATATTTCTCTCTTTTCTTATTCATATTTACAAAATTTGCATTATCATTAAAGTAGTCTAACTTTTATACATTGCTGAAATGTTTTACATGTATTGAATATTACAACCATTGTTTGTTCAGATTCATTTTTGGATCAGCTGCAAACCCAGATCTTGAAGCAATTTGATTCCTCACGGCCTCCTTGTGTTGTTTCCTTAGCCCAGTGCCCTCAATTGCTTCTGTGGCCTTAGCAATGAGTTTCGAGGTTGTTTGGTTGCAAGGACCCACATCATGCCCTGCTATTTGTGCAAGGTGGTATTTCAGCCTACTTAACCCACCTGTCATTCTCTTCCCATGTAGATTGCAAGTGAGGATTTGTTGATTGAGTGGGTCAACAGGTGTGCCCCACTCCCAAAATGGATCCAAAGCCTTCGGCTTCTTGTATATGGACAAAATGAAGCTTGATATTTTGAACTTGAAGTTTAAACCCAAGGCAAGAAAAAAAATGCTTTCTAGTGTATGTGATTGATGGAAATGTAAAACACAAGAAGAAATCCAAGATATATTGAGCATCCAAACACTAATTTGACGAGGAAAAATACATAGACATTTTTATAAGGATTTATAAGGATCTAGGGCAAAATAAAAATTGCAAAAATGTTTTTTGGCATGCTAAATACATAACAAGTGCAAAATTTTTGCTTAAAACCTAATACAAAACGATTTAGAAGATGGAGAATTATTTGGCAATGTAAATCAACAAGAAATCCTCTTGGAAAAATGAGATATGATAGGGAATTTTTCTACTTACCTTCAGCTGTGATAATTGTGGAAAAAAACTCCAAATGACAAGATCCAATCTTCAATTTTGATGGTTGATGGCGAAGGAAATGTTGCCTAAATTCATCCTTAAGCTCAAAGAAAGTGTTCTTGGTCTCCTTGGCTCTCCTCTCTATCTCTGCAGGGAGCAAATGAGAAAAAAAAGTAAAACAAAATGCCTTAGAATCCCTTTTTTCCGTCCCCTGTCAGCGTGGCCGATATTTTCTATCTACTTACAATTTTTCCGCCAATTTTTCAGCAAAAAATCGGGCCGATTTTTTCGGCAATTTTTTGTCGAAAAATCGTTGTCATCAAACTCTCGCGATTTCTCGGACATCACCGATTTTTCAGCCGATGTTGGTAACACTGCGAGGTAGTTTTTTGGTCCTTTGTTGAAATCAATGGCAAAAAATAGAAGGATTACTGCAATGATTTCTCATGCTGTCTATATATTTTTAAAATCCGTAATGCGAAGGCATCCAGATTCTAAAATCCTGAAAATTGACAGCCTCCCACCTTATTCACTCCTGAACCCATGTTTCTGTTATCTTTTAATTTCAAAAACATATTCTACCCGACAGAATGCGTTTTGATAATAGAAAGGAACTGGAAGTTTTCACATTGAATTGAAGGTGCACAGAGAAATTTGTGGCATATTTGTTGTGCCTCTTTCCTTTCATGAAATCCATATGCTAATCACAGGAAAGAAGCATATCTCATGATTGATTTGCATTAAGCAATTTATTATTTTATATATTGAATAGTTCATAACTGAGTTTAACTTATTAAATTTGTGAATTAATTCCTTGCATTTTTTCTGAAAATTTTATATTTTTTGTGTAGGTTGTAGATCTATGGGAATGCATTTCTCCTAAGGATAGGTAATATGGGAGCATGGGATTTCTTGTGGATGCTTTCAAAGAAATCTTTGTCTGGAGCATTAATTGGACTTACAATATCAGATAGATATGCAAGCGTTGTTGCAGTTCAGGGCCGTTCCATGCAACCTACATTGAATCCGGGTTCTCAAAATCGTTTTGGGTCATTTAAAGGGGACTTTGTTTTGCTGGAGAAGTTTTGTTTACAGAACTACAAATTCTCCCATGGTGATGTAATAGTGTTCAGGTAGCATTTTCTCATGTTTTGAAAGTCTGCAAAAGATGTCGATTGTTTTTTCATTTTACTTCTGATTATTGTCCCTTTTATTCCATTGCTGTGAAATTGGATTGATCACATTTTTATTGCAGATCTCCATCTGAGCGTAATGAGTGGCATGTAAAGAGGTTGATAGCCTTGCCTGGAGATTGGATAAGCATTCCTGGAACATATGAGATTGTGAAAGTTCCTGAAGGTCACTGCTGGGTTGAAGGCGACAATGCAGTTTCCAGCTTGGACTCCAGGTCATTTGGGCCAGTAAGTGGAATTCTAGTTGAAGAAGTTGTAATGAAAGATGTTTCTTTCTTCATAGTTTCCCCCTAAATAAAAAAGACAACCTATTTCTTAATGCATATTTTATTATATTTTTAACAGATTGTGATCTGAAATGGCCGCTTTTGCAGGTTCCATTGGGTCTAGTGCAGGGCAGGGTTACTCATGTTATCTGGCCCCCAGAAAGAGTTGGTGCAATAGAAAAACGATATCCAAAAGAACGTGTCTCATCATATTGACATAATGGCCTGGCGAGACTAAGATAATTTTCAGTTTTGGCTTTCACCCCTTTAGATAGTTATAAATTCCACACATTTATTGCCCTATTATGGCACGAGAAAACAATAAAGATTGTGGATATCGATGACCGATTCATTGATATGCAATAAAAACTTATTTTGTTATTGTTTAAGTATTTAATTTCATTCATCTTGATTTGGTGCCCCTAGGTATCTGTGGTTGGACCTCTATCATTTGATGCCTGTTATGAGAGAAAATATTCTTATCCACAAAACTAGTTTCTTGAGTTCAATTTTAAGGGAACAAAACAAATGCATCTTCTCTGTACATCTTCAAGATTTGACGTCTCTTAGAAGTTGTGATTTAATGATTGTAGTGCTGCTTTTATCAGTGCTAAAAATAATCTCTGTTCTTGACATTAATAATATAATGGAAGGAAAGTACATAGGTATTTAGCATGAGTTTGTGTACCAGGGGGTGTTACCTTTGAACTGAGGATGTTTCTTAGGATGGGTGGGACATAGCCTTTGTATACCGTGAGTTGAAGGATGTTCCCAAGGAAGTTATAGCCCCTGAAAACACTTAGAATCAATTAAAAAAATGAAAATGTACTCTCAAATCCTAGTGTATTCTACCATTTCATGAATTTGAAGACCTCTATTTTCTTTCTTCTCTGTTATGAATGAAAATTCCACCTGGGCTTGGGGAAATGTTAAGTATTTGATTTTATCTTTAAGTGTAGAAACGTTGGTGAATCTTATTAATTCTTAAAATGACAATTACTAAATGTTATGGTAACATTTTTGTAAAAATATTAAAATTTCTGAGGATTTTATATAGTTTCTAGAAAATTATAGCGATTTTTAAAGTAAAATAATTTTATCATATAGACAGCTGTTTTTCACCTTTAGATATTTGAGTCTTTGACTCTTTATTTTCTAATGTGTGAGTGCTTGTTTTGCATTATGGCACTCTTGAGAGCTGAATTTGTTGAGCAATAGGCTGTTTTTGCAACTATGGCCATTTGATTTTCTGTGGATGGTGTAAACAACGTGTATGCACTTATTTTGTAAGAGCTAGTTTTGGCAAACAATAGGCTATTTTCACAACTAAGAAGTTTTTAGTACTTGCAACACAAAATTATTTTTCATAGAGATTTCTTTTGCCTATTGTAATAGCTCCATTATGGAATTATTGCATGGTCCTTTCATACGGAAGTGAAGAGGTAGAAGTACAATAGACTGCAATCTGTGCAATTTCTCTTGGCAGAGGGAGGTTGTTGAAGAGTTGAGGTGGATTTGTTATAGCTCACTTGATCTGGGCTCACTGGATACAATTTATTCATATTACTCTCCCTTAATCATTTGTCACGGTGCATGTGATAAATAGGGGCCCAAGTCTACAAACCCCTAGAATATATAAAATACCATACTTACCTTATGGATAAAGGGAAAGCACATGTTGGCAAAGAGCTCGAGCTAATTTTAAGTTACTGTTCTGTTACCTTCTAACTTGTATGGGGTGACTTGATCATCGTTTCCCATGTGATCTTCCTTCACATCCAGTAGTTCCACATATGAGATCTATGATTTGCCCATAGACACATGACACAAACACTTTCAATTAGCTCAAAGATACTTTCAACCTACTCAACTTGCCTTTCCATATGCCATAGACAGATGGGGACATCTAGTTGGTACCAGTGTTATGATATATCCTCTCTACGTGACTTATGGTAACACGCTTTCTTATGTGTGGACACAACATTAGGTCAAAGGTGTTACTCTATAATGGCTCCTGTATCCTCAATATTGTTTCGATAGCTTAGGTAGCATCATGGTGTGGTTATAATTCTTCTTTCCTCGTCATATTAACTGTGCCCTTAGGTATTTAATTAAGCGTGACCCTCATTCCATGTCATTAAAAACACTTTATCTGGCCATTTTTTTATCATGCCAATTCACTAGCCACTTCACCCATTTTTATCATGTCCTTCCTTTTGCAATTAACTAATTATGTGTCATGTTCTAAAGTCTTTCCACATTATTCCAATGTATGGTGCCTAATTCATAGTAAAACAAGTCAAATTACTTTAAGGGAAATTAAATTAAACGATGAATGTGGGCTATGATCCTTTGCAAAAGCCAGGTTCCCTATGTCCCAAGTTATCAAAGTTAAATCCAAAGCAAACGTTGGGTGAAAAAATGAAGAAAACAAATGGCTCATAAAAATAAGGCACAAGGAAAGGGTAACTCAAGAAGAAAATAATTCCTTTCTAAGCCACACATATGGACAACAATTTACTAACTCCTAGCTCCTGAAAGTTAAGGGGAAGACTTAGGACTTAGACATCCTCTCATGATAGTTAATTCGTGTACCCCCTTCTTTATCATTTCACTTAATCTACCTTTCATAACATTACATTCACTTCAATATCCTCACCTTACTCAGAAACTTAAGAAGTTCACTTAGTCTTAGGGCCATAACATGAAATCTGGATCAATTATGGTTGCACCATAGTAGTTTTCAGATTATTTTGACAAGTAATTAAATGCGTTATTAGAAAAGTGCACATAATTGCATTTTATGTTAATGTTTGCATATAATTAAGTGGTTTTCCCAAGTTATATTTTATAATGTCTAACACTTTGTTGATCTTTACTTGATACATGTCTTCTTTTCTAAGGTTGTATACCCACTTCTTCATGCACATGTGGGGCTTCATGAGGTATATTCCTGCATCATCATTGGATAGGGCTAACCTTCTTGGACCATTTGGATGAGTTGTCATGAGCTTTGACCATCTTATTGATGAGTTGGTTAGACATTTGGACCATTATTTTGTCATCTAGACCAATGCACAGAGCTTGAGTTGGTTAAAGGGGTGCTCCACCAGTTGTAGCTTCATTAATCATGCTTGGAACACTGTTAGATGACACATTCATAATTTATGGACCATTCCTTGCCACACATGCAACCTTTGACCGTGTTTATTGGAGATTCCATCATTTGAGGAGGGTGCACTTGTCCCTTTATTACTACTTGTGCCATTGTATTAATGACAAGAAGTTGTTATTTTTGACTTGTTAAGGATTTGGATAAGGTGGTTAGGTCTTGTTAGTTAGATTGTAACACCCACATGACCGGTTTCCTTTTTAAATATTTTGTAAAGAAAGTATAAAAAGACAACGGGGCCTAGGGCCGAGCTCATGTACTTGTTTTGTAATTATTAAATTAAATCTGCTAGCTGTGGGTGAGGTCGTCACTGGAAGAAGGGGGACTATGAACCCACGATAGGGAAAATGAAAAGAATAGGGGGCTGAAGCTTAAGGGTCCTAACCTCGTGTAGACTTTACTTAAACCTTAGTTTGATCCTAATTAGGTTAGGTACTATGGGTTCTAAAAAGCTTGGTTAATAGAAGTGTCTGTTAAAGTTTTAGGATTTTCATAAATTTAACAAACTTTTACAATAATGCAGATCAAATAAAAATAAAAGTACAGTAGGAACAAAAGAGTAGATAATAAAAAATATAATTTTCATCTCTTTCAACTTTAACACTCCCTTAAGGATGACTGTGTTAAAGTTACACAATTGAAACAAGAAATCACAGCATGTAAAGTAGCAGTAAACTAACAAACAAAACAAATCTTACTTGGTGAATTGGACCTTTCTTATACTCAGAAAATTACTTCAGATCAGACTTTGTCTCTTTGAGATAAGCCACTGAGGAAACAAGTCACCATATAAGGAAGGTTTAAACTAGATGATGTGATTCTCTAGTCCTCCTGACTACTCCCAAAGGTCAAGTGCTAGTGACATCATCAAGGGGTGGCCAGTCTTTTGAAGAGACAACCTAGCTCAACCATATAGGAGAGGAGGACATCACACATCATCATCTTGGTTAACTGGCCTAGATTTTCGTGGTTAACTGACCAAGACTATACCTGTAGGACCTGCTTGGTCTTAGACCAGGAATCTGCTTGGTCCTAGACCAGGATGTCTCTGTCTCAACCTGTAGGATCTGCTTGGTCCTTATGACCAAGCACTGTCTGGTCCTTGACCAGAATACCCTAGAGATAGACAAGGCCCTAGCCACATGCTAGGGGATTTGCTCTGGCATCAACCTGCTTGGTCTTAGACCAAGAACCCCAATAGACTACTGGGGTCCTAGGGTGCCTGCTAGGGACTTACTTTGTCTGGTTAACTGACCAAGAACCCTAGTTAACTGACTAGGGTGCCATCATCCCAGAGAATGGCTTTCACAGCTGCACTATCTCTGTATTTAAAAAAAAACAAAAGATGTAATAAAAGGAATGGGCAAGTGTATTCTTGAACGCATGCACCAAAGAGAAGGGGAGGGAAGGGGAGGCTGGTGGGATGTGGCGAGAGGAAAATGCAAGGTGAAAAAGCCGAACCACATTATTCACTCTGCATTCCATCTGGAAAACTGACTGCTCTTGCCAGCTAACCTGGAAATGGGAATGGCTCCAACTCAATGAATGTTTTCAAGTTGAAAACGAAGATGCTCCTGTGCTTGCAGTTCACACCTGACTGGTCCTAGAGCACTGTTCAACAGTTGAAAAACTTGAGGCACTGCTTGGTCAGAGAAGGGTAACTACTATTCTGTGTTGGACCAGCAGGTGTAGGAGAAAGTCCAAGTGAGAATCCGGAGAGGAAACCGGAAAATTATTTTATGAGTTGAAAATTAAATTGCCAGTGCCAAATTGAAGAATTTCTCCCCTTGTCGTGTCATGGTCTCAGCTTGGGGGTGGTAGCCCTGCTGAGAGATTGACGAGCAGAGAGCGGCCTATGGTTGGGAGGTGCGTGCCTCACCCATAGTCATTTTCAAGCACAGGGTAGATGATGCCAGCTAAATCTCAGAAACCTGTTAAAAACCTAGGGCGTGCCATTTACTATAAGAATTAATTGGTGAATTTCCCCAGTTTAGCTGTAGGTGAAAATAGATATTAGATTTTTTTTTATATGAGAGAATCACTAATGCTTTGCTAAAAGAAACTTGCCCAGATCGTATGGAGAATTTATTAGAGTTTCAGAAATTCAATTATGTGAACCACACTAATGCGTTATGGGGAAAGGTGTTTAATTACCTTTAACTTATGACAGACAAAAAAAACAAAATTACAATTTATGTTCCTAAATTCACTCTCTGCGTGCCCTCTCTGGCATGTTATGTTTGTTCTTTGGAATATGCTAAAACACAATTCATTGGACTAGCTAAACCCATAAATTCGGTTTTAGAGTCTGGGTAGCGTGGAAGAGTTTAGTGGATGATTGTGCATGTATTAAACTTAATAAAATCATGCCCTTTTTATCATGATTCTGTGATGATCCCAATATTGAACCTTTAATGCCTGTAATCTGCAGAAAAAAGCTTCCATAAACTGCGGAAGCAATTTATTCATTTATTTCAACATACTGGGGCATAGCTCCATCCAAGAAACTAGCTAGCGCTGAAAGAAAATCATCCTCCAGAAGCTACCAAGCTTGGAAGCGCCTAGTTTGTTTGTGCATAGATAGAGATTATATTTTTAGTTATCTTTCTTATCTTCTTTATCATCATCTCTCAAGAGGGAATAGTGTAAATAGCCCAGTTACGAGTAATTTGATGATAGCAAATACAACATTGACTTGGTCTCCTTATTTTTCAAAGGATGGTGCCAATCAAGATTTTTCTTAAATATTAATATCCATAAACTGAACATGGAACGAAAACCTTCTACAGTAATAGTTTAGTATTCAGAGTTTGGTTTCCTGACCGGCTAATTTGCTAAAAAAACAACAGTCTATAGGACCTGGAACTCTCTCAAATTTTTGCCAGCTAAGCCTTCTACCCAAGGAAGTTTTATGTCTACAAGTCTTCGAATTAGAAACCATAGAGAAAACTTTTGCTGTTAAATTTCCTTTAAAGCTCAATCCCTTTAATAAGCTTCAACCTTGTACATGCGCAAAAGTGTGCTTGCTAAAAGTGATAATGTTGTTGTCTAGATATGGTGAAGGAACCCCCTTCTATTTTATTTGCAAATTTCCTTTATGGTGATGATAAAAGTTCTTTAGAGCTGCTGGGGAAAATTTATTTCGTTTTATTTGATTTTATCAAACTAGTTTGAACATTGTTCTTGTTTAATTACTAGGCAACTTACAAGATACAGATTACTCTCTAACACTCAAGAAATGTAAGGGAGACAATCCCAAAATTATTTACATTGCATGCATAACATTGATTGAATAGATTGTTACATCAGAAACTTGCCCATTATAAATACATGAACTTGTGCCAAGTCATTAGTTGTCTAGGCATCAGCTAGAACATTATCATTATATGAATCCATCTCTGCAAATTGTAAGTTTTGTTGAATTTAAGGAAGCATGATGACTATTCATGTTGTTTTTGCTAACTCCATGTTGAGTCAGACTCTTTATTTTAATGCTAAGAGTTTATTTATTTTCCTAACTATATTGCTCTGTTAATAGAATTTCTGCTGTTAAGTTCTGTTGTTCGTGTACACAGTGTATTAATGCCAATCACATATTAGAGGCTTGACATCAATTTTGGACCTTATATTATTATTTTGACTAGCTCTACTTGGGTGCCTCATTCTTGGAGGTTATTTGCACTCCACAGATATTATTTTTAGATTATTTTAGTGGAGTACCTCACTTGTCAAGGTTGGTTAGGTAGTTGAGTTAGGGTTTTGGAGCAGGGATGATTTTAAGGAACCATAATTATTTAGAAGTGTATAAATGTTGGCGAATCTTACCAATTCTTAAAACGTCAACTATAAAATGTTTGGGGATATTTTTCAAAACATATTTTAATTTCCAAGGATATTATATCGTTTATAAAATAATTTGGTGATTTTTAGGGTGAAATTTTTATATCTCATCAAAATTGGGTGAAATAGGTCTTCAAAAAATGCAAAATGACGAATATTTTTTGGGAGGAAAACATGGAAAAAAAGCCCATGGGCTAAATTTCGCCCCTAAAATTATCCCTGTTTTGGAGGTCAAGGTTGGTTAGGTAGTTGAGTTAGGGTTTTGGAGGTTAAGGTTGCTATTTTTGACATTATCACTTGAGAATTCAACAACTCTCTCATTTATATAAGCTAGACTCACCTTAATGTTTTGTTTTGCTAGAGGCCAAGGCTACAATCCTAAGCTTGAACTTGTGAATAAAATTCTGTTATTGGAGAAACACGATTATATCTTCAGTTTATGTACTAGGTGAGGATATTGGAGAAGAAAAAAAAGATATTAGGAGCTAGATGTTGAAGATTTCTTTTTGCTTCACGTGGATACTCAACTTTGATGTATATTTTTGCCTTGAATTTTATTTCTATTGCTGTAGGTTCCATTTGAAATTTTAACATGCATCTCAACACTTGATTTTCATGCACTTATTTGGTTTCATAGCAAGGGTTTTCAAGTATATTGCAGGAGTATTGCCAATTCTACACTAGAATCCCCTTCCTTGAGCTTTGAAGAAGTGATTTAGCTATAGAAAAAGAAAGGATTGATTGAACTCTTTAATCAATTCATTTTTTATTATTATCTCTACACACTTTACTTTCTTTCCATCACCCAAATTCTCTAAGAAACTAAAGCACTAGCCAACACATTCATAAGTTAGAGAGCCACTTCTTTTAATTTCATTTCACTTCATTTAAATTTTTGAATGTTAGTTTTGTTTATTTTATGTTTTCTAGGTAACTAAAATAAAAAATCGGGTTTATGTTATGTTTATTTCAGCAAGTTATCTTTGTTACATAATCTAGGTCAATAGTTATTTAGTTAATTTTTTGAAATAACCTTAATATTTAAAAATTATCTTGAGTTTAGCGTAACAATTTTCACTCTTATCATACAAATAAGCCACACATTCATTGCTGTTAATTACTTTGTTTTACACTCGCAAAATATAATTTAAACTTAATTTCCAGCGATTTGTTTTTTAACATTTAATTTTTGATACAAAACTCTTGTTCTATTGGCAACACCAGCCCTAGAACAAAATCTTTGAGGTGGTTTGTGTCACAATCAACTTTCAGATTTTATGTTGTCAATTTTTTATTTATTTTTTCGTTGGTTAAGTGCCCCGTGACTTGTTGGGTGAACCTTTGGTCTGAGAAACCATGATCCAGGGGCATCTAAGCCGTCAAAATCACTCGGGGATCGCACCCGGCCTGGCCGCACCAACCCTTAGCATGGTTGGATTTAAATGTTGCCTTCCAGGAGCAGTGGGCTTTGATCCTGGGCTGTTAAACAAACGAAACCCCTTTCGACCATTTGCTCTATCGGAATTTGACTCCTCGTTGTCAATTTTTTATTATTAAGCTTTAACTTATGCCAATTGAACTTTGACTTCTCACATATGGTTTAAACTTATTTTTTGTTGTTTTAGTTCCTTGCAAACACATAACAACAATATAACAAATGTTTTTTTTGGAATGTATTACATGGATTTAACTCCAATACTTTACTTGGCTTCACGTGGATACTCAACTTTGATGTATATTTTTGCATTGAATTATTTCTATTGTTGTAGGTTCCATTTGAAATTTTAACATGCATCTCAACACTTGATTTTCATGCACTTATTTGGTTTCATAGCAAGGGTTTTCAGTATATTGCAGGAGTATTGACAATTATACTCTAGAATCCCCTCCCTTGAGCTTTGGAGGAGTGATTTAGCTATCTAGAAAAAGAAAGGATTGATTGAACTCTTTAATCAATTCATTTATTATTATTATCTCTACACACTTTACTTTCTTTCCATCACCCAAATTCTCTAAGAATTAGATAGCCACTTCTTTTAATTTCATTTCATTTCATTTAAATTTTTGAATGTTAGTTTTGTTTATTTTATGTTTTCTAGGTAACTAAAAACAAAAATCTGGTTTATGTTATGTTTATTTCAGCAAGTTATCTTTGTTATATAATCTAGGTCAATAGTTATTTAGTTAATTTTTTGAAATAACCTTAATATTTAAAAATTATCTTGAGTTTAGCTTAACAATTTTCACTCTTATCATACAAATAAGCCACACATTCATTGCTGTTAATTACTTTGTTTTACACTCGCAAAATATAATTTAAACTTAATTTCCAGCGATTTGTTTTTTAACATTTAATTTTTGATACAAAACTCTTGTTCTATTGGCAACACCAGCCCTAAAACAAAATCTTTGAGGTGGTTTGTGTCACAATCAACTTTCATATTTTATGTTGTCAATTTTTTATTATTAAGCTTTAACTTATGCCAATTGAACTTTGACTTCTCCCATATGGTTTAAGCTTATTTTTTGTTATTTTAGTTCATTGCAAACACATAACAACAATATAACAAATGTTTTTTTTTGGAATGTATTACATGGATTTCACTTCAATACTTTGCTTCACGTGGATACTCAACTTTGATGTATATTTTTGCATTGAATTTTATTTCTATTGCTGTAGGTTCTATTTGAAATGTTAACATGCATCTCAACACTTGATTTTCATGCACTTATTTGGTTTCATAGCAAGGGTTTTCAAGTATATTGCAGGAATATTGACAATTCTACACTAGAATCCCCTCCCTTGAGCTTTGGAGGAGTGATTTAGGTATCTAGAAAAAGAAAGGATTGATTGAACTCTTTAATCAATTCATTTTTTATTATTATCTCGACACACTTTACTTTCTTTCCATCACCCAAATTCTCTAAGAAACTAAAGCACTAGTCAACACATTCATAAATTAGATAGCCACTTCTTTTAATTTCATTTCATTTCATTTAAATTTTTGAATGTTAGTTTTGTTTCTTTTATGTTTTCTAGGTAACTTGGAACAAAAATCTGGTGTATTTTATGTTGAATTCAGCAAGTTATCTTTGTTATATAATCTAGGTCAATAGTTATTTAGTTAATTTTTTGAAATAACCTTAATATTTAAAGATTATCTTGAGTTAAGCTTACCAATTTTCACTCTTATCATACAAATAAGCCACACATTCATTGCTGCTAATTACTTTGTTTTACACTCGCAAAATATAATTTAAACTTAAATTTCTAGCGATTCGTTTTTTAACATTTATTTTTTGATACAAAACTCTTGTCCTATTGGCAACACCAGCCATAGAACAAAATCTTTGAGGTGGTTTGTGTCACAATCAACTTTCAGATTGGTTTGTGTCACTTATGCCAATTGAACTTTGACTTCTCACATATGGTTTAAGCTTGTTTTTTGTTGTTTTAGTTCATTGCAAACACATAACAACAATGTAACAAATGTTTTTTTGGAATGTATTATATGGATTTCACTTCAATACTTTACTTGGCAATATGAGACTTAATTTGCTTAATGTTTTGGTTACGGTTCCATGCTTATATTGTTAAACAATATTTAGATTCAACCAACTCTTTTACAATTTTTTTTGCTTATAATCTCATGTCCATTAAATACATGTTTAATTATTTATAAACAAATCAATAATAAAATCAGATATGGTTTATAGCTGACTACTTCATGGTTAAATCTGATTTGTTATTTTTTATACTTGCATTTACATGCAATAGTAACATGGACACTCTACTTGATTGGTGAAATCTATTTGATGAGATGTAAACAGGTTCATTGGTTTCATGTTATTTTTTTATTCTAGTAAATCATTGTGAGCAACTAGCCTAGATCCAAATCCTAGGCTCTATCAAGCACCGAGAATGATCAAATCTCTAAAGGTGCAAACCTCTTCTTAGGTATTGCACTCAATGAGCTATCAACTTTGGTGTGTCCTATATATAGCCATTGATTTGATTAAACCAAAAGACACATCTTTTTATTTAAGGTTGACATATAATATTATTATTATTAATATTTAATATTATTTATGGCCGACATATAATATTTATTATTATTTTTTATATTGTCAGGAACGGACATTACAACATCTCCCCATACATGGTTTTAAAAACACATGCAAGGCCCTCCTAAAGCCATGGGTTGTTTAGGAGGCCTTCAACATGGTCTTAAAACCATTTGCAAGGCCCTCCTAAACCACGTACAATAAAACCATGGGTTGTTTAGGAGGCCTTGCACATGGTTTTAAAACCATTTGCAAGGCCCTCCTAAACCATGTACAATAAAACCATGGGTTATTTAGGAGGCCTTGCACATGGTTTTAAAACCATGTGCAAGGCCCTCCTAAACCATGTACAATAAAACCATGGGTTGTTTAGAAGGCCCCAACATTTTTTGGGGGATAATTCAATTTTTTATTTTTTATTATTTTGTTAGGTAGGAACATTACAACATCTCTCCCATATTGTGTTTTTTTTCAGACCCACATTTTTTTTTTGGATAATTAAATTTTTACTTTTTTATTGTTTTGTTAGGTACGAACATTACAACATCTCCCCCATATTAGGTTGTTTTTCTGGCCAACATTTATTTTGGCTGATAATTACAATTTTCTTTTTTATTATTTTGGTAGTAACAAACGTTACAAGATCTCCCTCATATTAGGTTGTTTTTTGGCCGACATTTATTTCGGTGGATAATTAAATTTTTTTATTATTTTATTATTTTGTCACTCTTGTAACGGTACATAACGTTATGTAACGTTACAAGATCTCCCCCATACTGGGTTGTAGAGCGCCTCTCGGCGCAACAATATTCTTAGTGAGTTGTGTTTAATTATGTTGTGCATGAAATATTGTTCCTACAACTTAATACCACTCAAAAAACTTTATCTCACTAATATAATTCTACTCACAATCTTTCATAAGTAATCTAAATAATATTTAAATCACTTAATCAATCAAACCAACCTTAGTTACTTTAGAGAATCCTCCCTTAGTGTAGGATTATCTTTTATCACTAAAACTGAATGGAAATTTTACTTAGGTGACGACTGTAAAGTTTTTATAGTTGCACTTGGCTAGAATCTGTTAGGAGACTTTTCCTTTGGGTGCTAGTATCTGTCTCAACATTTTGGCATCGATGCTAGAGAGCAAGGCCCTTAAAATCTAGAGATTTAGCTTCAATCTTTGATGGGGTCAACCTATCAAGCGACTCCACTTTGTTATATGATGATTGCACATTTGATTTCATTTTCAAGGTTGCGAGTCTTGAAAAATTATGGCAATTTCCATAAGTTTTATCCTTCTATTGATGTTAGGAGAATTTCGAGATTTTCAAATAAGATCTGTTTTGAGTTGAGAGAGTTAGAAGATCATTTGTTACAATTTCATAGGGATGTTCATCAAGCATCTCATTTATATCTTCATTTATGGGTTATATTTCTAATTTCATTGTTGTTCATGAAGATGTCTTAATGAATATGTTTGCGATTTCTTTCCAAGGTAAGGCACAATTTTGGCTTAAGAACATGTCTAGAAAATTCTTGATGATTTGGTTTTAGCATTTCGTTAGAAATTGGATGTTAGTTATATAAAAGAAGAAATTATTGAAGATCTAATCAATAATCGCCAAATCTTGAAGAAGATTATCCGACACTCCATTTGTTGATATGAAAGATACCTTTCCAATGCTCTCTTGGATCAAATCAAAATGTGTGAGGAGAGATTAGTCTCCTTGGAAAAATCCATCAAAGAAGAACTTGCCATAGAAGAACCTTTGCATGATCAAGAAACCTCATCTTACTTGAAAACGATCATGAACAAGAATCCATACATGTTGAAGAAGCACTTGTAATTCTATCCACCTTGATGAATAATTTTTTGAAGAAGATGAGCATATGCCTAGTCATGAAAATTCCCTTGAAGTTATTTGTGTTGAAGACCTAGCTTCTTGTCCCATGCATTATGAAGATGAGGATTTGGTGAGTTTTTCTTCTCAAAATTTGAACATCTTAGTTTTATCTTGTGACAATTTTGAGAAAAGAAATGATGAAGCCAAGCCCTTGCATGATTTTGCATTTAATAATGCATTTTCCTCTTAGTTTGAAAATGATAAGATGTGATATGATTGATGAGAACCTCTTAGAAGTATATCATAGTTATTGGAAATCTTTAGGAGATCATATCTTTGATACTTCCAGTGTTGAGTGTTGATTTTGAACCCTTTGAACAACTTTTTGAGGATATTTTTATAATGATCAATTCCATCCATCTACATGTTCTAATATTTCAAATTTGGAGCAACATGAGATTCTTTTAGGTGGATATTTAGGGCAGCCTAGTTTTCCCTCTTCTAAAGAAGACTTGGATAGTCATTTTCAACCAGACTCTTTAATGAATAATTTTGGTTTTCGGAAG
Source organism: Pseudotsuga menziesii (assembly GCA_001517045.1). NCBI lineage: Eukaryota > Viridiplantae > Streptophyta > Pinopsida > Pinales > Pinaceae > Pseudotsuga > Pseudotsuga menziesii. Next base: position 415,181 of record LPNX010780283.1, read on the forward strand.
AAAAATGATGTCATTATTGCAGATTTTGAATCTCCTTGCTTGCCATTTCCCATGGAAAACTTAGCGTTGCATTCTAGGGATCATTTACAACCATGCTTGTCCTTTAATCTTGCTGATTTCTCTCATTTTTCATGCTTGTTTAATATAGTAAATGACCTAGAAATTTTCCATCCTTTAAGCTTTCATTTAATAATAAAAAATCAAGAAATCATTACATTATTTATGCTGGAATTGGTTTGGAGCAGGAATATGTTAAAGGGAATTTTCCCCACCCTCCCTCCACATCTAAATTGCTGGATTTTTCATAGGATAATAGCACGATGAAAACATTTATATAAGTCCTATCCAATCTTGGATGGAGAGAGCTTGTGGAAAGTCATGTCATACTTGGAAAGAATTTGAGAATGCTGTTTTTTCACATGCCTATGATTTCATGTGCATTTCCATTCTTATTTTTATGAAGATTTTAACATATATTCACCATATGATTGATGTTGTATTATATTGGTCCATCACTATGAATAAGTGAAGAGGCCATGGTTTGGATGCGATGCTAAGTGGGTTCATTGGATATTTGATTTTACCTAGCATGCTCTTGTTCATATGTTAGAGTAGGTAGGTAGGAAAATGAATAAGTTCTTTGGCATGAACATTACGATTACTTGTTTACATGCATAATGAGTGACAATTTTACTTAGCGTATTTTTTATTTTATGCATTGCATTTGATGAAGTTTACTTTATCCACTTACTTGCTTTATGCAGTTTTATGCTTTTGGCTTATTTTTATATATTCCATAGGGGATCATCTTCCCCTATGGTAATGATCTCTTTAGTAGGACTAGGTCATGGATGAAATCTTCTCTAAGCAAATGTTGTTCATTTTTCTTATATCATAGAGTTTGGAGTACCAAATATTTACGAGATTCTCATGCACTCTATCTTTGAGTACATGTCCCCCAGTTTGAGCCATATGTTACCCTGTAACATGTATAGGGTGACTTGATTGTCATTTCCTATGTCATCTTCCATCACATTCAACAACCCCACATATGATATCTATGGTTTTCTCATAGTCACATGGCATACACTTTCAACTAGATTTGATATATTTCCAGCCTACTTAACTTGCCTTTCAATATATTAGAGATAGACAAAGGATGTATAGTTGGTAACAATGTTATGACACATTCTCTCTATGCGACTTATGGAAAAATTCCTTATGTGTGGACATAACATTAGAAGGTCAAACATATTACTCTACAATGGATTATGTATCATCAATATTCTTTTGATATATTAGGGATTATCATTGTGTGGTTATAATTCTCATTTCCTCATCAGAATAATTGTATGACTTCTTGAATTAGGTGTGCCCTTAGGGATTTAGTAAGCATGACCTTCTCATGTCATTGACAACATTTTACCTAGCCATTTTTTTATATCATTTCACTTCACTAGCCACTTCACCTATTTCCATCATGACCGCCTTTCACAATTAACTAATTGTGTCATGTTATAAAGTCTCTCCACATTATTCCTATGTATGGTTCCTAATTCAAATTAAATAGAGTCAAAGTACTTTAAGAGAAACAAAATTAAATGATGAATACAAGTTATGTCCGCTTGCAAAATCTAGGTTCTCTATGTCCCAAGTTATCAAAGCTAAATATAAAGCAAAGGGACTAAGGAACATTAGGTTGTGCCATAGGTTAGATGGAAAAATATTGCAATTCCAAAATCTATTTGGTGGACGGGGGATACAAAATGTCTTTCTTTTCTCAAAACCTTTGTCTTCTAAATGCATTTGGAGACTTTTAACAACCAAGAGCTTGTGGATGGATGTTTTTGAACAAAAGTATATTGCGCCAGGCTCCATTATTGACTGGATTCGATCCCCCACTAAGAAAATTAATAATGCTTCTATCATTTGGAAAGCCATGGTAAGCTTATTCGAACTTATTGGTAATGGTCTTGCTTGGAGAATTGGAAATGGGAACAATGTTTGGATTGGTTTGGATCTGTGGCTTGGGAGAAAGAATAATCATCTTCTCCTGCTGGAGTTAGTAGAAGAATTCAGGGGTTTGAATTCTTTACCTTAAACCAGGTGGAAGATCCATTTTATTCCTCTCTGTATAGTCCGAGATGGATTTCATCTCGGTCGATTGGGCTTGAAAATGTAGACAATGTTATGTGAGATACTTATATAAGATCCTTAATGAATGTGCATGCATGCATAAGAGGAATTGAGGATGAGATAATATGGGATCATGCTCCCTCTGATTTTTACACTCCTAAACAAGGCTATATTCAACTAAACATTGACATTTTCAACAGGGAGGTTTTTTGGTGGTGGAAGAGATTGTAGAAGTTAAAGTGTCCTTCAAAGGCTTGCCTTCTGATGTGGTGTGCTTTGGAAAACAAAGTTCCAAGTTGGGATAGTATACAAGAAATAAGATTGGAAGGGACATGTTGGTGTACTTTGTGTAAATTGGATGAGGAGACTCTCATGCACCTTTTTTGAAATGTTCCTTTATTAATATGGCATGGAAGGAGATTAACAGAGGAACATGATGCAAAATTTCCTGGATTGGAGATTCAATTGAATTGGACCTCCAAGGCTTGTTATCTAACATAGATAATCATCAATATAAAGCTCTACCCCTAATTATTGTTTGGGCATCTGGATAGCCAAGAAGAAATTAGTTTTCTAGGAAAATATTACAATCCCATATCTTGTAGCAGCCACTAACATAGGAATTTTTTCCAACTTTCCACAAAGTAAATGCGAGGAAACAATTCAAAGAATCAGGAAGATAGAGATTAATAATAAATCCATGCCATGGGATTTTTTGACGATGCCTTGTAGAATGAAAATTCTATGTGTGGTTGAGGGGCCACTTTGAATATACTACAAACACCTTTGCTCAAGATTTCTTTGGGTTTCGGGGAGGGATCAAACAATTGTGCGGAGCTATTATCCATTAAAATACTTTCTATTTTTTGTTGTGGAAAAATGTGTACATAATTTGAAGGTTTATGGTGACTCAATGTTAGTTGTCAATTAAATCAAAGGTGCACAAAGATGTACACACACACGTCTGATTCCACTACTTGAAGAAATATTGAACATTAAATCAAATTTTAATTTTTCTCCTGCATAAATGTTTACAAGGAAAGGAAGAGAAATGTAGTTTCCCTTTCTAAAGAGGGACTTCAATTGGTTAGGTGAAATTTTAAAAAGAAGAGCATAATCATGACCAAAAGTTGCATTACTATCACCGTCCTTTCATGGAAGGGACTGTGTTTTTGAGTGCAACACATGGTACTTGAAGACTTTATTGTTTCTACATCAGTTTTAACAACATGATTTACAACAATTTTTCATGGGTCATCTACAATACTAACTAAGCGGCTATATCTTGTATCGAGCCATGATATGTCTCTCTTTTTTGCTATATACATGACATATTTTGATAGAGTGTCTACACCATCTATGTTGACATTTTTATATGTAAAAGAAATTATGTACTTTCTAAGAATAGATCTTAGAACTTATATTCATAATATATGATCGACATATATATGCACAATGCAATTTTATACTCTATGAGAAATACAATTATGATTTAAAAAAAAATTCTACAAAGAAAAAAATTCAAGAAGGTTAGAGACAAGTAAAATAGGAACAAGAAACAATCTCTAGAAACATGATGTTTAAACTAAGATCATAAACCCTAATGAAAAGAGACAAGATTCTAATGAAAAAATTCCAAGATAATAGTTGAATAAAACCATATATTTCTCATCGAAACTGAATCTTAACAACTGCTAATAGGCGGATCTGTAACCCTAGAACAAAGAGCCAAGATAATACAATCGAAATCAGTGAAAAAACAACTAGAAAAGATGCATTTCCACTTTCGTAGAAGATAGGGTGCGGATTTCTTGATGTAAACAAAAAAACACACTAGAGATATATGTCTTGAAAATGTCAAAAATATTCCCCACATGAAGGTTAGAGATAAGTAAAATAGGAACAAGAAACAATCTCTAGAAACATGATGTTTAAACTAAGATCATAAACCCTAATGCAAAGAGACAAGTTTATAATAAAAAAAATTCCAAGATAATAGTTGAATAAAACCATATATTTATCATCGAAACCGAAGCCTAACAACCGCTAATAGGTGGATCTGTAACCCTAGAACAAAGAACCAAGAGCATACAATTGAAATCAATGAAAAAAAAACAAAAAACAATACATTTCCACTTTCGCATAAGATAGGGTGTGAATTTCTTGATGTATTCATGCCTAATCAAAACACATGTTGTGAATTTCTTGATGTATTTGTAACAAATCATACCACAAGGTGTGAATTTGCCCCAAAACCTGCAAAAATATTCATAAAGTTGTGAACCAATTGTATTCGATTACACAAACCTACAACAAAACACAACCATAGACGGAAAACAAAAATATATGCTGCAAAACAAATAGATCCTTGATAGAAAGTTAGCATATAATAATTGTCACATCCCTAATGACCTTAATGGCCTATCGTGACCAAAAGGGATCTCTTTATTTTTTCTTCCTTATTACTTCTGATACGATACATCACTGTCTAAAATTGAGTTATGTTACTGTGTAGCATCCTATGCCAGGTGATTTAAACAAACTAAGCATGGAAGTGCACACATAAATCTCTAATTCATATGCGATACTGCACAAAATAACTTAACATCATAGAATCTCGCTCTTATCAATTCCATCATTGCATAACTATACTACGCATGTGAAACCATATCGCCGTATGATCCATTGTATGACTGCCATTAACTGCTCTATGACTACCAATGCATGTTAACCATCGCGTGGAAACCTAGCTTGTGATTCCAATGCCCTAGATCCCTACAGAGTTTGCACTTCAAGATTGATGGAATTCTTACATAAATCATACATTTAGATGCAAGCATTCACAATGCATATCATCCTATTCCCAACAAATAGATATATGGAAATCAAGATTACTTCTAACTAATAAATTCATATCCACAAACATTATTTACATCATGCATCTTCTTATCAACTTAGACCAACATTCGTACAACGAAATGAAATGACAATAATAAACATCAAATAACACTTATATAAAATGAAGCTTCTCCAAGCAACTGACTGGAAAATAACAATGTTCCACCCAACCGTAGGCACTTTATTTAGCATATAATCTTTCTGCTAAGAAGCCAGCCCTGTGCTAGGCATGATTACCTTAAGGAAAGCGAAACTATCCAAATATTTTTATCATAGTCAAATAGGTGCAAGGCCATAACCAAGCCAACCTCTTTTGGGTTAGCAGGTTGTCACAATCATATAGACTCAATTCTCAATCCAAGCCAACATATTCTAGGTTAGCAAGCTTTCCAGATACTAGAGGGGAAATGCTAACTAGTGACTCACTACAAAGTTGCAGGCACCTCATGTAGAATTGGTTAGATTGGGGTCCACAATACTCACCCCACACAACACCAAGAAGGTACCTGTTCATCACTGAACGATCCCTTAGGTGCCACCTTCCTCAAGAAACTACACCAATGTGTGCATAGAAAAACCACCCAAACCACGCTATTCTACTAGGAGGTCACAACCTTCACTAGTCTCTTAGCTAGATCTGTGCTCTACACCACTCTGGTACTCAACACCAACAATCAACCCTGCACATATTTGACTAGTTTGGGGTCTACAATACCTACCCCACATAACACCCAGAAGGTGCTATTCCAATGTGTGTGTAGAAAGACCACCCAAACCTCGCTATTTCACTGGGAGGTTGTGCAACTGCTATTGGATTCCAATCCACTCGGTGCTTGTAATATCCCAAATCCTGATATTTTCTAATTCTAAGCAAATACGTTGATACAATCAGGCATGCAAACTACCATGCAAAAATCCCTAATTTATAGCAAAAATTAGGGTTAGGGTTTGTAGGATAGAATGAACACTTACCACTGATAAGCTGGTGGGACTGCTCCTGAGAGAGATGCATGCATTGAGAGCTGAATCGGAGATGAACTGATATCTTCTGCTTCTGGTGAAACCCCAACAACACGAACCCTAGATCAGCTAAGGGTGACGTTTTCAGGGAAGGAAGTGTTCGATTAAGCTTCTGATTTGCAGGACTGATAGCCTTCCCGTTCCGGAGAGAATGCCTGGCACATGCAGAAGTTCTAAGGTCTCTAGGAAAGCTAGCGAATTGTTCTAGAGGTGCAACTTCTCATGCCCCCCCGATCCCGAAATGGTTGATAACTGCTCAGGATGAGCACAATCGGATATGATAATCACCGGGTATTGGAGCAAGATGCTGATTATGAGAATGGTGCATGGGTTTCGAAGTAAAACTGAGATCTGAATACGCAGCGAATGATTAGGGATTTATGGCTGAAAACCCCTTACGGCTGCACACCTGCCCCTACAACAATCTCTGCAGTATACTGGATAACTATGAATGAATGGAAGAGCAAATGGTAAACCTGTATGGCTTTCCCTGAATGAGACTAGGGTAGATATCTCATTGCCGAAACCCCACTAGCTGAAGACGCCGTCTCCAACCCCAACTGCTCTGCTGCACGCCGTGCTGCTATTCAAGAGCTTCGAAATAATAATCATCAAAAGTGAGTCTCCTTTCACTTTATCTTCCTTTTATAACTTTCAACAGCGAAAACCCTAATCTTTGACCTAATTAGGTCACTTTATTTTCTAATTTGCAGTTGACTTGCATGCATGTGCATGGAGACTTAAATGAGTGCATGCATCATTAAATAATGCTTAGATGGCATGCATGATGGTGGCCTTTAGCCCTAGTGGCCTTTATTGACCTAATGGTGATAACATGATGATGCCCTATATTTTCTATAGATGGCATCAGTCTTTAGATGATTCCCTAACTGTCAATAACCGCTCGAACCCACAGGAATCACATAGGTTAGCGGTTTTGGTCCTCAATGCCTAATTAGATGAGGACATTACAGTGCTAAAAAATCTACCCACTTCTCATGGATTACAAAAATTAAAGTAGAACAAACAGTTGGATCTGGTTTACCTCTAAAACCACAGATGCTTTGTGCAGACTTTTCTAGCTTGGGGTCCTCATAAGTCACCCCACACAACACCAATACAATACGCCTTCATAGTTCAACGGTCCCTCAAGTGTCACCTTCTTCTAGGTGCTATGCCTATGTGTGTGTAGAAATACCATCCAAACCCTATACCATCTGCCTACAAACTCTGTTTTCCAGACTTAGGACTCTTTGCTGCGCACAACCAATGGCTCCAGGAAATCACTTCAGTTGCTGTTCAACTTACCAATCTGCCATAACATAAATACCAAGTGACTATACTTAGGATAACATCCACAATAATGGGATGGGGCTTGCACGCGTGTGGCTGAGGATAAACAACTTCCTCATTCCTCCAAAATTTACTCAGACACTTCCAGGAACAAACTCTGTCGCACAGATATTCAACATGGATTCATGACACACATGCACAAACTAACAACTAGGAAATTCAATACCCCTATATCAACACAGGAATGCATAGAAGTTGACCACTCCAGTTTTCTCTTCGAATAATAGTCATGACCATGAACTAGAGCTTATATCCACTCTCCACTCTGTCATTATTTAGGTTAGGGTTATTCTCGTATAAAGGTTGAGTATTCCTACATCGTTGATATTGATAGATTAGTTGATGGATAATATATAACTTGTAATCAAGACATGGTGAGACAGATACACCCATGGGGGATTGAGTTGCTTGAGCACATAACTTTCTGACTGTTTGATAGGATGACTATTAGACTTACTGTACCACCCCCCAATTGATAGGTAATTTAAGGATGACTTCAATTTGATTGGTTTCTTATCAAATAAGCAACTCCCATTCCTAGTTCCATTGCAAGGAAACTCAGGCCCATTCCTTCCTTTCCCCAAGGAAATAACTTTCTCAACTACCTTCCTCTTGGAATCATTAAATGATTGGGGTGCATGAATCAATTGAGATTTGATGTCTCATCAGTCCTTTTAGGACACTTGACTCTCTGCTATAGGATTCATGGATTCCATACGTCCCTTCTTAACCTTAGGATAATCATGCCCCTTGCTCTTCTTTCCTTGTATAGTCAGTTGTGGATTTATTTATCATTATCATGCACATATACAATACCACTGCACTTGATCAGTCATGGTTTTGTAACAACATTGCTTCTTGATATACACATATATTTAGGATGTTCATGGTAGGGCCTTTTCCTTGAGCTCCTCACCATGTTCCACCAATTACATGAGTGATATTATATCAATTACATAGCTTATATCAAGGTTCAAAACTAGAGACATTACAGTACCCTCCCCCTTGAAACAACATTGTCTCCACTTATCTTCAAAATTGAAAAAAAATGGCTACACCTGGCTCATGGTGTCTTCTATCTCCCATGTAGCCTCATCTAGGCCAAAGTGCTTCCAGTGCACCTTTGCTTGGTTAATGGTGTGGTTCTAGAGCATGGTGTTTTCCCTACCTATGACGTGTAGAGACTCCAATTGGAACTTCCCCTCGGGTTCCACTTGGATCACATGCCAATCAATGACGTGATTAGGATCATGTATATAATTCTTAAGCAAAGAAACATGGAAAACATTATGATATTTCATATGCACAAGAAATGTAATCCTATATTCAATTGGTCCTATTCTGTCAAGGACTTCAATAGGTCCTGTTAACACTCCAGGAAACTCCTCTAGGTTGTAGCTTGAGGATGCCTGGTAACTTAAACTGTTTTTTTTTGGGTTTTTTTCTAAATTGGATCAATCCGGATAACCTATATAACCTCTCACTCTCAAGACATGCATGAAGCTCACTCAATCACAAGGATTTTAGTTACAACTTGTTCAGTATTTTGAAAAAAAGGTGTAGGGATGGAAAACTCACCAGGCTGGCAGACTTACACACATAACACATGCATATAAATGGCTAAATCCTGTTGAGGATGGTGTTTATAAATCAAATATCACTAAATAACCAATAGGATGATAGCTATCGGCCCTTTAATAAATCTAAAAATTAGCTAAATGCACATTCAGGCAATAAACACAGTAAAGAAAGAGATGGATGAACAAATCACAACAAAATAGCTTATACTTAGAATAAACCAGATGAGACACTTGATAATGGAATAGGCTCATAAATTCCCAGAGTTGAACCTTTATTAATGAAATAATCATGGGCTTTATATCCTTTTACAAAACTTACAGATCCTGAAAATCCGATCTGTTTACATCAAAAATCATTGAAAGTAATAGTTTTTCCAGATTAGGGCATCAAACCCTTGCTAAGTGTTTGTTTATCTAATGCGAATATCTAGTTCACTGGGCGATATTTTAATGACTGAAGTGGTAGCTGGTAACCACCACTGCTGGTTTGCTGTGAAATTGCCGCCAATAGTCAGTGTATCGACATTCAACTGAAGTGCCCAGTCTTGTTCAATTCGCTCGAAACTTTTACTTTGTTGCTGCCATCGCAACCTTTAGCCACTATATCCTCTGCAGTGGCGACACTTTTAGTTACTCTTTTCTCTGTAGTGGCAGAACTTTTATTCATTATTTTCTCTGCAGTTGCGGCTCCTCGGAGGGATAAATCGCCGACGGTTAGTCTTTAGAACCTTCGATCGACGGTGATTTTCTGTTGATTTATCGGATGTCTTGTTTGTTGCCTCGCCGACACTGCGGAGCTGCTTAGCTTTACATCGCCGATATTTAGTCCTTTCAAGTTTCGATGTCGATGAGTCTGTGCTGTTTCAGAACTTGCAGTAAGTCTTTCATCCGCCGTTGCGGCTCCACAGTGAACTATTTTGTCGTTGGTTAGTCTTTAGCCTTTTCGACGATGAAGTTTTCATCTACTCGTGGAAGCCTTAGTCTGTTTTTCTTCTGCAGTTGCGGCTCCTCAGAGGACTAATTCGCCAACAGTTTCTACATCGACGATCGGAAGCTGTTTCCTCTAGCCCATCGGCACTCCAAGCTTGAATGCTTGCCATAGTTGCGGCTCCTTAATGGACTGTTGTGCTGATGATTAGTCTGTATTTCTTCTGATTGCCGTGGAGCTGCTTGGTTCTAAACTCTCCGATGATTAGTCTTTAGTCCTTTCGATCGCCGACGATTTCCTCTTCTCATGGAAGCCGTAGTCTATAAGTCTTCCACCGTTTCGGCTCTTTTAGAGGACTAGCTCGTCGATCGTTAGTTCCTTGAACCTCCAATCGCTGAAGTTTTCCTCTAGTCGTGGAACCCGTAGTAAGTCTGCCTTCCACCGTTTCGGCTCCTTAGTAGACTATTTCGCCGATGGCTAGTGTCTTCAAGTTCCAACGCCGACACTGTGGAAATTTTCAGCTTTAAAATCGCCGCTACGTTGTCTTTAGTTCCTCCGATCACCAAAGAGTTCATCTATTGTCACATTGTCAGAATGATCCTCATCATCGATCGGAATTCGTAGTCTTTCTTCCTTTTGCAGTTGTGGCTCCGCAGTGAACTATTTTGCCATCGGTTAGTTTTTAGCACCTCTGACGCCGAAGTTTCTATTCCCTTCGATCGACGGTGACTTCGATTTATTTGCTGCCTTTAATCATTATATTCTCCGCAGTTGCGGCTCCTTAGGGAACAAGCTCACCAATAATTTTTCCTTTCAAGTTCCGGCGCCGATGAGTCTGTATTGTTTCGAAACCCATAGTAAGTTTCTCTTCCGCTGTTGCGGCCCCTTAGTGAACTAGCTTGCCGCTCCGTTGTTCTTATTTCTTCCGACCGTCGATGAATTTATTCTATTGTTGTGCTATTGGAATGTTTCTTGTCATCAATCGAAAGTCGTAGTCAGTTTGATTCCCGCCGTTGTGGCTCCCTAGGGGGATAGCTCGCCGATCGTTAGTCCCTTAAAGTTTCGACGCTGACATTGCAGACAATTTTAGCTTTACCTCACTGCTGCTTAATCCTTAGCTCTTCTGATCTGATTTTGTCGCTGTCGGAGGTCATTGGAAGTATGAATCAGAACGCTTAGTCACTATTTACTCCGCAGTGGTGGTGCCATAGTGAACAAACACTCCGCAATGTCGATGATTAGAACTCCAAACCTTCTCACCATGGAAACTTTTAACCACTATATTCTCCGCAGTGGCGGAACCTTTATCCACTATCCTCTCCGCAGTGGCGGAGAAATAGAGGACTACACCTCCGACCACTGTCTAAAAATGTTCTGAGGGCAGTAAAAAGTTTAGCAATATGCCTAACTGCCAAAGAGGTCTTCCACTCGCCATTTATCTTCCATCTTTCGGTGGCTAATGAGATGTTCTGATCCTCGCCCAAGCCACCGAAACCACAACTTTGTAAAATTTGCATAAAAAAACAGAGGTCTTCAAAACTGTTAGTGATCTTCATATCCTTCATTACATCATTTAAATTCTTCATACTATTGAAAATAAATTTATTTTATTTGGGAGATAACATCTGGCTCCTACTCGGGGATGGGAACCTCCCTGTGGGGTCCCAAGAACCCCCAGACCAAAATGCCTTTCCCTAAAAGCAACTAAGTAACTCAACACTATTCTCTATTGTTCCATTGGGCATGGAGTCTTATTTCGAAAGAAAAAACAACCTACAATCTACTAATTTACAATTATAAGGCCTCAGATCCTCAAATAAAATAGAGTTTTAGGAACTGCCCATTTACTGGGCCATCGAATACCTCTTCACCTTCCAGATTCTGCAATTCGAAGGTGTTATTCTTATATACCTGGTCTATAACAAAAGGGCCAATCCATAAATAGTCAAATTTTCCATGTTTCCCCTTGTCCTGTCTGACAGCATCCCACTTGAGGACCCAGTCCCCGACTTGGAAGTTGTTTGCCTTTGCTCTTTTGTCAAACATGCACTTTATCCTCTGTTGATGAGCCTCTGATTTTCCTACAACTTGCTCCCTGATCTGCTATAACTCCACCAAATCCATCATCCTTCTCATCATATCATTTGGTTAATCTTCCTCTTCCTGAAAGAACTTTGCCACTGGAAGGGTGAGCTGGATAGGAAAGATGGCCTCAGTGCCATAAAATAGTTTGAAAGGAGAAGTCCCTATGGATATTTTATCTGTCACCCTATCATCCCATAAGGAAAACTTAAGCTTTGAATCCCAGCTTTTCTGATTTGTCTCTAGCAATTTCCTAATGATCCGGACTAAGCTTTTGTTGGATGACTCAGCCAGGCCATTGCCTTGTGGGTAATAGGATGTGGAGTGCACCAGTTGAATACCCACTGATTCACACAATTTAACCAATGCCCCAGCTTTAAAGGCTTGTGCATTATCAGTTACCAACCTTACCAGGAAACCAAACCTGCTGAAGATATTCTCATATAATCATGATGACTTGCTGAGTGGCATTTCTGGTGGGTATTGCTTCTATCCATTTGGTAAAGTAGTCAGTGGCTACTAAGATCCATTTATGCTGTCCACTGGAAGATGGATTTATTTCACCTATGAAATCCAGACCCCATTGCTGGAAAGGCCCATTCACTGTAACAGGCCTAAGGGGCAAGGATTTGAGCTGCTAATTCCCTTCAAATCTTTGACATTGGTCACAGGCCCTTACGAAAGTGCATACATCAGAAAAAAGGACTGGCCAATAGTACCCTACTTTTAATATCTTGTGGGCTGTGGTTTTCCAGTAGTGGTGGCCTCCACATGTACTGGAATGAAAGTGATGCATGAGCTGTTTTGCTTCCTCTTTATCTAGACACCTTAACAAATCCCAGACTGATCCCTCCAATACAGCAATTTGTCAATTATGCAAAACTTAGCAGATTTCAATTTAAGAGCTCGTGCTCGGTTAGGAGTAAGATAAGGAGAAACTTCTAATTTTAGCAAAAATTGAATGATACCTGAGTACCACTCACATGAAGATATGTTCTCAGCTACTGCTGGACTGTTATTTTGATCTTGATTTTCCTCTATTTCAGTTGCCACCATAGTATGCACCTTTGCTAACCTGACGTATGTGAAATTCATTCCCAGCAGTTCACAGTTTTCTTTGGCCATGAGTTTGGCCAGACCTAATCCTTTTACCAACTTGGTGGGTTTCACCTCTACATTGAACTCAATGAGTTTGGCAATCCACTTAGCTCTGTTCCCATCAATGTCAGGCTGAGTCAAAACATCCTTCACAGTAGCTGAAGGGACATACGCAATGACCTTTGCATGGAGAATGTGGATTCTAAAGTTCTTCAAAGATTTTATGAGGGCATAATCCTTCTTCTCAATTGGGTCATACTTCAGCTCAGCATCTCTCAAGGTTCTGCTGAAGAATGCAATTGGATGATCAAGACCTTCATCATTCTTTTGTAATAGTACAGCTGCCACTGTGTCATAAGATGCAAAAGATAAAATGTAAAAACCCTTGGTGTAGTTGGGACTAATCAGGGTTGGGGCCTCCATGATGGCTTTCTTAATGTATTCAAAAGAATTTCTTACTTGGTCGGTCCACTTGATTTCTGCATCCTTTTTTAGCATGACTGTTATATGCTTTACCAGCTTGGAGAAATTTGGAATGAATCTCCTGACAAAGTTTATCTTGCCTAAAAAGGACTGAATGTCTCTTTTTAACCTTGGTATTGACAGCTGTTGAATTGCCTGCACTCTTACTGGATCGATCTTTACACCTTCAGCTAAGACTATGTGGCCTAGGAGCTTTCCTTCATTGAGTGCAAAATGGGACTTCTTGGGGTTCAGTGATATTCCATACCTTCTGCATTTCAGAAATACCTTTCTCAATTGCTGCAAGTGGTCATGATGGCTGTGAGAGTCAACTATTAATTCATCCAAATATATCAGCACATATTTATCTTCTAGCCCTACAAAAGCTAGGTCCATAGCTCTATGAAAAGTAGCCCCAACATTCATTAGCCCAAATGGCATTTTAGCATACATGAAGGTGCCCAAGGGGGTGGTAAAGGTAGTATTCTCTTGGTCGTATGGGTGCACAACCACTTGGTTGTATCCAGAGAAGCCATCAAGGAAGGACATGACCCTGGCCCCCAAGACTCTCTGCAGCAGATGTTCCATCTTGGGCAGTGGATAGTTGTCTTTTTTGGAACATTTTTTCAGGTTTATAAAATCCACAAACAACTTGATTTCTCCATTTTTCTTTCTTACCACTACTATATTTGCAATCCACTGGGAATACCTGATGGGGATTATGATCTTGGTTTTGAGGAGTTTGTGGATCTCTTTTTCAATCACTGGTAATAGAAGAGGGCTGATGGGTCTCAGCTTCTGTTTGAAATAAATGGTGTCCTTATCCAAAGGAATCTTGTGCTGGATGATGTTGGTGTCATATGTTTTTAGGTCACTATACTCCCATCCAAAGACATCAACAAACTCTATTATCAGGTTGCAATATTCATACTTCTATTCAGCAGTCAGCCCGGTGGATAGATTTATCAGTTTTGGATGGCTCTGGCTGCCTATGTTGTGCTCTTGGATAGCAGGATCTAGCTCCCTTTTAGCAGGCTTGAAAGGGACATCATTGTGATCAAATATTTCTTCCAGTGGTACTATACCTTGGGGTATGTGGTTTCTTGGAAATTGGACGACATCGTGCTCAGTCACTTTATCTTTTAGCTTGAGCTACTTGGATTCCTCCAGGTTAAGGTTTTCCTGGTCTATGTGTATGTCAGAGAATTCATCCACTAACTAAAGGAATTTACTAAGCTCCCCATCATTTTCAAACACCCTCCAAAATTTTACATTGTCTAGCAGAGAGGGTCTGTACTTGACCTAAACATCATAGCTGAGCCTAGGGGGTAAAGCAGGAACAAACAGACTTGCAGAGACAGCCAGTGAATCAGCCAGGTGATTCAAATCTCGAGGAATATATGACAGTTCAAAAAACATAAATGAGTCTCTGAGTTTCCATACCTCGTCTCTGTAGGCCTTCAGTCTGATATTTTTCATCTGAAAAGTGTTGTTGACCTGCTATATGATGAGGTCTGCGTCTCCAAAAATATTCATGCACATGATCCCCATCTCCTTGGCCGCTTTAACTCCCAACAGCAAGGCTTCATATTCTGCTACGTTGTTCATGGTTTTGAAATCAAGCTTATACGATAGGTGGATGTTCTCCTTAGATGGGGAGATCAACACGACCCCTACGCCTGCTGAGTTTTGAGTGTTTGCCCCATTGAAATACATGGTCCAGATCGCTGTTGTGACTTCTTCGGGCTGTGGATGGGTGGGCTCGGTGAGCTGAACTGATGTCTGTTGATTATCATCTATTTGTAAGATGCAAGATCCCAAATTGGTGTCCACAGCGTAGATGGGGTGATTTACTGAGCGAATCTCCTTGCTTATAATGTACGCTAGCTGATTTTCCCTATACAGTCTCTTAGTTTCTCCTCCGAACATGGGAATGGTGGCGTATGTGAGATCCATCTGAAGGGTGCTACCCAATATTTTGCTCCATGACTAGGGACAACAAAAGGCCGAATTTTGGAGGAATATTAGCCACAACCTTTCTAGCAGGTACAACAGGCTGCTTGACGGGTACAACATTCTTTTTGAGTGGAGCAACCAACCTAGACCTCAGTTGGTAACCTCCATGATCATCAACCTGATAGACAACCTCTTCAGTGAGCTGCTCATCAATCAGGGCTTCTTCGTACTATGCCCGTGTCAGAAAAGAATAGTCCACCTCATCCTCCATGCAGTGGATATTGTCTTCAGCTTCTCCTTCTTCTTTAATGAATTCTAGCCCTTGTTCTAGTACAACATTTTGAAATGGAGATTTTATCCTCTGGTCTTCCCCTTGATTTCTCTCCCTTCTGAGAATTTGAACAGGGGGGTTTCCTCTTCTATAAGGGACAAAATTTGGGTTTCGAGGAGCAAAGTCACTTGGCCCTTTACTCCTCACTGGAAAATATCCTTGTTCCTTCAATTTAGACATTTCAGCAATCAGGTTATCTAAGAGTTTGGTCATTTTTTCAATCTTGTTCTCTGATGCCGAAGCCCCACTGTAGTTTGCTGGCTGTTTTCTCCTGTCTACCTTCCCTTTGACCTTCTGAGATGCCAGAATGTTTGACTCTACCTCTAGGGCAGCATCCTGCATGAGTGATAAGGAGGAAGACCTCCTTTCTTTGAGAAGTAGGCAGAAGTCAGAGTCAAAGGCATTCGCATAAGTTATCATAGCTGAGGTACCGGTGGGCTTAATCTCAGTGGGGATATTGCTGTACATGTTGTTTAATCTCTTGGTAAAGTTGGAGACAGACTCACCATTTTCTCTTTTCAGGTTGCTGAATTCTGTGATATAGTAGAGGTGGTCTCTCCTCTCTCCCCAATGCTTTAGGAAAATGTCATCTAGGGAGTCTATGCTTGCCACTGACCTAGCAGGCAGTTCTTTAAACCACTTCCTAGCCTAGCCATCTAGGATTTGCACAAAAACTCTGGTTCATACATCTTCTTGTTCTATATTTATATTTTCAGCATAGCTATAAAAATCCTCTAGATGTTCTTCAGCAGTGAAATCCCCTTCCCTTGTAAACTTAGGCATATACTTGAGGTAATCCCCGGTAGGCATGGCTGCGAGAGGATTTGGAAAAATTAGGGGCACATACCTAGCTGCCAGGATCCTTTCCATCTTGTTCAATTGAGGGGTAGCCATATTGGAAATGGGTATGGACAGGGATGTGGAAGGCGGCACTGATGAAAATATTTGCTGAGAAGGTGGTGGTATACTTATCCCAGTGGAGTCACCAGGGATTGGATCTTCACAAGCAGCAGTGCTTGAAGATGCCCAAACCCTAGATTTTTCTGATGTATCTAAAAATTTCTGGGAATTAAAAGTTTCAGCAGAAGAAATATCAGCAAAAGATTTCTTGAAATACCTGATGTAGTGTTTTGTGCAGCACTGCTGGTCTGTCTTAGTAAAGCCCTAGCTTTCCTCAAGATTTCTTCTGGATCTGAAACGGGTGTTGCTGGTGGCCCCTTTGGGTTTTCTCTGGTACTTGGTATTCTTGAAGCCACCTTATATCAATGGAGTCACTAGATAGATGATTACAACTGTAATACTGTCCAAGCCTTGTCTATCATCAAAGCATGGATCTATGTCGTATCCTAGGGAAGCTGAGATTCAATCTCCTCTCCCCGACAACGGCACCACTTTGTTAACACTCCAAGAAACTCCTCTAGGTTGTAGCTCGAGGATGCCTAGTAACTTAAACTATTTTTTTTGGGTTTTTTCTGAATTGGATCAAGCCGGATAACTTATATAACCTCTCACTCTCAAGACATGCATGAATCTCACTCAATCACAAGGCTTTTAGTTACAACTTGTTCAGTAGTTTGACAAAAAGGTGCAGGGATGGAGAACTCACCAGGCTGGCAAACTTACACACATAACACATGCATATAAATGGCTAAATCCTGCTGAGGATGGTGTTTATAAATCAAATATCACTAAATAACCAATAGGATGACAGCTATCGGCCCTTTAATAAATCTGGAAATTACCTAAATGCACATTCAGGCAATAAACACAGTAAAGAAAGAGATGGCTGAACAAATCACAACAAAAGAGCTTATACTTAGAATAAACCAGATGAGACGCTTGATAATGGAATAGGATCATAAATTCCCAGAGTCGAACCTTTATTAATAATCATGGGCTTTATAGCCTTTTACAAAACTTATAGATCCTGAAAATACGATCTGTTTACATCAAAAATCATTGTAGGTAATAGTTTTTCCAGATTAAGGCATCAAACCCTTGCTAATTGTTTGTTTATCTAATGTGAATATCTAGTTCACTGGGCGATATTTTAATGACTGAAGTGGTAGCTGGTAACCACCACTGCTGGTTTGCTATGAAATTGCCGCCAACAGTCAGTGTATCGGCGTTCAACTGAAGTGCCTAGTCTTGTTCAATTCGCCTGAAACTTTTACTTTGTTGCCGCCATTGCAACCTTTAGCCACTATATCCTCCACAGTGGCGGCACTTTTAGGCACTTTTAGTTACTCTTTTCTCCGTAGTGGCGGAACTTTTAGTCATTATTTTCTCCGTAGTTGCGGCTCCTCGGAGGACTAAATCACCGACGGTTAGTCTTTAGAACCTTCGATCGACGGTGATTTTCTGTTGATTTATCGAATGTCTTGTTTGTTGCCTCGTCGACACTGCAGAGCTGCTTAGCTTTACATCGCCGATATTTAGTCCTTTCAAGTTTCGACGTCGATGAGTCTGTGCTATTTCAGAACTTGCAGTAAGTCTTTCATCCGCCGTTGCGGCTCCACAGTGAACTATTTTGTCGCTGGTTAGTCTTTAGCCTTTTCGACGACGAAGTTTTCATCTACTCGTGGAAGCCTTAGTCTGTTTTTCTTCTGCAGTTGCGGCTCCTCAGAGGACTAATTCGCCAACAGTTTCTACATCGACGATCGGAAGCTGTTTCCTCTAGCCCATCGGCACTCCAAGCTTGAATGTTTGCCATAGTTGCGGCTCCTTAATGGACTGTTGTGCTGATGATTAGTCTGTATTTCTTCTGATTTCCGTGGAGCTGCTTGGTTCTAAACTCTCCGATGATTAGTCTTTAGTCCTTTCGATCGCCGACGATTTCCTCTTCTCATGGAAGCCGTAGTCTATAAGTCTTCCACTGTTTCGGCTCTTTTAGAGGACTAGCTCACCGATAATTAGTTCCTTGAACCTTCAATCTCTGAAGTTTTCCTCTGGTCACGACACCCGTAGTAATTCTGCCTTTTTCCCTTTCGGCTCCTTAGTAGACTATTTCACCGATGGCTAGTGTCTTCAAGTTCCGACGCCGACACTGTAGAAATTTTCAGCTTTAAAATCGACGCTACGTTGTCTTTAGTTCTTCCAATCGCCAAAGAGTTCATCTATTGTCGCGCTGTCAGAATGATCCTCATCATAGATCATAAGTCATAGTTTTTCTTCCTTCTGCAGTTGCGGCTCTGCAGTGAACTATTTTTCCACCGGTTAGTTTTTAGCACCTCTGACGCTGAAATTTCCATTCCCTCCGATCGACAGTGACTTTGATTTATCGGCTGCCTTTAATCATTATATTCTCTGCAGTTGTGGCTCCTTTGGGAACAACCTCATCGATAATTAGTCCTTTCAAGTTCTGATGCCGATGAGTCTGTATTGTTTCAGAACCCATAGTAAGTTTCTCTTCCGCCGTTGCGTCCCCTTAGTGAACTAGCTTGCCACTCCGTTGTTCTTAGTTCTTCTGACTGTCGATGAATTTCTTCTATTGTTGCGCTATTGGAATGTTTCTTGTCATCGATCAGAAGCCGTAGTCATTTTGCTTCTCGCCGTTGCGGCTCCCTAAGGGACTATCTCGCCGATCGTTAGTCCCTTAAAGTTTCGACGCCGACACTGCGGAAAATTTTAGCTTTACCTCGCCGCTGCTTAATCGTTAGCTCTTCTGATCTGATTTCATCGCTGTCGGAGGTCATTGGAAGTCTGAATCAGAATGCTTAGTCACTATTTCCTTCACAGTGACGGTGCCATAGTGAAAAAAGACTCCGCAATGTCGACGACCAGAACTCCAAACCTTCTCACCATCAGAACTTTTAACCGCTATATTCTCTGCAGTGGCGGAACCTTTAGCCACTATCCTCTCCGTAGTGGCGGAGAAATAGAGGACTACACCTCCAATCACTGTCTAAAAATGTTTCGATGGCAGTAAAAAGTTTAGCAATATTCCTAACTACCGAAGAGGTCTTCCACTCGCCATTTATCTTCCATCTTTCAGTGGCTAATGAGATGTTCTGATCCTCGCCCAAGCCACCGAAACCACAACTTTGTGAAATTTGCATAAAAAAATAGAGGTCTTCAAAACTATTAGTGATCTTCATATCCTTCATTGCATCATTTAAATTCTTCATACTATCGAAAATAAATTTATTTTATTTGGGAGATAACAGGTCCACTATATCCCGATGCTAACTTTGCACAACTTCCAATATTTAGAGAGATATTCCTTGGCTTAGCTCTCAAATAAACATGGTCTCCAAATTTAATTTCTCTATGCACTCATTTCAAATTTGCATAGCTCTATTCCTATCCCATGATGCATTCTAATTCTGCCTGATTCTAACTATTTCCTCATCCATTTCCTTAAGAATTTGTAGCCAAAGCACTACCCTTTTTATTGGGTTTTCCCAGCTTGTTGGATTATTTCATTTCCTTCCATACATGGCTTCAAATGGAATCATTCCCAAATATGTTTGATGACCATTGTTTTAAGCAAACTCAACTAGATGCATGCAATCTTTCCATTTGGATGGTTTATCCATCACATACGTCCTCAACAGATCTTCCAACACTTGGTCCTCTCTCTCTCTCTCTCTCTCTCTCTATATATATATATATATATATATTTGACCATCAATTTGAGAATGGTATGTTGTACTAAAATAGAGTCAAGTTCCTAATACCTTGAACAATCCTTTCCAAAAATTCAATGTGAATTTCACATCTATATTTGAGATTATTTCCTTAGGCAATTCATACAGCTTGAAAATTTCCTTCATGAAAATCTACAATATTAGTAGTCTTATGCGTTGACTTAATTGGAATGAAATGCACTTCTTTCATCAGCTTGTCCACCACCACCATGATCAAGTCATGTCGATTCTCTATAATTGGTCATCCTATAATAAAATCTATAGATATTTCTTCCCATTTCCACTTACGAATATGAACTGGATATAGTAATCTTGCTGGGTGTTGGTGCTCAACCTTCACTTGCTGGCACTTTTGACATTTATCTATTTATTGCATGATGCATTTCTTTATCAATGGCCAAAAATACTACTTTCTTGCTTCTGTCATGGTCTTTTGATATCCAGGGTGACCTGAGTAAGGCATCTTATGAATATCATCAATTACTAGTTTTTTTTTGTTTTTTCGATTTTTTAATTTTAATTTTAATTTAATTTTTAATTTTTAATTTTATTTCTGTGCTATTTGGAATGTACAACCATCCTTGGAAGAAAATAATTCCATTTTCTTCCAATTGATATCCATCGTATTCTTATCTGTTTCATTTTGAATAAGTCTCGCGTTCACTTGCACATACTTCTCATCTTCGGTTGTGACTTGTTGACTCATTCTATGAGGTTAGTGCTACATGAACTTACGGATGCAACATGAGGATTTATTTTGAGCACATCATCAGCCTTGTTCTCTTTAGATTTTACATGCTTGATATCAACATTGAATTCAATTAGTAATTCTAACCATCTGGCCTGCCAAGAATTCAAATTCATCTAATCGAACAAATATTTCAAGCTCATATGATTAATGCACAACTCAAACTTTCATCCAAGTAGGTAATGTCACCATATATTCAAGGCGTGGACTATGGTTTCCATCTCCAAGTCATGCGTCACATAATTAATCTCATGATCCTTTAAATTTCTAGACTCATAGCATATTACATGACCTTCCTGCATAAGTGAATCTTCCCATTCCTTCAATGCAAGCATCTGTGCATACCACAAAATCCTTATCTGGGTATGCAATCTTCAGAATCGGGGCATTAGTGAGTAGTTCCTTTAAGAATTGGAAACTCTTCTCACACTTCTTATACCATGCGATCTTTACATCCTTTCTTAGCAATGACAAAATAATATTTGTTACCTTGGAGAAACCTTTGACGAATCTCCTATAATATGCTCCTAAACCCATGAAAAACTGAACATCTATCCCAATATTGGGTGTAGATCAATTTACTATTGCTTCAATCTTTTCGTGATCCACTGAGATTCCATCTGCTGAAATAACATGACCCAAATAATGAATCTTCTTCTAATAAAATTCACATTTACTTAGCTTGGTGTACAAATTATGCTATCGGAGCACCTACTACCATTCTTAAATTCTCCACATTCTCTCCTTTACTCTTGGAATAGATGATGATATCATTTAGGAACAACAACACAAACTTATCCAAGTACTGGCTGAACACACTATTCGTGAGGCACATAAAAGTAGTTGGCACATTGGTGAGGCTGATTGGAACAACCGTGAACTCATAATGGTCATATCGACTTATGAAAGCTATCTTATGAATATATTTCTCTCTGATCCCGACCTACTGATACCCTGCCCTTAAGTCAATCTTGGAAAATATTTTGGCTCCCTTGATTTGATCAAAGATATAATCTATCCTAGGTAATGAATACTTGTTATTGACTATGACCTTATTCAACTATCTATAGTTAATGCACAATCGCAAGGTTCCATCCTTCTTCTTAACAAATAAAATTGACAAACCCCACGAAGACATGATCGATCTAATATACTTCTTGTCCATTAATTCTTGGAGTTGCATTTTTGACACTACCAATTTAGGGGTACTGATCTTATAAGGGGATTTGGACACCGGGGCTGTGCTTGGCACCAAATTAATTGAAAAATCAATATCTCTTTTGGGCGGAGGACATGTCACTTATTATGGGGATATGTCCTTATATTCCTGCAGCACCAGGCAATCTTCTAGAACTGGACCTATATTCTCTGCGGGTTCTAACAAATGAACTGCATACACTGGACAATTCTTCTTGAATTATCTTCCTAGTTTCAACTCTAAAAGTTGCCTTATGAAAATCTTTTTCAACATGCCTTTTACTCGCTGGGGCTTTCCTTCTTCATCAATACATTCAAGAAAATTATTATAGCAATCAAGATTTTCACGTAGATTTTCCATCCAATCTATGCCAATGAGAACATCATATGATCATAGCAGTAGTATGTTTATAAGGTCTCGTGCATTGGAAATACCGTCCAACATTAATGGGCATCTTTCTACCATTTCACTGGCTTTCTTCTTTGTCCCAGTGGCTAACTAAACTAGCCACAAATTGTGATGCTTGTTTTTCTTAAGGGTACAAACTTCAAAAATAATAGGATGAATATAAATTGACTGGACCCTGGGTGACAATCTTACCTTCAACTTCAACTATGGATTCCTGATGGTCGACTTGATGATCATCCAAAGATGCATATATTCTAGGAGTTGATATGGTCATGTCCTCCATAGTCACAACTCCTTCCCTATCATGGATCATTTGCAACTGTTCCTTGCAGTGAGGGAAATCATATAGATTATGATTCTCTCCACATTCCCAACATTGCATTAGTTCTCTGGGTCTTCCCGCGGCTAGCATAATGCGTTGGAATCTTCTTTGTGATGGATGTTCCTGTCGAAAATTTCTCTACTAATTCCTATAGGGTACATATTTGAACAATTTCTTCTTTGGATCAAACCCGCCCTTGGGATTCCCTCTTTTGGCTTGATATTCCTCTATCTTACCCTTGTTTTTATCATAGAAATGCATAGCCTTTCAGATAACATCATCCATAGTTTTTGGCTCCATGCATTCAATTTTGTCACTATAATTATGGGGTATCCCACTAAAGAATGTCCGAATCTTTTCCTTCTCATTCCAAAGATAATCCACATAACATAGTAGCTTAAGGAACTTTCCCACATACTCCTCCATGGACTATTGTCCTCCTTTCTCTTATTATCATAGTACCTTTCACAAAGATACTTCTGCATGAAATACCTTTCAAGATTCTTTGAGTCAATATTCCTTTCCTTGAGGACCTTCACTTACAGGAGGAGTTCCCACTAGATTGAAGCTTTTCCATTCAACTTAAAGATGTAAATATTAGCTTTCTCATTTCCCAAGAACTCAGATTTTGAAGCATTTTTTCATTCCAAGAATCCATGCTTAATCGTCTTGTCCCAAATTGTTTCTCTGTCGATTGTAGGTGGATTTTCCTTCTTGAATTCCCCAGAGGAACTTTCTTTGTAAGGTTTTATTCTCTTAAATATTCAGGACAAATACGCTGAACCATTTCACTAGCTTTCTAATCTACTCAATATGCTGCTTGAGGCTACTAATGGAGACATAATTATTCCCCTTTTGTGTGCACTTCTTTCTTGGCATCACGATCTTCCTTTGGGGTGATTCCTTCCATCCTTATTTCTATTGTTTTGATTTGATCTTAGATTGGTTTTCTGCAGAAGGTTTGTTAGACTCTACAATATGGTAGCGTTGATCTGATGCTACTCTTCCTGCACCTTAGTTATCCTTTCGTTGAAACTTCTCATAGTTTCAAGCATATCGAGTGGTGTGATTTGTTCCCTCCTTCCATTAGACTTTGTTTCTACATTACGACCATGCACATATTATCCCATAGCATCTTCTTTAGGGTCAAAGGGATCTTGTGCATCATCCTTGATGATCATTCATCTATCTAATTTTTTGATTCTCCTACTTCCTACCTTCTTTCATTTTCTATATTGGTATCACTACTGCTACTAGTGGCATGCGCAAAGGAAAAGTTATTAAATTAACACATAAATAAAAAAATAATAATCACTTCAACATTACTGCTCTAGGATCCTTTTACACTGATAGGCCTAGTGTTGAAACCAATGCTCTAATACCACTCTATCATGTCCACATCATCGTCAGTGGCCTATCGTGGACCATGGGGGGTCATTTTTTTCTTCCTTCTTAGATATGATACCAATACATCACTTTCTAACATCGATTTATGTTACTGTGCAACAACCTATGCCATGTGATCTTAATACACAAAACGTGACACCACATGCATATCTATTTGATCCATATGAAATACTGCACAAACCAACTTAACTTTGTGCACTTATGCACTTACCAATTCCTTCATTGTGTAGCTATACTACACAAATGAAACCAGATCTCTGCACAAACCACTATGCAACTTCCATTAACCACTATGCAACTACCACCAAGTGGAAACCTAGTTTGTGATGCCAATTCACTAGATCCCTATAGAGTTAGAGATATATGCATAGATGGACTTCTTGCATAAATCATACATTTATATGCAAGCATTCATAATACATATCATCATATTTCCAACAAGTAGATATTCAAATATCAATATTACTTATAGCTAAAGAATTATATTCACAACCATTATTTACAACATGCATATTATTATTAATTGAGATGAACATTCATTTAACATAATGAAATGAAAATAATAAACATAAAATAAAACTTATATTAAATGAAGCTTCTCCAAGAAATTGATTGCACAAGAACACCGTTCTACCCAACCATAGGCACTTTGTCTAGCATATACTCTTTATGCTAAGAGGCCACTTCTACGATGGCATGATTACCTTAAGGAATGGGGAACTATCCAAAACTCTCTCTCAGAGTCAAACATGCATAAGGAAATAATCAATCCATCCTCTGTTGGGTTAATAGGTTGTCATAGTCATACATAATTAATTCTTAAACAAAGCCATCCTTTGCTTGGTTAACTTGATTTCTAGGTACTCGAGGGTAAATTCTAATTTGTGACTCACTACAGAGTTACATGCACCTTGTGCAAACTCGACTAGCTTGGGTTCCACATTACTTTCCCCACATAACTCCAAGAAGGTACCCCTTCACTACTCAATGGTCCTTTAGGAGTCACCTTCCTCTAGGTGATATACCAATGTGTGCATAGAAAGACCATCCAAACCTCACTATTCCACTAGGATGTCACAACCTTCACTAATATCTTATCTATATCCGCTCTTTACACCACTCTGGTACTCAATGCCAATAATCAACCCCACAAAGAATCGACTAGTTTGGGGTCCACAATACTTGCCACACACAACACCTATTGAAATAATGTAACTTCGAAGAATATTCTACTTGTACCTTACATTATTATTATTACTCCTTCATGAGATGTCATTAATGTAAAAGGTCATGTAAAACTCATGAGGTGAATCCTCTGTTGTAAGTCGAGTCAATAGTACCCATGAAATATTAATATAAATATTATTATGAGTTTTCCTAGGTAGGTCACCCTGTCAGTTTGATAGGTCAACCCAATTATGATAAAAATTCAGTCAATTGATTAGTATAAATAGGGACTTTCCCTCCCTCATTTGTACACACTTACTCACTCATGTATTGTACAAGAGAGAGAAAGAGGAAGGATAGAGAAGGAGGAGGAGAAGTGTCTTTGGTGTTTTCTCTTATGCTAGGGTTTGGTCTCTCTCTCTCTCTCTCTTATGAGACATTTTTCTTTGGGCATTGCATTCTGGTAATCTATATTGAGGAAGTTTTGCTAGGTTTTTCCCTTTTGGGTTCCTAGGATAAATTGTTGTGTACCTTATGATTGTGTTTCTTTCATAGATCCTCTTTATGTTGTTATTGTGAAAATGTATTAAATGCTCATGAAGTTAGGACTTAAGCTATAACAACATATAAAAATCAACAACGCCTAGAAGGTGTTATTACAGTGTGTGCATAAAAAGACCACCCAAACCCCGCTATTCTTCCAGGAGGTCGCGCAGTTTCTATTGGATTTCAATCCACTCGATTCTTAACACTCTACCCACTTATTAGGGATTACAACATTTATGCAGGGAAACTAATAAGATATAGTTTAGCACCAGAACCATAGATGCCTCCCATAGACTCAAATATCTTGTGGTCCACATTACCCACCCCACACGACATCAAGAAGGTACCCCTTCATCGTTCAATGGTCCCTCAGGTGTCACCTTCCTCCATGTGTTATACTAGTGTGTGCATAAAAATATCACCCAAAACTTGGATAATTTTCCTACAAGTTTTTTTTCCCAATATTACAAATCTTGACTACACACAACTAGTGGCTCCAAGAAATCACCCAGGTTGCTGTCCAACTGACCAATCTACTATAACATGACTAACATTTTTCTATACTCACAATGATGTCCACAATAATGAAATGGGACTTCAAGGTGTGCGATTGAGGATAGAAACCATCCCCACTCTACTAAAACTTACTCAAACACTTCCGAGAACAAACTCTATCACACAGATATTCAACACGGATTCATGACACACATGCACAAACTAACAACTAGGAAATTCAATACCATTTTGATGCTTATATCAATAGGGGAATTCATAGCAGTTGCACTCTCCAGTTTTTTATTTGACTCACAATTATGACCGCGAACCATAGCTTAGATTCACTCTCCAGTTTGTCGCTATTCAAGTTAGGCTTCTTCTCAGAAAAAGGTTGATTCTTCCTCCATCGGTGATATTGATAGATTGGTCGAGGGATAATATACATTAGAGAGAATTTGAGGTCAAAAATGGGCCTCAAAAGGTCCAAAATGTACTATAAAAATCAACCAATTACATTCTAGTAGATGACATCATCCCCCATGGTTGAGGTGGCATTGCATGAGTTAAGAATGCTTATTTGTCACATTTTCTATGGTGGATGAAAACCCATAGTTAACCAAGGTAGTGGTACAAGTACTTTTAAGTCATAAAGTGAAGTATTCATAATAAAAGTCATTTCACACTTTCTCATAAAATAATATTATTGTTATTTTCAAGTAAAATACTCACAATTCACTTTCTCATAAAATAATATTATTGTCATTTTCAAGTAAAGTACTCATAATTCATAAAAATGTCTTTTCACATTTTTTTATAAAATAATATATTGTTATTTTTATGTTTTTTAATTTTAAATTATATATTCACTCAATTGTATTTAATATCATAATGTCAAACTAATATATATATACATTCTTGTACTTTTAAAATAAATTAAATTCATGAATGATATTTATATGAAAAAAGTATGTTAGTTATGCAAATAAATTAAATTAATTTTTGTTTAATTTTATTTACAAGTTCAAGACAAATAAATGCTAAAGGACAATAAATTTTTGAGAATTTAAAATGAATCTTAGTCACATCATTGTAGAGTTATTTTATTAATTTTATTTATAGTCAATTTAGAAAAGTAACTCAACTATGGTTATTTATATTGTGCATACAAAGTAGTGTAGGAGGTGAGTTGTCATATATACTTACCCCATAAAACCCCTAACTCATAATATTTTAATATATCTTATATTTTTGTAGTACATATCTTAGGAGGCCCATTTTTGACTTCAAATTCTCTCTAATGTGATTTTCACTCAAGACAAGGAGAGATTGATACACCCATGAGGGATCGAGTTTCTTGACCACATAACTATCTGACGGGTTGATTGCCAGACTGAATAACAGACTTACTGTTCCAACCCCAACTGACATGTAATTTAAGGATGAATTCAAATAGATTAGTTTCTTATTTAATAAGCAAATCATTCCTAGTTCTGTACGAAAATAGATACTTAACTAACATTACTCTATCACAAGGAAACTCAGACCCATGCCTTCCTTTCCCCAAGACAATAACTGTCTAAACTACCTTCCTCTTGGAAGCATTAAATGATTGGGGAGCATGATTCAACTAACAGCTGAGGGATCATCAATCCTCTATAGGACACTTATCTCACATTTGTAGGTTTCATGGATTCCATACGTCCTTTTCTAACCTTAGGATAATCATGCTTCTTTCTCTTATTTCCTTGTATAATTGATTGTGGATTTCTTTATTATTACCATGCACATATACATCACACTTACAATACTAGTGCTATTAACCAACGCATGGTTTTTTGAACACATTACTTGTTGATATACACATATATATTTGGGATGTCCATGGTAGGGTCTTTTCCTTGAGCTCCTCACCATGTTCCACCGATTACATCAATGATATTACATCATTTACATTGTTATGTCAAGGGTCAAAACCAAGGACATTACAATTGATTTTAATCTATATCAACAGAAGTAATCAAGAGAACTTGAAGAAAATCTATAAATTTATGAAAAATAATGGTGAGGGTTAGGGTTTGAAAAATAATTCTCAAGCATACAGGGAAATTATTAGATCTAAAAAAATACCTCTTGGGCATGATAGATCGACTGCTAAATTTTTAAAATATGGAGGACCCAATTCAAACTTCCTATTTCATTAAACTTGGACCTATTCTAGTCCAAGTCAATTTGAATACTGGTAAAAAAAACCTTTCTAAACCCTAAAATCAAGGTTTCTAAAGTGGAAATTCTGGTTCCAAAAGTGTCAATTCCAGGTTCCAAAAGTGTACTTTTGCTTTTGATATCACCACTTTTTAAATTGGTTTTTTCACTTTTCTGATATGATAAATATGATAATGGCACTTTTAGAACTTGATTCTACACTTTTGGAAGGATTCTTTTGACACATCCAATACTTAAATTTTCAATTTTGAAAACCAATTTTGGCTTTCAAGCTCTGATTTTGCAGTTTTGAAAACCAAACTCGACACTTTACAAGTATTATAATCACACAATTGAACATAATACACACAAACATTTGAGTGTGTTATTTAAAAAAATAGTTCCATTGATTTTTACAACCGGCCTCACATCATTCAACCCAATAAAGTGCAACAAGCAAGGCCATAATTGATCTAACAAGAATGTGTCAATGACATCTTGGCAAGTATACATTTGTGTTATAATACACTTCCCTTCCTTGTTACAAACATGTTTTTCTTTCAAGTCATTTACCATCATTGTATTTGTAGCATCGTAACCATGGATCAAAATGTCCCAAACATTGGTTAAAGGTTTGAAAAATACATAAGCATTCCCATCACCATGATAACCCTCTCTAGCTATGCAAGAACAATAATCTTATGTTAATATTAGTCTAAATTGTTCTCTTTCCAATCTCGTTCTTTCTAATAATGTTAGAAAAAACTCATCCATTATTTTTTATTGCGAATTCCCATACACTTACTTCAATATACTAAAGCATTTTTCAAAAAAATCCCTAAATCCCGGACGCATAAAATAATACTTTGTCTTGATTTGATATCAGTGTTCACGAAAAATCCTTTTTTTCATGAATTGATTGGAACAAAACTCCATTGAAATAAAAAATAATCAATGGTCTACCAGTAACTAATCTTCTAGTATATGCAATCACAAACAACACACACAATCCAGTCAATAAAATATTGTGTTTTAGTGTGTCTAAGTATATTTCTTGCAATATATGCAAATTTTGAAACACATCACCAGATACATGATATGAAGTCCATAAATAATATTAGAATTGTCCAAGATAAATACACAAAAGAAGTTTATATCAATTTGTCGAAGTTGTCAAATTATACAAATCACTAAATGAATTGTTCTCTGTATAATTAGACCGTCATATGAAGTTGAATTTTTTTAACCAACACCCCATTTTTGAATGAGGCCCAGGATGATTCAATAGAGAACACAACATTGTTTTCATAGTTATTTCTCTCTCTTGTGAACCTTCAAATGTCCAACTAGTTGGCATTTTTCAGGCAATGTTCCTTACTATTATGTTCTAATTGATATTGTCCTTCATCTATAAACAAAATGTCCATTATATATATATATATATATATATATATATATATATATATTGGATAAGTGCATCTATGAAGTACTTTTGTATATATGCAGTTTTTCACCAACATTATAATATGCAAACATTGAGGAATTATAAATTGTACTATGTTTACATTGCTCTCAACCCCAAATAAATACAAAGTACTCATTCTTCAACCATTCAAATCTATCAAGGAATTTTTTAATTTATATATTGTCGAGTGAGGAAAACCAGAGAGCAATGTCAAAGTGTTCTCTTCTAGCATTAATAATATCAGGACTGAACATCCGCGCATAATAATGATAGCAATTATGGACAAAATGATGTTGTTTGGAAAATTCTTCTTTGTTGGATAACATTTAAACTCCAAAGAGCAATCCATCTACTCTCGGGACCAATAGTTTCTTAATATATATATATATATATATATATATATATATATATATAACCAAAACAACAACACTTCGTTTATCAAGTTAATGACACAAACATGCAACTATAAATGGAAATTTTAAATTCCAAAGTTTAATACAAACATCACCCAAAATTTCTCATATTCAAATGATTTATTAAAATAATCACATTGAACTAATAATACGTTAAATTCATATGAATATACCAACGTCATAGAAAAAACTGAAAACACATCAAATAATTTAAAATCTCCATAGATTACATCTAATGTTTCCCGCTCTTGAAAGATGTAATGATAGGTTACATTTAATGGCCGTCAATCTGGAAGGAGGCAATGGAGGTTCTGATATCATTTGATTCATATATTTTATTATAACCCTGCCATATTTGATGTACCAATTCACTATCTATCCTAGTGAACAATGCAGTAAAGGGATTACTAAAAATACAGTTTTCAGATGGATGTGCTTTCATACTATCACCCTCCAAAAGAATCATTGATGTATTACTTTTCAAAGATTTCAGTGGGAACTCCTCCCACACTTTCTCCATATTTTTTATATCTTTCCTTCTTTATCTATGGTACATCTCTCTGGAAACCATAAAAATAAAATACGATCCCCAAATGTTTTTTGTTTTTTACCTGTCCTCAATTTTTTTGTAAATAATGACCTCCCCTCAATGACACCACATTTAGATAACATAATCCCAACATCGAATTTGGAAAGACATAGATCCAAAAATCCTATCGCATTTGTTCATGATTCATATGAAGTTTCTTTCTGCTTAAATTCAAAATTTCCAATAGTACTTTCATCTCCTTTTTGCTTTTTTTTGTATACATTAGTGCTTTTTTTATTCCTTTTTTTTTCTTTATTGGAGGCATTTTTTGTGATTTTCTTGGGAAATAGAAAACCTTCCATTTCTAATATCAATAAAATTTTTGTATGGGGAGTTGCACATAAATATTTCTTGTCATAAGATATTCTAGAATAAATTTGTTTCACCAAATTAGGTAGAAAATAACCTTTATCTCTTACCTGTCAATGAACGACCAACATTTGAGTGGTGAGTAACAGTGCTAGAGCTACCACATTTTGCCACCAAGTCCTTGCCTGGTTTGTTATTATTCAAGGATCCCATCTCCAATGTTCTTGGTTGGCTAATATCCATGGGCATCGTCGATCCCTGTTCTTGTTGTGGATGATCAACATGTTTAGAAAAAATTAAATTTTCTTGACCTGGAAATTTGTAGGTATGCATTTTTAATAAATTTTTGCAAGTATTCAAGGCCACTATCCTCGTTCATAATTTAGATTATTTAACCAATATCTTTGAAAAAAAATTATTACCTTCTTGGTTTTCAGACCCTTATTTCCTATCTTCTACATCTTGTCCACTAGCATGGTAGATTTTTGTGGAATCTCGATCACATTCAATGCCTTCATGGGATATTATAATATTATTGGATGATATATGAGTGTACTCTCTATTTGAATCTTTACTAGAAAAGGAATTTGAAGAAGTTATTGAACATAACCGACCAAAAAAGTAAAATACAATGAAATAAGACATTTGAAAATGTTAATACAAAGAAATTTCTTTATATGGACTATTTCATGATAGAAACTGTTCATAAATAGATCTTGATATACTATCTCCACAATATAAATAATTATTCTATCTAACGAGCTGAACAATGAACGAAGAACTCTATCTTATGCATACAATGAAAGAACTGTAACTCGAGAGAGAGCAATATGGAAACCTTGTGATCCCAGAAACCCTATGCCCTTTATTTTGCAAAAACATGGCTTCTCAATCATTGGGAACCCTGGAAAAAGGTAAATCAATCATTATTAGTCTCTCATCCTTCCAATCCATATCCATTTGAAAATTAGAAAATTATCCTCATCCAATCCAATTCTACAATACTATATAACATAGAATCCAATAAATAAGTCCTTTGAGAAATCTCTATAAACTCCCTTGGTAGGATTCCTTGTTACCACTTTTTTTGATTTCTTTCTGAAATGAGTGAATGCTTTAGAAACCATACATGACTTTTCCATATCAGCTAAAAATATACAAGTACAAGCTACTTCATTTGATTCTAAGTAGTATAACAACACAAGCATATATTCTTCTGTCTAGGCACTAACACAATTACACATAACAATAACAAGTCCACAACTGATTGCAGCACCAAAAAATACAATGGATCTTAGTGTGTTGACTAAAAATGAAAGATAACAACATAGAAAAACAAATTGCAAACTATCTTTGATGGAGTCAATGGACATACTCATCTCCTCTTTATATATATATATATATATGTTCAATATTTTCTTACATCCTTTGGTAATTTTGGTACTATTATACTCTTTTTCTTTCTTTCTCTTTTTTCAAGGAGATTTTGCTTGCTTATCAGAGCATAAAATACTGCACTGTTGTTGGACATGATTATGAGAGATTTTTTATATTTTAATGACATTATTGTCAGTGATTCCTTATCGAGAAAAATGATGAACATCATGAAATTTGAAATATTCACAAATCAAATGCCTGGTTGACCTCTCATTCTTGATCCTCTTGCAATATTGAGATAAAGTCTTTGCACAAATTTTTTGCTGAGTGATGTGCTCAGCCAAATTGATCCTTTGATTAAATTATCCACCAGAGTAGTCAATTCCTCTTCATCAAGATAACACAATGGTTTAAAAAAACAAATCCATGATTCTTTATTTTATTTTGAACAAAATCAACTTGATTAATGCTCGTGGGTGAGCATGGCAAGGAACCGCTTTTGTAAAGCTCGAATACAGGCATCCATTTATTCCACAATCGATAAGATGTCAAAATAAGAGTCATGTTGTATTTAAGGTTTTCCTTGTGTGAAGAACAACGACATCGATACATTCACCTTGGAAAACCTACAAACATATCAAATTAAAGATAATATTTAATTTAGTAATTTTAGAACACAAGCAACAATTTGTGGACATTGGTTGCTAAGAAGAAAACCTTTATACATGTCAATCATTGCTAGAAGAGTTTCCCTTTCTTGGGTGGGATGGACTATCGTGGGATATCCATTTCTCACTTGATTTTACAACTTGAGAAATGAAGTGTCTGCAAATTCCTTGTTGTATAAATTTTGTTGTTTGCATAATTTGCTGATAACATTTGGAGGAACATCTTTATGTAGAATATTTGTTTGATGACGATACCTTGAATGGACTGCATGATATTTATCAATTTCAATTATTTTTTATTTTTTTATTTTTATCTGTGCTGTAATAATATGCTTCCCATCCAATATATAGAAATTTATTGAAGGAAAATTAATTTCATATTCATTTCTATGAAGATATATCTCCTCGGTATCCTTATCAGAAGGAAATAGAATAACACCTCTCAATGTTGTTGTAAAAGTTGAGACAATGGATAAAACCATCTTTTCCACGACATCATTATCAACTTTTCGTTATTGCAAATGCGGAGG
Source organism: Pseudotsuga menziesii (assembly GCA_001517045.1). Lineage (NCBI taxonomy): Eukaryota > Viridiplantae > Streptophyta > Pinopsida > Pinales > Pinaceae > Pseudotsuga > Pseudotsuga menziesii. The sequence goes on from LPNX010780283.1 coordinate 449,518, forward strand.
CACAATAACGCATATTGTTACATGAATGTAAAAATATTTCTCATTAAATAAAAAAGTATTTGATATATTTTTGTTGAACTTCTTTTGATATTTTGAAGCTCTTAGTTTATTTCCACAACATCTCTTTAGAAGGACTTGTGTTGAGTTCTTTGAAGGAAGATTTGGTCACATCTTTTTTTGTTGATTGTATAGCATCAGGAGTTATTTTCTGGACTTGTGAGTAATATCAAGTCAGACTTATGAGTAATATCAAGTCCTATGTATCCTCATATGATTGAGGTGGTGATGTTGTATTGTAAATATTGTGAGTGATATCAAGCCGAGTCTTGTGGGTAATATCAATACTATACTTGTGAGTAATATTAAGTCAAGTATTCTCATAGAAGGTACCTTATGAGAATGGATCTCCAATTGTGGAGATGATCTTGTGTTGTATCAAGATTGAAGTCTTGTGTTGTGTCAAGATTGTGGAACTCCATTTTTTGAGGTGGTTATACTATGTGATATATTGCTACTCATGGTCACCGAGTGCTATAAGTCTCCTTTAGGGCATAACTACCCCTAGAGTGAATTACTTTAGCATATGACTATATGGCCCGCGATAATATATATGATCATTAGTATGTATGGAATAATTTTTCTGAGTATGATATGATAGGATGGATAAATAATACACATATGAACCATGCATTAATTATTTAATGACATTGAAATAAAGCATAGAGAAAGAACATTTGAATTTTCCATGCAAATGTTTGAGTGAACTCAAGTTATAAAGATTCAGGAAAATATGAATGACTCAATCAATGCCTTAGTCAAAGAATCAGCTGAGATATTAATGAATGTAATAAGTTAAGTAAAAAAGAACTTAATGTTCATCAATCAACATGAATAAGTTAAATAAAAATATCCATGCAAAAATTAATAATAGAAATTGTGCGTGATGGCACTAAGAGTGAAGCTTCGATGACACTTAAATTAGCATGTTAACTAAGTGATAAAAAATCAGTTAAAGATTGAGTTCAAGTCAATTAACATTCAATTCAAGTAAGTTAACATTCCGTTCAACTCAGCTCACTTTCAGTTCAAGACAATGAATATTCAGTTAAAGCTAATTGAGGAAAGGAAGGGTGCTAATGTTTGCATGGAGGGAGTTATAGTTAACTCCTCCTTGTGAATGCACTATGTGGTGCTCTTAGTGTTTTTACTGGGCCTCCTATGTGCTACCTTTTGCATGCTATGGTTTTTGTCTTGTTATTAATATGCTAGGAATATGGTAAGTTCATTACAGTTGCACACAAATTTGTTTGCAGGTTTGCATTTGATGTCTCTTCTCTACTTTTGAGGTGATATATCTTATCGAACAATTTGCTTATGCATTGTAAGCCATTATCTGCAAATATATATATATATCATACTCAAAGAATTGATGGTTTTTTCATCCTCCATGTTTGGAGGGTTTTCCCAGGGTACATATTGTCTCTTATGGCTGACTGATTTATGTGGCTGATTTATTTATGAGATTCATATGTGGCTGGTTTATGAAATTCGTAAGTGCTGAAATTATTTGATAAAAGTTTTAAAGTTCAAGTATCTCCAAATTTTCTCCAACATCAACATGGTATCAGAGAATAGGGCATGAAAGAGATTAGTTTTTTGCAACAATCTAAGCCTATGTAGATCTTGAAGAGTTGAGAAAAATATTGCATCCTTGACATCGATCTTCGTTCGGTCTCAAGATTTCCTTGAAGGTACTTCCAAATTCAGCACATGGAAAGCAAGGGCATTGAAAATTCTTGAAGATCATAACCTTAATGGTTATGTATCCATAGTGGAAGATGATCCTACATCCAATGAAGGGCGAATCAACTTCAAGAAGAATCAAGCAAAGAACAAGCATATCATCTTTGATTCGGTTAAAGGACTATCTCATGTCCATGATCATTCAGTTGAAGACCGCAAGGGAGTGTTTTGATACACTCACCGGTCTTTTCAAGAAAAAGGCCTCGAGGAAAGAAGAGCGGTGTATCCAAAGCAAGGTTGTGTACACTAAAGAGGAGGATCTTGTCCTCATGACAAGAATGAATAAATGGAGAAATCCTTTCACTACAAATAATCTCTTCTATTCAAGTGAATAAATGTGTACTTCGGTTTTCTTCTCAAGGGTGCAGAGATCAAGAGGAAACCCACACAAATCAATAAAAAATAAGTACTTTATATTTTGATTGTTATATGATGTTATGAATCAGATATAAGGGTTTTTGAATATGTTTCATGACTATCATATGGAAATCTATATCCTTGGACTTTGGAATTATATTGAGCATATCCATTATTGTTTGTCTTTTATTAACATATCATCGATATCATGATTCCATATTATGTAATATAATATAAGACTGATATAAGACTTATGTAGGACTGATATATACTTATACATGAGTGATATAAAGCTGAAAATTTCCTTCATAAGACATGAGATAGAGGCATGCATGCTTGCTTCATGAGCTGTGAACATTGGATTGCATGATTGGTCATAATATATCATAGGGAGGGCTTCATGCTTGCTTCATGAGATATGAATATGGGGATGAATATTTCCTTCATAAAATATGAATTTTTGAAGAAATATAGGACTGATATAGGGCTGCAAAACATCACATAAGATATGAATGGAGTTATGCCAAAACATTGATTTAGTTTATGTACATAATTGTGTGAAGCATTGCCAGTATGTTGAAAGTTTTCATGTGATTACATTTCTTGGTTATGTAATGTTATTAATCATTTGAATAATTTTTCTTGTAGGAAAAAAAAAATTCCCTGACCTACAAGATGAGAATGACATGGATTCATTCATATGGTTGATCCTACAAGATGAGAATGACATGGATTCATTCATATGGTTGATCCTGAAAGAGAGCATATCGAGAGGTTCATATGTTTCTTAGGAAGAAGACATAATATAAGCCCTAATTCTATTCAAAGAAATGTAAAGACTCATGAAGGTAATGTATTTATATTAATTATATTCATATATGTGTTATACATAGAGGAGTATGAGTCTTTGTGATGGAGGAATCAAATTATGATTCTCACATCCTAGATGTTGAGAGGGAGAAGCTAGATTTGCTAGCTCTTAGAAAACCAGTGGAACTGGTTAATTAGACTCCTGCTATATAGAAACCTGCATGGTGCTTATATTCAGAAGGAAGCTATATGTAATAATATTGGATTATTCTTAAATTTAGAGGTGTAAACATAATTGGATAAGTTTTTTATTCTATTGAGGAAAAATGTTCAATAGAGTTCTTGAAAGGATTCAAGAACAATGGATTGCAAATCCATGACCACACACATAAAGACAAATTTGATTCTTGTTCATATTTGTAGGATCTCATAGATGTTAGATATATCTATATAGGTCCCAGGATCAGTTATATGCTTTATAGTTAGTACACAGACATGTACCAAAAAACATGTGTTTTGTTACCTACTTGGTACAAGAGTACGTGGATTTAGACATGTCACAACCAGTGAAAGTAAGTTTCACAGATATATGGATTTTGACTAGTACAATGATCGAGAAATATCACATCAAATATGTTGCTCAAATAGAGCATATTATAAAGTAGTAAAACTTTACAAAGGTCATACTTAGTTAGATTTGATACATGGTGCAGAAAGGATTTGTGTAACTCCTTTACATATCCACAGATGAGCAGTATTGCCAACATATTTACTAAGCCTATGTCCAGAACAATATTGGTATAACATTAAAGAATCATCTAATTGAAAAGGGAGCATTGATGTATCTTCACAGACAACAACAATTAAAAGTCCCCAAACTAGTTAGTCATGGTACATGACTCAGGAATCCAGGGGATGTGCTGCCTTGTGGAGAAAATGCACATTAGAAGAGACATGGTCAAAGTATCATAGACTATTGATACTCAAGAAGAGTTATATTATAGGCTGTCAGATAACAATTAAAACTCTTATAGAGGTAGATGGGGTGCTCTAGTATAAAAAGAATAATCGTTGAGAAAGTGATCAATCCTTGAAGAACATCACAGAGAGTGGCAAGCTCATAGAGAACTTCTCTAGATAGAAGAATATTATTGAAGTAAAAAAATATTGAAGATTGAAAGAAAAAATAAGACTTTGTTTCTGCATGATACTACACATTTAATGTGTTGTTTATGATGGATATGAAATCCATACTTTCTATTTTAGAGAAACTACATTATGGATTGGATCCAGATGATGCTACTTTGAATAAGCACCTGGTTGGTCTCTTAAGGAGAAATATTGTATTTTTATACTTGTGGATAATCATATGTTTGAGTACCTTTGAGGTACATTAGAATATGTTCTTTATTGTGTTTTGATACATAGTAAACCTATTATATAGCTTGGGATTAGCTATGTATATTGCGGTTAGTACTACATAAGATAAATGTATTTTACGGATAATACCACTTGCACAGGAGAAGTGTAGCTTAGGATGCTACCTACTAGGGTGAATTGTAACACCCCGGTTTTGACCCCATTTGCATTTAAATAATATGATGTAAATAATCACGGTATGGAGCTCAAGGAAAAATCCCCACCATCGATTTAGTATTTATGTTTCAGTGATTAAGATTTAGGCCGATGGTGTTTTTATGCTAGTTGAACGTTATAAGTTTGGACATCATGTTAAATTTGCAATTTTTAATTAAAATCCTACAACCAGCTATGTCAATGCAACAAAATGAGATGGGGGCATGATTTTTCCTAAGGATAAGGGGGGATTTGGAAGAGTGGGTAGAAATTTGAAATGGGCAGAGCACCCGTTTCGGAAAAAATGTTTCTTAATTTTATTGGGCAAGCAAAACACCAAAAACTCCTGACTTCCCCCCATGCAGTGGTGTTTCACCTTCCCCTCACGATTTGGGGCGGTGTGTGGAACATTTTTGGAATCCAATTCTGGCATTCCTGCAGCAAGAAAAACCACTTTGAGTCTTGATCCTTCGGGAATTTTCCTGTTCTGTGAATTGTTTTCCTTTTCATGATTTTCCTATTTTTTAGTCATTTCCGGAATGCGAATGCCCAGAATCTGATTTGTGTTTTTGAATTGAATGACCAAAAAATGATTTCATTTTTGGTAATTGCAGTAGTTGGTCTGGCACAGGAAATGCTCATAAATTCCTAATTGTTGTGTGTGTGGATTCCTTGGTTCTGTTACATTTTGTTAATCTCAGAATTAAGATCGCTATGAGTATATCCTCATTTGAAATCTGAATTGATTTGGGGAATGGAAATGGAGTCTGGACCTACTTGATAAACCTAGTGTGTGAAGGAACCCCACAAACCAATCTAGAGGGATGTATTTATTCTTTGCATACCCTAAATAGCACTAGAAGGGAAGGCATGGCCTGAGGGATCGTGTAGCAGAGAAGGCGACGCTTCCCTGTGTTGGGTGTGCAAATGTTTAGAAGTCAGGCTAGATTCGATGTAGGTGTCCATAGCTCTGGGATTGAGCTCACTAGCTTAGCAGTTAGTCTTTCCACCCCCTTGGTAACCTGATAAACCAATCTGTTGGGTTGGCTATCTCATGTGAATTTTTTCTAAGTGTAAACCATTGTCTGTGAAAGCCTGATAAACCCAACTGGAAGGATGGCTTGGTTGATATCCTGATAAACACATATATTGGATTGGCTGTTATTTGTATAAACTTTGGCTATGTGTAAAACACTGCCTGTGTAAGTCTAATAAACCTAACTGTGTTGGCTTGGTTGAGTTTTATTGTATCCTTGGCTATGGGGAAGTATGCTAGTGTTCCTTATTCCTTAGGGAAATCATGCCCAGCTTGAGGGTGGCAGTGTTGCTAAGATATTCAAGAGCACAATGGCCTATGGTTGGGTGGAACGTTTCAGCGACATAGGTGGTTGCGGGACAAGATTTCGATAAAAATAAGTATCTCTTGTGTTTCAATCCCTACAACTATAATTGTTTATAAATTAATATGAAATGATGAATACTTGAATGAAATGTGTTGTGTTTCAGCTGTATATTTCATGAATGATGCATCTATGTGTGTAATTAATTCAATGAATTTTCTAAGTTGTTATGAAGTTAGATCAGACAGATTGGTGATGGCCTGGATGTTGGAAATCAATTTTATACTTACAAAATTTCATGAACCGATTGAATTTCCGCAGATTTTCCCTTCCGCAATTCCCTTTCCACAACTTGCGGGATGCAGGATGCAGAAATACGCCTTGCAGAAGTTGGACTCCGCACTTTCCCTTCCGCAATTCCCTTTTTCGCAACTTGCGGGATGCGGGATGTAGAAATGTCGTTGGGTGAAATCTTCTTTCTGCAATTCCCTTTACGTAACTTGCGGGATGCGAGATGCAGAAATGTCGTTTGGAGAAATCTTCTTTCCGCAATTCCCTTTCCACAACTTGTGGGATGCGAGATGTGGAAATGACTATGGTAAATTTTGATTTCCGCAACTTTGATCTCCGCAACGGCCATTCCTCATGTGGGATGAGGAATGCGACATGCGGGGTGCGAGAGTGAAATTTTGATATGTTTCCGATTCCGCAAGTGAATCTCTCTGCACCATTGATTTTCTGTGGGATGATTCTCAGCCGTTGATTTGATTCCGGACGTGGAACAAACTGTGACCGTTGATTTTCGCTGTGATTCTTCTCAGCCATTTGATCTCTCAATGGTTAGGGAAGATAAAGATTTAATAGATAGTCTGGATCAGAAAGTAGGAGAAATTATTGGTTGTGTAGAACTTTAAAGAGAAAAGGATCATGAATCATCATATGAATGCAGAAACAAAGATGGGTAACTCAGGAGGAAGAGTTGGGTCGCGTTCTCTCCTCCAGGGTGGGAGGGGACGTGATAGTGTGGTATCAGAGCTATTGGTTGCAGCGTTGGGCCTGGATGGGCTGGAAAGGAAAGTGGTTACAATATTGGGCCTCGATGGGTCGAGTTGGACAGTTATAGAGCTGTTGGTTAATAGTTCCAACATATGTTTGGCTGCATAACAGAGAAAAAATTCCATGGGAAGTGGGTAAGTGATTTTGATTATATCTAGCAGTTTTGTTATCTAACACAATTCTTGCAGAATTATAGTCACCTTCAGAAAGGGAAATGCGATTCTGAATAGTTGGTTCGGCCATGAGGACAAATGATATGAATGATTATGCACAGAACCCCAATGTGCATGAGGAATATGCTATGGGTGAGAATGTCAGAATTGGGAATGCCGAGATAGAATCTAATGGGAGAAGGTTTTGGGATACTCCCCCAGACTTCACAACCACCATGAGAAGCCTCAGGGTGGAGATACAGAGCTGTAGAGAAGACAATGAAAGACTAATTAAGGCTCAGGAGGAGCAAAATCAGCTGAACGTAGCTATACTATAAATTTTGACAGATATTCAGAGAAAGATGAACTCTGGGGACTGGACAATGAAGCTAGAAGGAAGTAAGAACATTGCTAGAGGAAGAAAGCAATCTCCTAGTAGGTCGCCTGACTTTGAGAGATCCATTGAAGATTCAGGCTCTTCATCTCACAGGGGTAGGAGGAAGAGGCGTTACCAGAACTGCTCAAGAGATGAATTTAGGAAGGCAAAGATTCCTACCTTCAATGGTAAGGTAAAGACTGGCCAAGAAGCTGAAGCTTGGCTTCTGGGAATAAGAAAATATTTCCAAGTCCAAGATTATTCTAGAAATATGAAAGCTCGAGTAGACATTTTCAATATGATAGGGAGAGCGTCTATTTGGTGGGAACACTTCAAGAAAGTAAAGAAGATCAATGAAAGGAATATTGTGTGGAAGCAATTCCAGAAGTATTTTAAGCAGAAGTACCTCTCTGATAGGTACTATGATGAAAATATTAAAGAGTTCAATGAGCTAAGATTGGGACAACAAACCATGGAAGAGTATGCAAACAAGTTCTTGGAGTTGTTGAGGTATGTCAGGTACATTAAAGATGAGAAAGTGAAAATCCAACATTTCCTGAGTGGATTGCCTCAGTCTTACAAAGAACGACTTGAGTTCTATGAACCCAGAACTCTGGAAGAGGCGATAAGAGGGAAGGAGAAATTGGTGGCAGAAGATAAAGAAACATGGACGATGGAGGTGACAGATTCCCCAAATCATAGGGCTAAAAAGGCCCTAAGGCTGTAAGTATCACATCTAGCGCAAAGCTGACAGTGAAAGAGACGTTCCCACACATGATACCCCCTCTTGGTAGATTGATTGATTCCCTTGACACCATTTGCAATAGGCCTAAGGCGAAGATCATGACCAATGACACCAACTTCCCCAGCTCCATAGGTCAGGCATGTGGCTCACGTAGAAAGTAAAGTAGGGAAGCAGGAGGTTCAGGTTTTTGAAGTGACGAATATAGGATCTGCACGAAGTAAAGAGATGTCGTGAAATGAATCCACTCGGCGCCACCATCATAGTGAACGAAAAGGCAAGAAAGGTTGGATCCAAATGCTTTAAACGAGCTGGGAAACCATGCAGGAAAGTGCTTAAATTCTTATCCATATCAGATAAGATAATTAAAAATCAAAGGAGAAGATCCTCACCCCAGTGTCACGCATGTTATTGTCATGATGACCGGTATTCAAGATTATAGCCATCTTTAGGTCGTTTCTCGGCTTGCCCTATATAGTGACATCTTCTGGAGTTGTTGAAGTATAGAATGTACTGACGTTGAGAGATAAAGGTTGAATTACGAGAAGTGTTGAGTTCTTTCACAGATAGCCATGGCTGTGTGGTTTGAGAAGTTAGTTCGACAAGGGGTACTGATGGTTGGAAAACATAAAATTGAGTTTCTTCATCGTCTTGGCTGTCTCCACCAGGAAATTTCCAACCATCGGGGCATAGATGTTAAAAAACTAGGGAAGTTCACCTGTTTCCACATAGCCATACCTTTCGATGCGCTGTTCGTGGGTTTTTACATACCAACGACGTCCCTCCGACACTTCGAGTAAATGATCAGTTTGGGACGGTATAGGTCCGAATCCTTCATCACTGCCCCTGTATTCTCCACTTGGAAAATTTACCGGGGGCGAGGAGGAGGTCAAACACGCACCCAGCTACGTGGCCTGCGAGAAAACCATCCTCGTAGGAGGGAGAGAGAAGTACAAGAATTGAGAGGTTTATCATCACCAAATGCATGGTCACCCTTTTTCCAGTTCTCTCCTATAACAGTATTACCAGACAAAGGAGGGGCTAGGAAAATGGATAAGCATCAGAGCGCGGGTTTTCTTGTAATCCTTTGAGCACAATGGTCTGAAGGAGGCGGGCTGGTCAAAGGAGGTAGAAAGACACGTCTGAAGCAGTCTGAGTCGGCAGCAGACCATCAACAAGTGACATAAGGACCGTTTTCATACCAATTTAATGGGATGAGGAAAGATCTGCGCTGCAGCCCCATAATTTTTATTAATATTTGTAAATCGTGGCAATAGTACCACATTCTAGAATTGTTAGAGGTTGATTGTGACTATAAATAGTTTTTAGGTTTTGTTTCGGATAATAGTCTCAGTGCTGAAATACTTTAAATATACACCCGATAGAGGGAGACAGAGGTGGGTTGGGAAACTTTCAAGGGATGAGGCTCTCCATTGTAATTAGTCTCTGGTTTCCATGTTATGAATAAATTTGCAGAGGAAGGATTGTCTTTCATGGTAGAGATTCCTGTGTCGTCATTTCTTTCAATATGTAATTTCCTTATGTGAAATGTTAATCATGTTTTCATTCTAGTTTGTCAGTTTTTTTCATGTCTGAAATAAGTGTATAATAGTTTGGAGTTCATACACGCTATGCTCTGTCTGTTGTTTTAGATATTCATTTAAGCTTTCTTCTAAAGTCATGCAGAATTCACCCTGTAGATGCTTTGCATGATGGGATGTTCCCTCTCATCTACTAATTACCTGCTAAATATCTCATGATTGCAAGATCGATGGCTATCTTTCCTCTGTTTGTAAATTTACGACATTCTTTACTTCCTGCAATATGTTCCCTACTCAGACCGTCAAGTCCATTGCCTAATGGTCCCTTTCTCTGATAGTCCCACCTACATCTTACATCAACGCACCCACCCTATTCAAGAGTCTGGCCTCCTGACCGTTCTTGATCGAATATCTTACGTGAGTAAATCTGGAGAGTAAGCGAGAGATCCCTCTTTGACTGCATCGGGCCAGAGGCGTAGTCTAAAGTGGTTCTGTTGTTTCTCGTGAGAGAACCCTTTTCTGCCCAACCTATGGGATCAATCCTGGTGCTAACATAAACATTGAATAAATATCATTTAATTATATCCGGATTTAAAAATAATTACATCTTACTTAAACATAAGTAAATAACATATTACAGATATAGAGTTGGAACATGGATATGTTGCAAAAAAGGGACTCACACCCAAGGGAGATTGTTCCACCCAACCTTTTCTTGAAGCAACCAAATCAATTGCTTAGGACCCCCGAGCTTGCTCACTGTACCACTAGGATGGAGATCTTTTCTATACAATGGACTTATGCAACTTAGCACTCGGTAGCAGACTTAACTCAACAAAACAATTTAGCTATCCCCTCATCAAATTCTTTGTGTGCCTGACTTTTCAGTTTGTAGCAGTCACATAGTTCATTCTCTCTGAAATCAGAATGAGTGGTGATCCTCCTGCTCAATTTAATGTTTTATATAAGATTGCCTAGGTCTTTGGGTTAGTTTTGGAATTTAATGAGCCACCAGCTCAGTTTCCCCTCTCAGGGAACATGACCACGTTTTTAGGGATTATTCTTCTGCAACAGCTAGAAAGTGAATGCGAGTGCTGCCACTTGTCAACCAGCCTTCTACAACTGATACTTCCTCCTAGTGGGTCAGTGAACACTCATTTAATAGTCTTCCCCGAATAGGTATCTCCTTATTAATTATTAAAATAAATAATTCTTCAATTACAGTCATCCTTGACCCACTTGTTCATAAACTTTACAATAAAAATTAACATAATGTTTTTGCTGAAATAAATAATAAATATTTATTTTTCAGTTTTGGGTATGTTACAAACGACCTCCCTTAAGGTCAACATCATCCTTGATGTTTCTTAAGTTATTCTGATCTTCTTGGAACAGACCTAGATATGCCACTCGCATATTGCTCTCCATTTCCCAGGTCACTTCATCTAGACTGAGGTGTTTCCTCTTCACCTTTACTTGTCCAATGTTGCGATTCCAGAGAAAAATTTCCCTCTTGTCGAGAATACAATTCGGTTCCATCGAAAAATATCCTTCTTGTTCTACCTGGATCATATTCCAGTCAATCACATGAGTAGCATCATGTATATACTTTTTTCAAAATAGAAATGTGAAAAACATTGTGTATCCTAAGATTAGTTGGTAAAGCTAGTTGATAAGCCACTGGACCTACTCTTGCCAATATCTCGAATGGTCCACAATACCTGGGTGCTAATTTAGCACAAATCCCTAGTTTAAAGGAGATCTTTCTTAGTTTAACCTTAACAAACACATGCTCGCCTACTTGGAATTCCTTCAGAGTTCTTTTAAGGTCAGCATGACTTTTTTGCTTGTCTTGAGCAGTTTTCAAGTTGCCTTGTACCTGTTTCAATGTTAGTTCCAATTCTTTTAACATGTTAGGTCCTAACATCAACTGGTCTACTGAATTACTCCATGTAATAGGATTGTTACGCTTTCTACCATATAATATTTCAAAAGGACCAAACTTTGATGAAGCTTGATAATGGTTATTATAAGAAAATTCAACCAAATGCAAATAGTCTTCCCACTTCTTGGGATAGTCTCTAACATACATTCATAACATGTATTATAATACTTGATTGACTCTTTCTATTTTCCCATCTGTTTGCAGATGATAAGAAGTAATGAAATTCAATTTAGTATTTAATCCTTAAAAATAAAGTTTTCCAAAAATTGCCAGTAAATTTGGGATCTCTATCAAAGATTATTACCTTTGGAATTCCATGCAGACGAAAGATTTATTTCATAAAAATGTCAGCAATATTAGCATATGTATAAGTTGTTTTAAAAGGGATAAGGTGTGATTCTTTACTTAATTTATCCACAAATACCATTATTGAATCATTCTGTTTCTGGCTTTTAGGTAGACCAGTTACAAAGTCAAGAATGATGACTTCCCATTTCCAATTTGGAATTGGTAATGGCTGTACAAGGCCTCCTGGGTGTTGATGTTCAACTTTAACTTACCGACATTCGATACACCTAGCTAAAAAATCAGCAACCTCATTTTTCATGTTAGACCAAAAGTATTATTTTCTTAACATAGTTATCATCTTCTAATACCCCAGATGTCCAGATAAAGACTTTTGTGAATTTCATTCAAAATCAACAGCTTAAATTCTGGTATATTTAGTACATAAATTCTGTTTTTAAACAGCATTAAACCTTTTTCATTCAAAATGTAATATGTAATTATATTTTCATATGTATTCTGAGTTATCATTTTTTTAAAATTTTGGTATTCTGGATCCCACTTTATTCCTTTTTCCAATTTATCTTCCAAATCAGTTTTATCACTACTGATGGTAACTACAAAACTTGTTACTGCATTCCTTCTTAAGGAATCATCTACTTTATTTTCCTTCCCTTTAATATGTTTTATTTCAAAATTATATTCGCTAAGGAAATCTAGCCATCTAGCTTGCCTTGTGTTTAGATTTTGCTGATAAAACAAATATTTTAGGATTATGTTATAAGACATTAGCAGAAATATTTTACCTATTAAGTGACGACGACACATTTTTAAAGCGTGGATTATTGCATCCAACTCTAAATCATAACTTGCATAGTTTTTAATTTTCTTGATTCGTATGCAATTGCATGACCTTCTTTTGTCAGTACTCCACCCAAGCCTTCGTTGTATGCATCAGTGCATAAGACAAAATATTTTTCTGGATCTGCTATCTTTAGAATGGGTGCAGTAGTTAGTAATTCTTTTAGTTTATTAAAACTATCTTTGCATTTCTGATCGCAAACAAATTTCTTAGCCTTTTTCTGTAATGAAGTTATAGGATTTGGAATCCTTGAAAAGCCTTCAATAAATTTTCTATAATAACTTGTTATCCCCATAAAGGATCGTGCATCAGTTACATCCTTAGGGACAGACCAAACAATTATAGCTTTTATTTTATATGGGTCCACCGATATCCCTTCCTTGGATATTACGTGCCCTAAATATTGTATTTTATCCTTATAAAAATCACATTTGCTGAACTTAGCATATAACTGATGTTCTCTTAATACTTGCAGAATTATCTTTAGGTGTTCATCATGTTCTTATTTTGTCTTAGAATAAATTAATATGTCATCTATAAAGACGACTACAAATTTGTCTAAGTACTTACTTAGGACACTGTTCATTAAGAACATAAAGGTTGTTGGTACATTTGTTATCCCAAAGGGAATAACAACAAATTCATAGTTCCCATATCTTGTCTGGAAAGCATTTTTAAAGATGTATTCATCTTTAATTCTAACTTGGTGATATATAGACCTTAATTCGGATCTTTGAGAATATCGTCGCTCTGTGTATCTGATCGAAAAGATCATCAATGTGGGGCAAATGATATCTATTCTTAATCGTCATTTTGTTAACTTGACAGTAGTCTATACATAGACGCAGAGTGTCATCTTTCTTTTTAACAAAAAGGAACGGTGCTCCCCAAGGGGATACACTTGGTCTTACATAATGTTTGTCTATTAACTCTTTAATTGTAATTTTAGTTCATTCAGCTCCAAGATGTTCATTTGACAGGTAGATTTCAAATTAGGTACCACTCCGGGTACTAATTTGATTGTAAACTCCAGATCTCGTTTAGGAGGTAATCCTGGAATTTCTTCCCGGAATACATCCGCGAAATCTTATAGGATCGGAATATCCTCAAATCCGGGTTTATATTTTCTATTGATTTGTTCATTATTTGTAATGTGTACAACAAAGACTTTACAACCCTTCCTTACAACCTTTTTCATCTTTAAGGCTGAGATTTGTATAACAGATATCTTCTTAGGTATTCCTGTGACAATAATTCTTTCTCCTTCATTATTCAAACAAGTAAAAGTTTTCTAAAAACAATTTAAAATCACTTGGTGTTTTTCAATCCAATCCATTCCTATTAGGACATTGTAATATCCTAAAAATAACACATTTATCTTAACCTGAGTTTCAACCTGACTCACAATCAAATTACAACTTTCAACATAATTTATCACCTTTCTTTTAGTTCATGTGGCTAACTAGACCAGCCAGGATTTTTCAAATTTTTTTAAGGATAAGTTACACTTTTCCACTATGCTAGGGGATATATAACTTAAGCTATCACCTGGATAAATTAAAATGGAAAAAGAAAAATTTTGTATCATACCTTGCACTTCCACCATGGAAGTATGGTGATCCACCTGTCGGTTCTCTAGAGCTGCATTTATCCTGTGCATATCGTTTGCCACATCCCCAACTGTTTCCTCTTCTTGGACAGTGTGTATGTTTCTCATGTTCCCCTTTCGGTTCGGATAGTACTGGGAGTAGAAAGGTCCTTGACATTCCCAACATTTGACAGGTTCAATTTGTTCAGTATTATTAACAAAGTTGTTAGGCATATCTCTTCCTTTTGATGCTACAGTATTCTGGGGTACTCTATTCTTAAAATCAATTTTGTGATCGTTATTCTCTGAGAAGTTCTGAGATTTACTCCCAAAACTCGTTTTTGACATGAATCCTCCTCTTCTTTGGTCAAAATGAATTGTCTTTTTAGTCTTCCATTTAGGTAAACTTTCCTTTTTCTTACTCTGCTCATAATAGAAATCAACCTTTCTCATACCTTCCGCCAAAGTTTTCGTATTATCAAACTCAATCCTATCTTTGAATCTAGTAGGTAGACAACTTAAAAACCATTGAATTTTAGGATTTTCATATGTTATATAAAGTACGTATCTAAACAGACTTAATAAATTCCTGCTCAACTCTTTCATGGACATGGAACCCAATTTTAATTCATAGAACTCTTTGGCTCTTTCCTTGTAATATTTTTCAGAAAGAAACTTTCTTTTGAAGTACTTCTTAAAAAATATCTAGGTTAAGTACTTTTCTTTCATATTTTTGACCCTCTTTATATATTGCCACTAGATATCGACTTTTCCGATCAAATTGTAAATAGCCATTCTGGCCTTTAGTCTGTCAGAATAGTTGTAAATATGGAAGTAATTCTTCATTCCTGACAACCAAGCTTTTGCTTCCTCTCCTTTCTCTACTTCCCCATTAAACATGGGAGGCTTTATTTTTGAATTCTCTAGAAATCTATTCATAGGGTTTATACTTCTTTCTCCTAGGTTTTTGGTCACTTTCACTGCTTTCACTTAGGTACTTTTCCCTTTCCCTACGTGACCTTGTTTTAACCTCTGAAGATGATTCACTATCGAAATATTTTTCTTTCTTTACTTTACATTTATAGGATGTTGTTTCAAAATCGGTTTCAATAGTATTTATTTTATCTTTTTCCTTGTTATGTATTTTGTCCAGTATAATTTCATTCAACTCCAAAATTATTTCATTATCATGTTTCACAGTTTGTATTTCATCTTTTAGCTCTTTGAGTGTTTGTAGTAATTCTGGATTATTCAGTTCTACATAAAAGTTGTCAGGGTTATTACGCCGAGAAACATTTTCAGCAGAGGCTTCAGCATTCTCCATTTCTTGCAAAATAAATTTTATATTTCTAGATATAAATAATTGTAAAATAAAATTAGTATATTGTTTTGATTACTTATATGTGAGTGAGCCAATTAGGCCTAGTGTTGGAACCTAGATTTGATACCACATGTAACATGCCTAAATTTCGTAAATAAAAAAAAATTATTTACTGTATGTAACATTAGAAATCCCTTGTAAAATATTTAAAGAGATGTTATTTTTCATACTCCTCTTGTCATGCATTACTACCGTCTTGAATCTAAGTTATTATTAACTTGCTTATTTGGTGATCCGTCGACATGAAATTATTTTGTCATTCAAGAAAACTGTCTATAATTAACTTGTTGCCATAAGACAGTTTTGTCGTTGTCGTTTGAATTCTAAACTTGAGTTGTGCAAGGGATGGATCCTGGTCTTACTTAGTCGTCACGACTAATGCATGAATATTCTCATATACTGTGTGTAGGCAGTGAGGTACCTTGACATTACAGTTTTAAACATCAAACTCTATAATAATATGCCACATGGAGCAATGCCATAGTGACACTAAGGTTTGGACAAGGTTCTAATCCTAACCCCTTTTTTTATTCTTCAATGTTTAAAAAAAACCATAGTTCATGGTAACTATTTTATAAAAAGAAATAGTCTTTATTCTAAGTATGCTAACGACCGAACTTTACCGTTGCAGGTACCATATAAGGAAAGACTTTGAAATGTAAACTATACTATTCTCCAAAAGTGGCAAACTACGCCAAAGACAAAGTTTTCAATTTGACGTGATGTGGTTGACAGTCGAACTTAAAGTTTGATATTTGATTACAGCTAAGTAAGGACATGGTAAGATTCATCATTAAGACAAGCCCTACGATTTCAATTAGTTCTCTAGGTGTCGACAAGGCGTGAGCTATAAAACCATAAAGCTTTTAATGGTTCTTGATTTCTGCGTGAGTCATTTCACTCAGGTCTTGGGGAATATTAAGAGCTCATTCATTTTCCTCTAGGCCTTTGGTTTCTTGTTTCCACTACTCCTCTGTTTGTATCCAGAGGTGGAAGAACCACCAAAATCTGCTCTTATCACCCTCTAACCAGTCTAAGTTCGACTCAAGCATTATTGGAGGTTGCAAAATCTGCTATTGTGTTGACTGTGTCTTGAAGAACTACAGAACGGTAATTGTATTCTTTACTATTATTCTATTTCTTATTACTAGGTATTCTTTTAAAATGTACATGATTTAACTTCCAGGATATAATATATTATTTGCGGGACGAATTTGGAATGAGTTGGAGGATCATACCAGTTGGGAAGCCTTTCCCTTTTACTAGTAAGACCTTTGTCACTCCCTTGTGTGTCTCTTGAGGAGAGAACTGGTTTCATGGTTTGTTTTCATGGCAATGGGTTTTTCTCCACTTCGTGTTCCATATGGAAATGATATCATTGCTTTGGTATAAATGTAGATTTACTGTAATGGTGATTATAATACTTATGGATTATTTAAATGACTTTTCCACCCCGTGTATTTTTTGTTAGTTTTGAACTCTGGTTAAATACTAGGAGTACTCGTGAGGGTTAATTTTAATATTGGAACTCAGCTTGTTTAACTCTTGTGAAATTCCAGAATGTAATTAAATGGTTTAGCTAGGAAGTCTTTTGAATGCCTCCTTCATATGAAAGATATGGTATTTTATCAATAATGTTTCTGTCATTTTGTAATTATGTGTATCCAACAGTTTCATTGACCTGTGAGGGATTCATAACTTAGTTGGTTATTTTTTTTTTTTTAAATTACTGTGGCCATGGGCCTAGCTCTGTTAGCTTGTATTTTTAAATCCACTTTAAATATAGTTTATTTCTTTGATGGTAAACTATCTGGTAGGGTTGTGGTTCGATCCCTAGACCGCTCGTAGTATGATAGAAATAATTTATTTTGATACTTATTTTCAATCTCTGCTATTAATGCAAATATTAATAGACGTTGTTGGTAGGTATGAACCCATGAGGGCTTTACATGTTGTTTATATTTTTTCAATAATATTTAAACTGTAATATTGGCTTAATATTTTAACGCTTTTACCTAGCAGTAAAAGGTTTTGGCGATAATCCTCGCCGTAGCTTCATTGTTGGTTTAATTTTATGATAGATATGATATGGGACAAGCCCATGAGTTTTCTCTATGATCAATACTTGATGTGTGTTAAATTATACTATGCTTCGCTTTTTGAATATTCCATTGATTATATGTTACAATACTTTTCTGGATATGTTGCCGTGACGTGTTAATAAAATATTTATTGTTAAAAGTTTGTTTCTTTATTGTTAACCTATTTACTGAAATTTTTTTAGTCGTGGACTCTATGCCATTAAGAAGGCCTCTATATAAAAGAATTCGACTATTTAATTAAACATTATGGGGTTATAAGGTTTTATTATTTCTAAAGATGGATTACATAGTCGTTTATTCTATTTACAGTTATAAGGTTTTATAGAAACACTTAAAAGGAAATAGAATTTAGTTGTAAGAATTCTTATCGATAATATGTATGTTTATAAAAGGCCTAATAAATCCATAATGGTCATTTGTTAATAATAAAATGGTTGTTTTTGATGAAATGAACTCGGTTATACAGATCTAGGGTTTCGTTGTTTTGTTTTAGAACTATAAAACTTTTACTCTGAGTATTCATTTTGGTTTATTTAATTTTAATAAGCCAAGAGACTGTATGTAACTCCTATTTATACCATGTTAATTAACCATACTATTTCAAAATTAGTTAAGAAAACTGGGCTTAAGATGCCCTTATGTGGACCTATATTAGTTATTAGTGTTTACTTTAAACCCTAGTTATTCTTAAAGTTAAATCTAGAGTTTCTTTAAGAGGATAAGACTTGATCCTAGAAAATATTATTGTATATAGAGATATCAAGGAAGAACTCGGATCTGCACACTTGTCCTAGGAATGAAGGTAAATATTGTAATATTTTTTTCTTTTTGGACTTAGAATTGTAGTTGGTATACTTGAACTACATACCAGGTTTTCTAATTGACAGTAGATTGTAACCGATATGCTTCTATTTTCTGTAATCCCAAACATACACAAATATACAATCAATATGGTACTACTATTCAAACATAATTTCCTATCTTCCTGTACTACAGTACGCCACTTCAGTGAGAGGAAAAAGACAGGAGATAATTTAAATTCATTTCTCTATCAATCAATTTCTTTGCAAATACTTCATCAAATAATCATTGAATACATATTATTTAATTATATCCACATTTAAAAATAATTACAACTTACTTAAATAGAAGTAAATAACATATTATAAATATAGAGTTGGAACCTGGATATGTTGCAGAAAATGGACTAACACCCAAGGGAGACTGTTCCACCCAACCTTTTCTTGAATCATCCAAATCACTTGATTAGGACCCCCGAGCTTTATCACTGCAACACTAGGAAGAAGATATCTACTACACAACATACTTGTGCAACTTAACACTCAGTAGTAGACTTAACTCAGCAAAACACTTTAGCTATCCCCTCATCAAATTCTCTGTGTGCCTGACTTTTCAGTTTGCAGCAGTCACAAAGTTCATTCTCTCTGAAATCAGAATGAGTGGTGATCCTCCTGCTCAATTTGATGGTTTATATCAGATTTCCTAGTTCTTTGGGTTAGTTTTGGAGTTTAATGAGCCACCAGCTCAGTTCCCCCTCTCAGGGAACATGACCACTTTTTTAGGGATTATGCTCCTGCGGCAGCTATAAAGTGAATTCTAGTGCTTCCACTTGTCAACCAACCTTCTACAAACTCTCTTTCCTCTTAATAAGTCAATGAACACTCATTTAATAGTCTCCCCTAAATAGGTGTCTCCTTAAAATAATTATTAAAATAAATAATTCTTCAATTACTATCATCCTTGACCCACTTGGTCATAAAATTTACAATAAAAATTAACATAATGTTTTTGCTAAAATAAATAATAAATATTTATTTTTCAGTTTTGAGTATGTTACATCGATGCTATACAAATAGTGGTGCCTTGTCGTAAGGTTACATAACGTTATATATAAATATTTTATAAAGAGTGATTGTCTAATAATTAACTATAATATTTTTAAGATATAGTTGTTTTTATTTTATTGAAATAATTGTTTTAGTTTGTCATAAATTTTGATAAATAAAGTAGTTTTCATTTATGATATCTTTAAAAGAATTTTTCTTCAGAAAAATATAGGGTAATTGTATTAGATGTTTTTGAATTAATTAGAGAAAATATATTTTTTTCCTATTCAAAATAAAGCATATTTCCAATGTGTTTGAGACTACATAGGAATATATAAGGGTAACATTGTGTTCAATATATGTGGAATCATGTTTTTTTAACATTTTCACCATGTTTCAATTTAAGCTCACTTTATATCATCTAAAACAAGTAACTAAAGTATGGTTTACTTTAATAATATATATAATTATTTAAATATTAAAAATAGATATTATAAAGTTTTTTTTGTAATTGTAAGTTTAAAATTTCAAATATTATTTTGACTAATAGTTTAGTTTGTTAATAAAATTTGGATATCATGTATAAAAGTTATCATAAATATATTAGATATCTCAAAAAAATTAAAAAAATTACAAATGAAGGTTAGAGTTTCTAGAAGGATGGAGAAATTTTCTAATGGGAGAGAGTGAATGTAAATTATATGACAAAATAATATAAATAAACATTTGGAATACTCTATATAATTGGATCATTTAAGAAAAAATTCCTCGTTCTATGAATAATCTTGAATCATTTTAAAATGACTTCATACATTAAAAGTATTTATGATTTATTACATAAGAATTACTCATTTCAAGGGTAAAGATAATTATTTAGAGATTCTAATGTAATAATATATGCAACACAATATTATGGTCAACTTTTTACTAGTTAAAATACCCAAGCTTTGTTTTCTATTTCATAGTAGCATAGGAAGGTGCCGGTCTTGGGTTATGTGGATCAATAGTAGTGGAAGTGACAATAATTCACATTTAGCGATGTAATCTCAAAATATTCAATATTACTTTTAGTAGTATTAATCATGATTATGTGCATGTTTCAAGTCTACTAATGAAGTAATACAAATAATATATTATCAACAATGTACGAAAACAATTTATAATAGAAGATTAGTGAGTATCACTTTGAACATCAAGTTGAACCTAAGACTAAGGTAATTTCATTGTTGAGGTATATGTTGATGTGTCTAATATAGATATAAATAGAACATGTAGATATTTAGCTATGGCATTTAGATCATCAATTCATGCTTGAAGATATGATTAAGTTGTTTTAATCCTCAATTATACCATATAGATATCAGTCATGATCTAAAAATATGGTTTAAGGGTAAGTCCTTAGTTTCAAGATGTGAGCTAATTATTTTCTAATTGTGAAATATGAATGTATTTTCCAACTTCTAGACTATGAAAAATTCCAACTTGATTCTATTTTGAGATCATATTAGATTTGTTAACGATATGGAGTCATGTGAGTAGTTTATCAAGATTAATGGGTTTAAATTTAAGTTATGCAAAGTAATAATGAATCCAATATCATTTCATTATAAAAGTAAAAGTATAGTATTTCATAAGATATTTTTATTACTATATTCTAAGTAATAAAATTTTTTGTATTAAATATATTAATAAACATGTGTATGGTGTCTTTAACAATTAGGAGATGACTAATTTATCTATTTGTATGATTTTCAATTCAATTAGTCTCTAATTATTGCTCTCTATTTATCATTTATAAAAGGGCAAAGTAATCTCACCTTTGGAAGAGGTAGAATGGTTGAGAGTTGTGTGAATATAATGTTAAATAAAGTAGTGTTATGTGATGAAAGTCACGAGGATTATGTTAAGATTATGAAACACCTTACTAGATTTTCTAATGTATCTTGGTTGAGAAAATCATAATATTTGCACCATTACTCAATGT
The DNA here is from genome assembly GCA_001517045.1 of Pseudotsuga menziesii. Classification (NCBI taxonomy): domain Eukaryota; kingdom Viridiplantae; phylum Streptophyta; class Pinopsida; order Pinales; family Pinaceae; genus Pseudotsuga; species Pseudotsuga menziesii. Next base: position 471,264 of record LPNX010780283.1, read on the forward strand.
TTCATACCATGTTCATGATCTTCCTTTTTATGAATATAAAATAGTTTCATGAGGGAGCATAATAGTAGAATGATTTATCTTAGTTTGAATGATCGAGTAGCTAAGATAGAGGTGTTTTACATAATGGAATGAGTGATGGATATATTCGGAAAGTTAAATACAGTATACATTTAATAGTGGGTTTCGTCTTAATACTCAATCTTAGGTGAATGTTTTCCAATTATGTATTGACCCTTTTATCTATAGTTTGATGCACTTCTTTAAGATAATTGCATGATGATAGACAAATTTAAACAGAGGAATTAATAATAAGCATATTTTGTTATTTATTGAGTCCATGTGAAAAGGAAATATTTGTTGTGCCTATGTTCAAATGATAAAAGGAAACGGATTTAGGTAAATGAAAGAATATTTTATTTTAGTCATGCTATAGTAAATGGTAATGTGATGAGGGTAGTACCATATTATAGTAAGAGGTGTAATGCTCATTATTTTGAAATTTGTATGTAATTATAATGATAAGTCATATGTTATTGTTTTTTATCTATAAAACTTTTAAGTTGTATGATTTTTGAATTCACAAGGCATGTGTTGTCTATAGCTTAATATATGGTGTATGATATGAAGTGAAGTCTTATGAAATTTAGGTAAATTTGATATTCACCAATATTTAGAATATATATTTAAACAAAAAATTACAAAAGAAAAGTTATATAAAAGTAATTTTAGTAATTACAAGTGGACGACATTCCAATTAAGAGACATATATTGATTGATACCACTAGTATTCATATTTGGAATATAACTTGATTCAATTATGTTAATATAAGATATTGTTTGATATTATATTAAACTTACCAATGCTTGTTAATTTAGAATGATCAGACACCATCAACTCAAGGAGGGTAGAATGTCATGGACCAATTTTCCCACGTAATTGAAAAAAAGGATTTCAAAATAAAAGAGTTAAAATGGATAAATTCTTGTAATAATGTGTTAAAGAGAAGTTAGAAAATAAGAACAAAATGTAACTGGAAGGTCTGGAGACTTGAGATTCAAACCATGGATGGTGTAGGAAAGTCCAGAAATATGGAACATCAGTCCCATGAAGGCCAATGATATGGCTTTCCAACCAATGAAAGACATACAAGACATAACAACAACATATACAAGAGACATAGCATTGGAAACTAGACAATTTTCTGAATTTCCAACTAGTGAACTTGAGGGTTGATGGGTCTTTTGGTCATGAGATGGTTGGGGAAATGCGTCAATGACTGTCATAGGATGTAGATCATCTTTAGAATCAGAAATAGAAAGATCTGAATGGATTTGGGAAGAGCTTTCAGAAGGCACATCAAAAGCTAGTGAAAAATGACTAGTTTTGGGAGGAAGCTTTGATCAACTGACTGGGATTTTTTTCAAGGAATGGATGGATGTTTCAGGTTCTGATATATCAGAATGTGAATCAGAAACAGAGCTATCAGAAATAGAGAAATCAGAATTGATTTTTACCCATGCACCCAATGCATGCTCAACCTTACCATTTCCTTGCTTGCGCTCCCATCTTTTTGCAAATTCTGGAAGAGCAATGTGGTTCTCCTCAAGGAGCTTGGTCATGATGTCCATTTGATTTCTGAAGCAAGATCTCTCAAGATGTGAACCTCTGCAATAATCACATGTGGGTCTTTCTCTCTTGTTTCTCCTCTTGGATTTCGAGCTCCCATCAGTACAACTAGATCTTCTGAACTTGATTCCTTCTTCTCTTTCTCCCTTTTCTTCAAATATTTCTTCTTGCTATGGGATTGATTTGATAAACCAGTAGCAAGATCTTGATCCTTGGATTTGATGATGGTACCCATTTGTATGAGCTTGTACTATTCCTGAGTCAAAGAATCCATGAAATATGCCAGCGCGGGCATCTTCCAATTTCTGGTTGTCAATTTTCTAGAGTGAAATGTTGGAACATATACAAAATACTCCGGCCCCAACTTAGAAAGGATGGGCAAGATAAGATGATCATATTTATTCTCTATGACACAATGTTTTAGATGAAGTACCAACGCTTTAAACTTGGTGAAGAAATCTTCAATGGTCTTGTAGTGAGATGGGCTCAGTGAGATTAGCTCATTCTCAAGATGATGGCCTCTCATTTCAACCGTCTTCCCAAATAATGACTGTAATGCTCTGCTTGCCGGGTGGAGCACTAAGTCCATAAATATATAACAGCAAAAGACATTTACTCTTAATCTGATTCTCATTCATTTATTTGTGCAATAACGAGAGGGTTACATCGAAAAATACTTGAACCTTAGTCAGCTGAAGATAGTCCTTGAATCCTCATCTGAGCCTGTATGAGCCTTGATGCCAAATCAGATGATCCACCTTGCCGACCAGTGTTGAACCTGCTGGCCCTAGGAAACCGACGGGTTTCCTAGCCCCCAAGCCCATGTGCCGATAAACCCGATAGCAACTTCCCTTTGATGAGTGTAATTCTTCCCCTTGGAGTTAACCCCCTCCTCCAGTTTCCTTCCTTCTCTATTCCATCAACTTCTTACTCTCTTATTATGTAAAAATTCTATCCCCCAAAATGCTCTGGAAAAATCCCCCCCCTTAACCATTCGACCCCCCTCCTTATACCTCCTTCCCTCCTTTCTTCAACCGACTCCCTTCTTCCACCGCCCCCTTCATATTTAAAATAATTTATTTAATTCTATCTTGGGCAGTCCAACCAGTTCAGATTTGTTTTGACATTTGTTGCGCATTAATAAATTTTCTTGAATTGTACAATTCCTCGCCCCTGATGAGATGGGGGAAATTACTAAATGTTTATCCTATTGAATTGTACATGTTAAATTTAAAACCTAACCTAATGTCATAAAATTTTACCAATATTGTTTGTTTAAGTTTTATGCTGAACGGTAAAAATAATGGTAATAATAGTATTGTTAATTATTATATGTAATTAATAACTTAATAATAAGTACTAAATAATAAACACTAATAATATACAATAATAATAATAGATAATAATAACAGAAATAAAATAATAATATTTATTATTATTGATCAATAAATAATTAATTGCAGTATTATTGTTAATTAATTGAATGATAACACCGACATGTTTATGTTTATTATTAAGTCCCCTTGCACATTTTTTCTTAATAAATAAGGTACATTTACAGGTTTAAATAAATCACAATTACTTATTTAACCCATCCAACTATTTAATGTTCTTCAATTAATATTTCATACTAGCGTGCATGTGTGAGGTGTGCATGCATGGCCAGTACATGCACAGGATGCACATGTACTATAGCAAAAACCCCTAAATTATAGTTGATACAAATAATATTTCACGTAACAAGACCAATATACAGATATAATATGATTTCTTTTTCCATTCAGAGTTATTTAACAGTTATGTTCTTATTAATCAGTTAATTAAGATTGGTACCTACCATCACTAATCCGGTATCATAAATGTCCAACACTCAACAATAATAACTAATCTGTCCAACCATCCTAACCTACGTCCGCATCCTCCCTATCCTTCCTCTGCTAGTACAAGGTGGATACCAGCTGTACTGACCTTCCCACACAAAACCTGAGAGCGGTAGCGTCGGCTAACTAGCAGACCTAGCCTCTCCTAGCAGGCATCCGACCATCGTCATCACAACAACTTGGGGAGCGTGTCTCAGCACTGCCCTCCCACGACCTCAGGTATCAAAGAGACATAGGGTGGGAAATGCATCCATCCCTCTCAACATACTGGGTACATACTCATCAAACCATACTGCGTTGCTATTGAGTTTATTGGTACGTGTCATCGTACCATCACTTGGAAATTAAGGCTCTTCTTCAAGATATGTATTGAGTCATACTTTGCATCACACACTTGGCTATCAGATAGCCCCTGTACCCTGCATCTTAGCGCTATGCAAACATGCATTCATATCCATATTAAATCAATAGCTGGTCCATATTATCGACATTATTTCCTTTCATCACATAAAATCACAAAATAAATCGCATCATGGATGGGTGCCCATGTACCACATCATACCAAGGATTACAATCAACTATATGTTTTTGTTATGAAATAAATGAATCTGATGACGAGTACTGCATGATAATCGCATAAACACAGTAATTTCATATAAATGATAATCATCATAACATCATAATCAAAGCATCTTCATAGGCATGTTAATCGTCATAACATCATGATCAAAGCATAATATAAGCATGATAACATCATAATATCATAATTAGAGCATAATCCTGATAACATCATAACATCAGTAAATAATCACATATAACATGCCAAAATATAGTTTATGAAGTATAGTTGAGTCCACAGATAATAAGTAAATATAGTGTAATAAGTCTGAGTGGTAAATAAGCCTGAGTCAAAATATGGGGCACTACATACACCCACCCTTCAGGAAACTTTGTCCCGAAGTTATGGTCAAAATAGTGAGGAAGGTATCAATGCATAGTCTCTGTGTCATCCTAGTTAGCAGAACTGAGGGTATACTTGTCCTACTAATCTTTAACTTGACCAAACCCATCAATGTTATATTTATAGTTTTACTTATTTTATCCCATGATATGTGTTTTTTATAATTAACGAAAATTTCGATCAATCCTTCTATTGAATCATAATATTATATCCAGAATCCCTGAAGTTTATAATCAAGTACTATCCTCCTTAACATCCTACTTCTTACCTCTTATTCAATATTCCTTAAGTTACATCATCGAGATAGGTCTACTTGTCATGCACAAAGTTTTCGTTATTTTTATAGCTTGTATATATTAATCCAACTTAGCATGAAATGATCAGTAGTTTTTAAATGAAGGCCTTAGAACTCATAGTTGTATTCACTCAAAATGCAAATACCAACTTGATCCTTAAGGTGAGCATACCTCTCTTAGGGGAAGAAGGTCCAATATGTCTTTTAAATTTTAAGGTCAGACATTATTATTTCCTTATTCATGTTAAGCAATTGTATCAATGAAAATAAGGGTATTGTAACGATCATTAAATTAGGAGAACTATTATTGTTTACAAGGTGTTCATGACTATACCTTATCAAAATGCAATTTTACCAAGTTCAATCTAATATAGTATCAAGATCGAATAGAACACAGAGGGATATTAACTAAATGGGAATATTTCAGTACTATGCTTAAGTATTTATTGGGTGAGGGGGGTGTCTCCATTTTAAAAAGAAGGATAAAAGAAGGAGTTCCCAGCAGATTCTTCATCAGAAAGGTATGTAGAGATGGCCCGACCACTCATCAGGTCTAGCTCGTAGCAGCCATGAAGCTCTTCCTTCCATAAAAGTAGTCGAAAAGGAAACCATTGCTCCTTGAATTTGTATTACTTATTTTATCACATAGGTGTTACTATATTGTATTTGACATTTGTACATGAAGTTGGTTGGATCTTCGAGGCTCCCGAATGCATTCGTTTACCATAGACTCATACCATTGTTGAATTTGATCGTACTATTCCACATGGGGTTTCACTTAAATTTTTAACTACAACCTTTATATTATATGTATATTGTTTTAACTCTTGCATTAATTCATATATTTAGTTAACATTTTTGAAATAAATCACACATTATTTTACACATTTTTAAGAAGAATTCAGACCCACGAGTCTTGATATATACCTATTCATATTACAACGCAATTTTATATCAGATACAAGCTCACTCTTTTCTAGAATGCAATCCCCTCATGTTCCCCATGAATTTCAACCTACTGTGTCTATATACATTCTTCATACAACTGAATGATTCTATAGGCCTCTTGGATCATTATTTATATCTAATTATATTCTTTAAAGGAAATAGAAATTCCCCTATTGGACTTACTAAAACCATTCACATAAACTCTATATAACACACAAGACTAGTCATTAGGGCATGCATTCCCATCCTATTATCGACACCTTTGTTGTTAAATGTTTGTAGGGTACCTCGTCTAGCCCATACTAACTTGACACTACCTATAGCTCCTAAGTGATTAGGGTAAATCAGCATTGCATTCTAACGTTTGTGTAATATTTAAATTAAGTGATATAATTGAGTTCTTAACTGTTAATATTAAGTATTAAAGGTACACCTAACATTGAATGTTTAAGGAGGCATTTAAAACTAATATTTAGATTTTAAACTTCAAAATTCCAAATGTAACATTAAAAGTTAATATTACATCAAAATATAACATCTTAATATAATTTGTTTAGTAATCTTACCTCTAAATTAAACATAAACTTTATTTATGGTAAAGATCTAACGTAACCAATAATTTATAAATTCTAACCTCATTCTAAATTACAAACTATTTAAAATAACTTACAGGCCAATTAAATTAATTATCTAAAGCTTAATATATTAAATACTTTAAGGATTTATAATTTCTAATTTATAATAAACTGTTTAAAATAAATAAAAGACCAAACTATAAAATAATAAATAATTACAATAAGAACCTAATCTATTATTTTTCATGTTGATTAACCTTTTACAAAATGGTAGTCATATCGGGTTAGGGTTACGCTTTTACATTTCTAAATCTAGATTTAGCTCAAGAGTTTATAACCTCTTAAATATCCTTTCAATTCAACGCATGTCTCTTCCTACATTCGTCAGAGAGCCGATAAGCATTGCGGGAGTTTGGATTAGTGATACCCAAATGCAACCTATTATTCCTCAACATGTGGAAAATCAGGAGGAACCCCTCGACCTGTAAGGAGAGGTTGAAATTAATCTGAGAGAGAGTTCTTGTGAAGAAAACGAGTGGTGTTTATATTATTATTTTTTGATAAATGCAAAATTGTATTTTGCATGCTTTTGTGTTTCATATTAAACACATTACTTAAACTAGTAATTATAGATGAAATTCTGGAAATTCTGTCATGGTGCAGTATATTTTAACCTATATGTCAATAAAGGAGACATTGATGAGTAATTGTGATGTTGGTTCTCCCTTTTTTTGCGGAAGAATAAAAATAATATATATATATATATATATTAAAAAAAAAGTTGTTTTGAAGGGTGCGCTAAAGCAGGCACTAATGATATTTTATTATTATTATTATTTTTTTTTGCAAACCCAAAAGCACAAGCAGTTGACATTGCCAGCGAACTGCGCTCAAGAATTGCAGGTTGAGGTATTGTACGAGGCTAAGACCGGCTGGTAGATGTTGTGGGGTGTGGAAAAAAAAAACATGGTGCCAATGGTCTAGAGTTTAGCTTACTCGGGTCCAAAAGTTCACAACGATATTGTTTTAAAATTTGTTTATTGTAATAATGGAGAAGAGCGTGTAAGCCTAGTTAAAAATTAAAATCCAGGGTTAAGATGAACCCCAGATTGAGCTTCCCAGGAAAGCAGCTTAATAAATATCCAGTACTTTGGGGTTTAGAAGGAAGGCATCTTAAGCTGGGGCTTGCTAAGAAGGCACATAGAGCCACTCCACTCTATGGTTACATCATCGGACAAATTTATTTCCAGCTATAAGTACTGTAAAATACTTATCAACTAATAACCCAAATTTATTTCTACATGCCAAAGGAGGTACGACTGATAATCAAAATAAATTTCCTTTATAAAACAAGAAAACAACTGGAACCACTGTAACCAGTCGATTTTAGTGCGTAACCACTGGAGTTGCCTATTCTGTGTTCTGATTTCAGAGCTAGGGTTCTTTGGCTTTAGACGCCTTTTATTGAGAGAGGTGTTTGTTTGGATGTGGATCTGGATTCGCTTATACTGTGTTCTAACTTTGGGGTGTGTATTTTACCTTGCGAGGACAGTAAACATGTAGATGCGAGGTGACAGATGACACTTTAAGTGAAGTTAATCCGGCCCAATTCCTGATGCTTCAGCCATGGTTTCGTGATCCATGGGCAGATGCAGATACTTGGGTAGGAACTGTCGGATATTTTGACATGGGTTCTGGAGTTTATGGCTGCTTGGTATCCGATAGTTTATATCAGAAAATTTAATGAAGTATTTAGGGTTATGCAGTAAGGAACTGGGATGGAAATCAAACTCTGAGCATCAATATCATAATGCATGGAGAGGAAAATGGATAAAAAAAACTCTGGGACTCTAAGAGCCTTGCTAATTTATTTCTCAGGACCCTTGTGCTCTAAGAGCATTGCAGACTGTGCTACTTAAAAGCATGGGGAAGCATGCATGAATGGATGCAAAAAGAAATTATCAGATACTATGCAATATAGCCAGCTCCTAGCTTGTGCAGCGACAGCTGTAGTGGAAATATTAAACGAACCCTAATCCTGAACAAATTTTATGAGAGACGCATTAGAGAAACCCTAGGCCTCATATTTGAACAACCACAGATGAACAAATATACTTTACTCATTAGAATTAGCCAGGAATTTGAGAAATTTCACCTATAAACTAGTGGACATTCATGTGGAAGATTGAAACTAAATGCTAGGCATCAAAAGAAAGAGAGAGGAAGATTCAAAACCTGGACTCTTAGAATTGTCACCTCTTCCTAATTCCTGCAACGCAAATGGACTGCCTTCGATGATGGATCGAGCAACTAATTTGCTATTTAATTATAATAATTATTAAGTCCTTGCCAAGCATTGAGAGAAATTTAAATAACTAATATAAAAAAAAAATAAAACTAGTATCATATCACAAAAATAAAAAGTGAGTATGAAAAATATAATATTAAAAGAAACTGAAAAGTTTGTATTAAAAAGGTTGTGTTTAGGACATTTTTGTTTTACACATTACACGTACCAGGCTACCAGCAACATCTATGTGCAGTGGCATTAAATTATTTATCTCGAAATACTAAGGCAGAAGCAGGGTTACTATTGAACACGGATGGGAGGCATGCACTGCCGAACAACGTGTCAACTAATGCAGAGTGATACAGGTTCTTCGTCTCGGGAAGCTCTATGTAAAGGTTTGTATGTTCCACGTATACAATAACTCTTTACCAGTGGACGAGAAATTATGGTTTGATGAGGAAGCTAGCGATCGGCGTGGCTCCTCCTCACTCCACCACGGATCCACCCACAAACTTCCTCATCCGTGGTTTGCCTTCCCAATGGAACAAGGGGCACACGAGAAAGGCTGGGCTACATGCATGCCAGGTGGGCTGCATGCACGCCCTCCTCCCGTAGTCCCAAGCAGGGTTCCTCCCAACAAAAGAAGGTCCCTCCTTCCTCGCGGGCGAAGGACATTTGGCTGGATGCTGTCATTCTGGGTGCTTCAGGATTCACAGGGAAATACGTTGTGAGATATTTCTTGGCCATTTGTGTTTTTTCAACATGATTATTTATGGAAAAGCCAATGTGTTTACGAAACAATTTTTGCAGACTTGCTAATGCCTCCAAAACTAGCGCAAATATAGTTACTTTGGCTGGATCAAAACTGAGTTTGAGGAAGAGAGCTAGATTCGGAAAAATAATTAATCCTTGGAAAATCACGATTGAAACGAAAGAACCAGCACAGTAGGTTTCGGGCTTGTTCTGAATAGTCTTTGCAATCATCCATTTTGTACTAGTGTTTCTTTTCCGTTCTACCAGGACAAGGAGTAGGTAGTATAAGGAAAAATGTCAGTGACAATGAAGATGGAGCTGTTGAACCCATGTGGCAGTGCCTGTTAATGGCCTATCTCATCTTCTTCTTCTGCAAAATTAGCCGTCTCGTTGGGTACTTGCAGAACACACTTAACTTGCTTCACCAGGACATCACGGCCTGAGAATACATTATCATTACCACGCTTAAACACACAACACCACAAATGTGTGTATATACGGAAGAAGCAAGGGCGAAGGGATGCATTCTGCCTGGCTTTCACTGTAGCTACAGTTGCTACTGTCAAGGGTGACAAGGGAAACTCAAAGATAGATGTTCAAGTTACAGAAATAAAAGAGCCAAACTGTAGAGTAAGCTAAAGTCAATTAACCACCTTTATCTTTTGTTTATTTATTTATTTTCCAACTGAGTTTAAGTTCTTTCTATAATCACGGTTTATATTCATGGTTGGTAGATTCAGACAGTAGATAATGTTGGACCAAATAGGGAATTATAGGGATGGGTACGTTATACTTTGGGTGAATTCAAGAGCTGGTATGGTTCAACCAAGAGTGAATGAATCACTGAAACTAGAATGGGATTTTCATTGATTGTACTCAGACCAATTTCTTAAAAATTAGATTCCCCTGTTGGCGAGGCTTTTAATTATGAGTATGTTCCAAGTTTCGGCGATAGGGAAGTTTTGGGTTTAGGCTGGAAGCCCACAAAAAACAAATTTAAATATTATAAAGAATTTGTAAAAACCTTGAACAACGTTCGAGAGCAGGTTCAGGGATAGCGATGGTTTTATTTAAGAATGGAACAATTTGCTTCATATGATATAGCGCCTTGTTTCATAAAATGGAGGCCCTAGGGTTTACTGCATGCCGATATCAGTATGGGAAAGACTCAACCAGAAGCTCTGATTAAGAAGGGCTCACGATGTCATTCTCTCCTGATAGGCAGTCCCCCACATTGAAGCAGACGTCACGAGCTTGCCATCACTGGAGGCCCTGTGCACGAAAACAAAGCTTGTTCTCAACTGCGTTGGTACCTACCATCTCTATGGCGAACCCGTGGTCTCCGCCTGCATTGAAAGCGGCATGGATTATCTGGACATTACAGGAGAACCTGAGTTCATCGAAAAAAATGGAGGCTGTCTACCACCAGAGGGCCGAGTAGACCTAAGCAGGAGACAGTGGGAAGGCGTAGTGCGGAGATAGTGTTGGAGCTTCAGGTGTTTGATTCTCCACATGAAAAACACCTATGCAGTGCATGAGGTGACAGTTTGGTTTGATGGACTGCTCCTATCCTTGGCAGTATCATCAATGCCACATTCAATAAAAAAAATTGATACCTCCTTTCGATCCTTACGCTAATAGTATCAACTATTTGCTTGCAAGTTATTTGATCCCCTACGTAGGACTTACAGGCTATGTGGGTGCTAATGCTCAACTGCAATCTCCCACAGCTAAGAGGGTAAATTATATTATTGTTATGTTTTTTTTTTGCCATTGAATTCTGTTTGAAGGAAGAATTGTGACTGATTGGACTGTGTGTTGTGTGTATAAAAGCTGGTCGCGGGACTTCTTGGAGTAGAATCGGGACAGGACGCTCTCCAGAAAATCTAATTCCTAAACATAACTCCACCAACTAACTCTCCAACGGGTTTGGCTGATTTCAGAGGTTTTTTTTTTTCTTTTCTTAGTGCAGCTGAGTGCATTTTGCTGTGAGTTTTCTCTCCTCAAGCCGGTATGCACTTCTCAACCGAGTCCATAATGAGTTATAGTGATCTTTGTGCAGCTGGAATTCTACTATGCTATTGAAGATAGGCTAGGTTGTGTTTCTTATGCTCACAATCTGGTGCCAGAATCTTAGAATGTTTCTCCCATGACCTGCTTTGTTGCTATGTCTGCGTAACAAGATTTTACAGCTCATTCTTGATCTTTACACAATTTGGCTGGCAAACTTTTATTGCTTGAAAATTGCTAATAGATATACGTCCTGGGCCTCATTGGGTTTGCGATTAGTGATTATCTTACAATCCATTAGGGTTTTATCCTCCTTAATTCCATTATAAGTTTGTTTCTACTCATATAGACTCAACACTTGAGGTTAATGTTCTGTTATATTTAAATTCAACATTATTGATGTAATCGCCTAGTCTACTGTTTAGATTTCTTTAAGCTACATTGGTTTGATACTTGACCAGCAGTTGGAGGGAATTCAATGACAGGAACTCACCCTGTCACTGTTGTTAAGGTTTAGCTTTTGATGGTTCATTGCAACAACGAAAATACAACCCTAGAACCAGTTTGTGGGGTTTTTTTTTGTGTGTTTCTTGTAATAGTTATTGCTACACCAGTTGTGAACCTTCCTGGTGTTTCACCAACATATTTATGGTGAAATATATTTGGTGTATTTCCTTTTGATTTGAATAATGTATTTAACGGTTGACACCTGATAACATAATGTATATGGTAGATTTCTTATGCTTCTGATAGACATAATGAGGTCGGGTATAGTCTATTTTAGCTTCGGATAAGAAGATTCAGTGCTATATATATATATATATAACCCAATATTTGTAGAAAACACCAATACTGATTGAATCAGTCTTTCTTTCTTTTATTTAAAGATTTAACTGTACTAAATAATCCCAAACAATCACAGCATGCCCACATAATTTCTTATTGTACAACTCTTAAAATTAATTTTATTATTTATGTATATATATATTTTTTAATATATCAATTGCGAGCCCTCTGGTTCCAGATTTGGAACCATGGCTCTGATACCATTCTGTAATGCTCTGCTTGTCAGGCGGAGCACTAAGTCCATAAGTATATAACAGCAAAAGACATTTACTCTTAATCTGATTCTCATTATTTATTTGTGCAATAACGAGAGGGTTACATCAAAAAATACTTGAACCTTAGCGAGTTGAAGATAGTCCTTGAATCCTCGTCTGAGCCTATCTGAGCCTTGATTCCAAATCGGATGATCCACCCTACCGACCAGCGTTGAACCTGCTGGCCCTAGGAAACCGACGGGTTTCCTAGCCCCCGAGCTCACGTGTCGATAAACCGATAGCAACTTCCTTTTGATGAGTGTAAGTCTTCCCCCTGGAGTTAACCCCCTCCTCCCGTTTCCTTCCTTCTCTGTTCCATCAACTTCTTACTCTCTTCTTCTATAAAAATTCTATCCCCCAAAATGCTCTGGAAAAATCCCTCCCCTTAACCATTCGATCCCCCTCCTTATACCTCCTTCCCCTCCTTTCTTCCACCGCCTCCTTCCACCGCCCCCTTCATATTTAAATTAATTTATTTGATTCTATCTTGGGCAGTCCAACCAGTTCATATATTTTTTGACATTTGTTGTGCATTAATAAATTTTGTTGAATTGTACAATTCCTCGCCCTTGATGAGATGGGGGAAATTACTAAATGTTTATCCTAGTGAATTTTACATGTTAAATTTAAAACCTAACCTAATGTCATAAAATTTTACCAATATTGTTTGTTTAAGTTTTATGCTGAATGGTAAAAATAATGGTAATAATAGTATTGTTAATTATTATATGTAATTAATAACTTAATAATAAGTACTAAATAATAAACACTAATAATATACAATAATAATAATAGATCATAATAATAGAAATAAAATAATAATATTTATTATTATTAATCAATAAATAATTAATTGCAGTATTATTGTTAATTAATTGAATGATAACACCGACATGTTTATGTTTATTGTTAAGTCCCCTCGCACATTGTTTCTTAATAAATAAGGTACATTTACAGGTTTAAATAAATCACAATTACTTAGTTAACCCATCCAACTATTTAATGTTCTTCAATTAATATTTCATACTAGCGTGCATGTGTGAAGTGTGCATGCATGGCCAGTACATGCACAGGCTGCACATGTAATATAGCAAAAACCCCTAAATTCTAGCTGATACAAATAATATTTCACATAACAAGACCAATATACAGATATAATATGATTTCTTTTGCCATTCAGAGTTATTTAACAGTTATGTTCTTATTAATCAGTTAATTAAGATTGGTACCTACCATCACTAATCCGGGATCATAAATGTCCAACACTCAACAATAATAAATAATATGTCCAACCATCCTAACCTACGTCCGCATCCTCCCTATCCTTCCTCTGCTAGTACAAGGTGGATGCCAGCTGTACTGACCTTCCCACACAAAACCTGAGAGCGGTAGCGTCGGCTAACTAGCGGACCTAGCCTCTCCTAGCAAGCATCCGACCATCATCATCACAACAACTTGGGGAGCGTGTATCAGCACTGCCCTCCGACGACCTCGGGTATCAAAGAGACATAGGGTGGGAAATGCATCCATCCCTCTCAACATACTGGGTACATACTCATCAAACCATACTGCGTTGCTATCGAGTTTATTGGTACGTGTCATCGTACCATCACTTGGCAATTAAGGCTCTTCTTCAAGATATGTATTGAGTCATACTTTGCATCACACACTTGGCTATCAGATAGCCCCTGTACCCTGCATCTTAGCGCTATGCAAACATGCATTCATAACCATATTAAATCAATAGCTGGTCCATATTATCGACATTATTTCCTTTCATCACATAAAATCACAAAATAAATCGCATCATGGATGGGTGCCCATGTACCACATCATACCAAGGATTACAATCAACTATATGTTTTTGTTATGAAATAAATGAATCTGATGACGACTACTGCATGATAATCGCATAAGCACAATAATTTCATATAAATGATAATCATCATAACATCATAATCAAAGCATCTTCATAGGCATGTTAGTCGTCGTAACATCATGATCAAAGCATAATATAAGCATGATAACATCATAATATCATAATTAGAGCATAATCCTAATAACATCATAACATCGGTAAATAATCACATATAACATGCCAAAATATAGTTTATGAAGTATAGTTGAGTCCACAGATAATAAGTAAATATAGTGTAATAAGTCTGAGTGGTAAATAAGCCCGAGTCAAAATATGGGGCACTACAATGACTCAAATTTGAACCAAACTTCATTCAGTGTGCCAAGACTTTCTATGTGAAAGAGAAGTCCTCTTGAAGTGCCAATGCATAGCATGTTGAAGGCCTCATCAATCCTATTAAAATACTTAGCTTTCTCCATAGCAGAATTTGGCTCGTTCTCAGTTCCCATGGTGACTCGGTAGAGGCCCTTGGACCTCAACTGGATGACCATCTCGGCCTTCCACTCAAAATAATTGAATGGAGTAAGTAGAGCTCGAGTTTACTCCATCCTTCCTGCACAACCTGTGACAAAAAAATGATGCTAAACCTGCAAAGCAAACACTCAAGTTTTCTGGAAATATTCCCTAAACAACAACTCAAGCCTCATAAGATTTATTTGCAGCTCCAACTAGCTCTGATACCATGTAATAATTTACTTCTTAATCAGATCTAGGAGCTAGAACAGTATTCACACCTGAAATGTTTGACAAAATGTGCAAGAGAAATAATAAAGAGACAGAAAATACATGAATAACACATATGAATGGTGCTAATTTCTAATCATATTATTATCATACATCATTTAGATGTTATGTTACACATTTATAATACATTGGAGGAAATTCGAGTGGCTCTATAAGTCAATTGGGAAAGTACAAGTGTCATGGTGAGAATTGACTGCCAACCCCCCTAGGTGGACCAAAGGAGCTCCAACTAAGCCCAAACAGTCACAAAACCTCATGTGAAGTGTGTTGGGTCATTAATGGGTCCTAGGAAAGTGTGGGTGAGAAGATAGAGGTGAGTGGGGTGCTCTAGGTGGAAATAAATGCTCCTGGGAGAGCTAAAACATGCCAAATACACCCCCTAGCGCACTTAGTTAAACCAGGGACCCAAAAATAAAGGAGGTGGAATCCCATGACATTAAATGAGGTGCAAATGTGATGGATTGACTAACTAGGGTGCTATTATATTTGTGAACAGGCCAAAATAGCCAGTTATAATGCTGAATCAGCTCTCATAAGTCTTAAACCATAGGATATCATTGCATGAAGGCAAATAAAGTTAGCCTAAGATAGAATTATGTACTAAGGATGTAGTACTACTCCAACAATTACAAAACCCAAACAAATCAGTTCTGTTTGCATAAAAGTACACTTTTTAAGATTTATTAAAAGATTTTCTTAATGTAATTTCTTCAAAACTATATTTAAGTGTCTAATATGTTCTTCCCTTGTTCTTCTAAAAATAAGAATATCATCCAGATATACAATAATAAGTTTTCCAATTAATTCCTTAATTACTTCATTCATCAACCTCATAAAAGTACTAGGTGTGTTAGTTAGACCAAAAGGCATAACTAACCACTCATATAATCCATCATTTGTCTTCAAGGTTGTTTTCCACTCATCCCATTATATTATACTAATATGATAGTATCCACTTTTTAAATCAATCTTTCATAAATACTTATCACCACTCAAGCAATCCATTAAGTCATCTATTCTTGGTAAAGGAAACCAACACCTAATGGATATTTTGTTTATGGCTTTGGAATCTGTGCACATTATCCATTCTCCTCCTTTCTTTGGGATAAAAACTGTAGGCACAACACAAGAGCTTAAAATTTCTCTAACCAACCCTTTATTCAATAATTGCACTTGTCTCCTAATCTCTTCATTCTCTACTAGGGTCATTCTATAGGATTATTTATTTGGAAAACTTGCACTAGGAATCAAATCTATGTGATGACTAATATTTCTTACTGGTGGTAATGCATTTGGTAAATCGTCAACCACAATATCAACATACTCCTCTAATAATTTTTGAACTTCAATATGCAAGTCATCCAATTTAGTGTTTGTTAAAACAACTTGAGGCTTACTAACAACATAAAAACTTACCTCTACATATTGTATGTGTTTCAAAAATTCTTTATCATTCACCAACACCACCTTTGATATTGACCGTATCTTTGTATGCTCATATTCCAAAGGCATACAAGTATGTTTCCTTTCATCTTTTTCAAAGTGTAAGTATTTTCTCTGCCATTGTATACTACTCCTATGTCATATTTCCAAGGTCTACCCAATAATACATAACATATATCCATCGGCATGATATCACACAAGACTTGATATTTATAAGTCTCAATATGGAACTCTACTTTGCATTGTTCAGTTACTAACAATTCGTATCCTTTCTGCAACAAGAAACTTTATAGGGTGTAGTATCTGGAATTCTCTGCAATCCCAATCTATCCACCATATCTACAGAAACTAAATTATCAGTGATTCCAATATCAATAACCAATTTACAACACTTAGCTATTTATTTGCACATTGTCTTGAACAAATTCTTCCTCTGTGTTGGTTCTTGGCCTTCTTTTCTTGGCTTCAACATAATTATTTTGATCCACAAAATTTCTCCTGTTTCTAGAGCTTCAAAATTTGATTTGTTTTTTGTAGGTGATTCCTCACCTTGAGCAATATGCAAATTTCTCTGCCCTTCTTCTCTTTTAAGACATTTCCAAGACATGTGACCTATTTTTCCACAATCATAACAAATAACTTCAAATTCTATGCCTCTTCCTCTACCTCTATAGAAAGGTCTTATTCGTCTGAAATATCCACCTCTTCCTCTTGAGGATTGTTCTTGCTAATTTAATGGAACATCTTCTTCTTTATTATAAGTTATGGGTCCATTCCATCCAACTTGTTGTTTCCTACCTCTTCTTGAGTTTTGTTTCCTATTCAACTCTCTTCCACCTACAAGGCACATTGGTATGCCTGCACATTACTTGGTCATAAGAGAATTAGTTCATCTTGGATTTCCAATTTGAGTCCATTCATGTATATTGCAGTATTCTTAGATATTTCCTCAACATATCCTGCTCTGATGTTTTGCTTATAAAATTCCTCAGTGTACTTGTTATTAATCCAAATGGCACTTCACCGTCCGAGTGCCGATATTCCTTATTCTGGTACACAAAAGGACATTTTAGGATTGAAGTTTGCCAAAACACTATAGATGGGAATGACATGAGATGCATTTACCCTTCAACCAGCTTGCCATATTATTTTTCTAATTGTTGATTGGTGTACGTGACTATCTTCTTTGAAACTCGTACGTATGTGACTATTCCCGTTGACAACTTGTGTACTGTACGTGACTATCTCCATTGCAACTTGTGTACATCAGTATACACATGTTTCCTTTAAGAAACACGTATGTCATACATGGATTGCCTATATTAATAGTTGCGTACATCTCCATTCGACATTAAAAAATATAAATCACGATTAATGGAGATTAGTTGGGCCTTAATCATTAACTACCCCAACTATATCAACCTCCTCAACCTTCGAAACCACTCTATTTCCCAAAGTATAAATAGAGGCCTTGGGGAGGGCATTAATCAATTAATTTTTGGAGAGCAATGTTATGCTGGTGGTATATCTTCAAAAGTCTTGGAGCAGCAGAACTTAGAGTCCTTTGGTTGCAGAGGAGTCCTTGTCTCAGGCGTTGGGTTGTACACTTATCTCATTCACTGATTGTTAATAAAGAGAATTCTTCTTCCAACATTGTGTTGAGTCTCTTTCATGTATTATGGTTGATAAATATATTTGATTAAGAAATATATATATTGTTTATGTAACCTGTCATATATACATGTATAAGATTGTACTTGGAGAATTTTCTCTTTGCAGGTGAAGGAGGTGCATCCCTGAAAGTTTTGGAGAGAAGCAGAGTGGAAGAAGATCAAGCTTGGATCAACCGTCGGTAATCGGGTGAGTCCAATATTTCTTCCTATTTCCTTTCTGTTCTTTATTAAAGCTAATTGTCTGCAAGGATAGAAGTAAGTTGGTAACCCCATACCCTAGGTTACAAGGGTGTTTAATTTTGAACTGGCGACTCCACTAGGGAGCCCAGCCTGCTGTGGGTTAACTCTGTAGATCCTTGCCCAGTCTTTGCTTTGATTCAGTGTGTGGTGTTGTGTCTTGGTTTAGACTTATAGTGGTGTTTGAAGGCCTTTATAATTTTTATTTTTGTTGAAATTTTTTACTCCTATACGTGGGTTGTTGTACTACACAGTCGCGTACAAAGGTCTGTGTACGCGGGTTGCAGCATTAGACAGTCGTGTACACTACGTAGGTTGCTCTTGTGAATAGTTGTGTACAAGTCTTAGCAACAAAATTTTTGGGGTTCGGTTGCTTGTCTCTGTCCTTTTGTGGATTTTTTTGTTGCTTAGGGTTCTTTAGTACTGGCTTTGCACTATAGGTTTGATAGCCCTGTTAACCATACTTTGTGCTTTTCGGTAAGCCCTTAGTTTTTTATTGGTTGTATTGTATTTATTTTAGTGATTTGAAGTGGATTTTCCTGTTGGGTAATAGGTCCAAGTGCTGGTTGTCTGAATCAGTGATCATGGTTCTAGATACTATAAATCCCATTCTATTTATGAACAGTGTTTGTTAACCCAAAAATCCCCCACATATCTTTCAATGGCCTACACCACCCAAGGAAACCATCTCACAACACTCATTTCAATGTATAAGACCTTCCATTTGACCCCCACACCTCCAAAAGAGCCCAAGGATGAAGAAAAGGGCTAAAAACCCCAAAAAGGGGCCCAAAATAGCCCTCTAGGAGCTAAATCCCTCAAAAGAGGGCTAAAGTTAGGGAGAAAGGGGCTAAAGCCTTGACCAAGGGCTTAAAACCCTAAAATCCCTTGGAAAAACTATAAAAGGAGGGTGGGGGGTCACTCTTAAAACACTCCTCCCTTGCCTATTGTTATGCTACCCGTGGATGCTTTGAGACCTTTGCCTCTCAAACCACCCACACTCCCTCTCCTCCATCTCCATCCCATCAAGCCATTGCTTCCCAACCAAGAGAGAGGTGCTCCCATGAGCTAGGGCATGGTGGCCCATTTCCACCCAAGTGAGGTATAACACTTCTTTTCATGTTTGTTTAATTGTTTTTGCTTTCTAACTATTATTTTTTATTTGCAGGTTCTATTGTTGACATTGTTTGCAGGTTTTCCATTGTAGTAGCTTAGGTTGTTTGCAGGTTTCAAGGAGGAGGAACTCTAACCCATTTTCTGCAAAGGGGTTCACAAAGCTTCTTCTTTTTTGTTATTATCTCTTAGATCTATTTTACAGTTGTAGCCATTTGCTTACTCTAGCTTAGTTTAATTTGTTGTTCTGTTTATGCTATTTCCATTTCGTTTTTTCCTGTTGTCAAAGAGTAGGAACCTACCCTTGTTCCCTATAGGCACAAGGGAGTGATTCTTGCTCCTACAGTGAGGAGAAATCCTCACTATATATTTGGAAACCATACCAGGTCGATCCCACAGGATCCCTGGTCCAAAAATTTCAAGTTTTCAAGTTTTTTCAATTTTACCCTAGTTTTCAGAAATCTTATGTTAGATCTGTCTTAAATCTTGTTTATTTCCTGTTTTAGTCAGTTTCGAAGCCTCTTCTAGGCCAAGCCAAGTTAGAATGACCCCAGTACCAGTTATTGTCGGCCAGATCTCCCTGCCTCACCAAAAACCCCTTTTTCGAGCAGGGTGCTCTTATCGGGGAAAAAGGTGAGACTGGGGCACTCTTAATGAGAAAATAGGCGTGCCCAGGGCACACTTAATCCCTAGACAGGCACGAATTCATCCTAGAAACTCAGGTTGCGGCTGTTTTCGCATTCTGTGCGACCCCCTCGCTCTTTTCTGGAAAAATCTCGCGGCCCCCTCGCTATATTTGGTCAGAAATATGCAGCCTGTCACACACTAGTTGAATTTAAGTTTAATTGACAGTAATTTTTAGTTTCAAAGGACTGTTAGTTCGGCCCAACCACCTCTGTCTACCATTGCAGGGCTTTTTCAATTCCGGTTTTTATTTTCTGCAAATCAATCCATGAACAATGTGTAAATGTTAAATCAATCATTAAGGCTTAATAAAATGAGCTAGTCTAACTAAAAGTAACTTAAAAATAACCATCTTGCTGCCCCCTTCCTCCTCTACCCAGTCATCACCCTTCGGGGTATTCTGGGATATGACGAAGGGTAAGCTCATATAGATTTAGGCACTCCATGGTATTTTTCCCAAACCACTAAAACTGGGTGACCTAGAAGGTAGAGGGGGTAGAAAAGGAGGGATTCTCACGGCGCTAAGCGTCCTCCCTGTTGACCAACCTAGCATTCGAGAGGTGACCTGAGGATCTACAGATAGGCTTAGTCCCATTGTGTTGAGATCCTAGCACCTTCTCTTGGTTTGAAGAAGAATATCACTGAGAGGTAGACATTTAGTTAGGCCAGCAATCCAGGGTTAATCACTGTACTTGCTTTCAAATTTCTGTTTATGTTTGCATACAAAACCATGATATGAACTCTACCATGAATTCATAAACCATATTGCAACAACCAAATACCAGAACAAAGAAGAAAACCAACACACCATACCAAATAATTAACCCAACTTAGTTCATGACACTGAGTAAGCCTTAAAATTTACCAAATTTACACTAAGTTCAATCAATTATGTAGTCTTTAAGGACATAAGTCCCTGTTTGCTTCAAGTGTGGGAAGTACTTGGGATTTTCCTAGAAACTCATTGTGAGGAGTACCATAGGAACCCCAAAGTAGCTAGCTGCTGAGAGGAATTTCCAAGCGAAATGGGCAACGACCCCTTTCGATTGAGTAGAAGCACCCGTGAGGAACAAGCCAAGCGCTGTCTTCTGGCAGTCTTGGTGGCTGAGAGACCACCTTCAGCCAATAGGAATCCATTGAAATCGGGGTCCAAATCTCATACCCACCAGTTTCATACACAAAAGCAAACACAATTGATCCTCCACGATCTTCCTCACGCCTGAGAGGTGAACCACCACCATTTGGAACACTTGATCGGCATCGTCGAAGCTGCTCTTAGTGATCTCCCACACCGTTAAAGGGCCACACACTGTCTGATTCT
The DNA here is from genome assembly GCA_001517045.1 of Pseudotsuga menziesii. Taxonomy (NCBI): domain Eukaryota; kingdom Viridiplantae; phylum Streptophyta; class Pinopsida; order Pinales; family Pinaceae; genus Pseudotsuga; species Pseudotsuga menziesii. Next base: position 492,836 of record LPNX010780283.1, read on the forward strand.
GATTCAGACCCATATCAGTCTGAACCAGACCTCCACACTGCACCATCAAGCCCCATGGCTAGTGCAAATCCGGATCCATTTTTCGGCCTAACCTTAGCGAGTGGATCCATGTCCACATCACAACCTGTCACCCACAACTTGGCAAGCGGTCCAAGCACAGTCATGCAGAATTTCATTAGCAAATTTACACCACCCTTAGTGACCAACCAAGATGGCCCTATGGTAACACACGGGGGTAGTGGCCCCTCCACACACACTGCCCCTTCAGCCACACAGGGGGGCAGTGCACCGTCCACCTACATTTCCCCTACTATCACACATGGGGGCAATGCTCCTGCCATGCGTACTGCCCCCCACACAACACTTGGGGGCATTGGCCCATTCGCAATGGTGCCACCACAAGCACCCCCAGCCATGCAGATGCATTATGCACCTACAAACCCCACCCCCATTTCAGCCCCATCCCACATCAACTTGGGGTCAAATCTACCCTTCATGGCTCATCTAAACTTGCCTGAATTGGCTAGATTAACAAATGACCCCATCCACCACCAAGATTTCTGGCCACCCATGCCAACTAAGCTGCCATCAAACATCCCAAAGTTTGAAGGCAAAGCTGGGGAATGTTCCCAAAATCACATAATAACATTCCATCTATGGTGCTCATCCAACATCATCGTAGATGACTCCATCAGGCTAAGGCTGTTCCAACGCACCCTTACAGGTGCCATAGCCAAATGGTACATTGAGCTGCCACAAGCCAAGTACCCCAACTTCAACTCCCTAGCCTTCATGTTCCTGCATTATTTTCAACTCCCTGTTAGATACGATGAGGGGGTGGACATCCTATTATCCTGTCGCCAAAGCACTGCCACTCACATAACTGACCATATCCATGAGTGGCGGCGACGCCGTAGCTTATGCAAAATCCAACTAGATGACAGGATCTTCTTGGATTGGTTCCTTAAGACTTTGCTCCCACCCATCGCAAAGGACATCGCATCTAAACATCCCCAATCTGAAGAAGAGGCCATACTGAAGGCCCAACAATTTGACTTGGTCTACTCTCAGTCTGGATACTTGTACACTGTCATTCCAGACGCTCTCCGTCTGAGTACCTCCTACCACGACACACTGGGGGCATCCCACACTGCGAATGACATCATAGGGTCAGTTTCCCAACAACCATAGCCTCGACTGATACCACCTACCATTACACCACAACCAAGAAAAACTATTAATATTGCTTACCAAAACCAAGCTCTAGACTATGCTAGAATGATGTCCCAGTCCGGAGCAACAACCTCTTATGCACAACCTATGCCACCGCAGCAGGCTCAGGCCATGGTTTGGCCAACACAACATTATGTGGGGAAAATTCCCACATTTGTGGCACCACCACCCCCACAAATATACTATGCACCACTAGTGCAACAAGTTCAAGCCCCTGCCCCTACTCCACCCACTCCATTGGGACAAGTGTTCCCACAACAAAACCGTCCCAACCAGCCTACCCCTAACAATCAACAAGGGCAAGCCAGAAACAACCGGCCCTGCAACCAAGGCAATAACCAACCACAAGGAAGTGATCAGCAACCGAACCCTCCCAATAATGCCGCGGCTAACCGACCAGCCCAAAATCCCCCACAACAGAATGCACCAAGACGCAACACTCCGTTGCGCACAAACCAACCTTGTACACTCTGTGATGTTTATGGGCATTACACATTCGAGTGCCCCCTCATGGCTCATACTAAGCAGGCCATTCAAAATGAGGCCCAATAGGCTGCTAATTCTCCCAATCAAACCCAACCCAACTAGGCACCACAAGGGCCTCCTCCCATGGTGCTTCAAAACCCACTACTAGTCCAAGGATTGGTGGCAACCGCTCCCCCTCCCCAGACTGATCCCAATGCTTCGAGGGCACCGTCCATGGCCGAAACAGGTGTTCACCACCTGCTAGCCATGACCACTAAAGAGGTCAACTTACAGACTAGACGAAATCAGTACGGTACCACCACCGAACTTGTCGATTCATCAGCAGCATCCACTTCTAAGACAACCAACCTACCTCTCCAGTTACCCCCATTCCTGTGACCCCCCATACGTAGATTTTCCAATAATGCCACAGTTAGAGCTGCAGTCAGCTATAGCATTGCGGACAATTTGGCCCAAATGCCAACTGCCATGTCTACTCTTGAGGTACTTAAAACGTGCCCAATGCAGCGAAAATCCTTACTAGCCGCTCTAGGGGTAGTAGAACCCTTGGAATCCAAGTTAATCATGTTTGACACAGAGAATGGAGAGCCACACATTCCCTCCACTATCGCCTTCCAAATCCCGGTGTCCATTCGGAACTTGGTTGTGCACCGATGCATAGTGGATGAGGGAGCATCCACGTGCGTCATGTCTACCTTGGTTTGGCAGAAGCTTGGATCACCAATTCTGCAACCATCCTCCATGACTCTGCAGGCTTATGATGGACATCCCACTAAATCCCAAGGAATCCTCCCCCATGTCCCCATCATGTTAGCCGGGAAGATAGTCCTGATTGACATCGAAGTCGTCAACACTCAATTAGACTACAACCTCCTCCTTGGAAGGAGTTACATGTACGCCATGCGAGCCATCGCGTCAACTATCTTTCACCTCATGATGTTCCCCCACAAAGGGAAGATTGTGACAGTTGACCAGCTCACCTACCATGATCTACAAGGGTTAACAGTGCCTTCCAACGTTATCCTTACCATCACCACCATTGAGCTACAAGGGGCGACTGCACATGATAATGTCATCCCTGCAACCAACACTGTGGTTGAAAACACACCAGCCTCCCCACCATTGAATGTGGGCCCTGGGTTGTTTACCGATCCCACCATAATGGCTCCTTTCTCGTTGGTGTCACCACCACCGACACAAAAGAAAACTGTGAACTTGTGCATGGTTTCATCAAGCACCACTACACCCAAATATCAATCACAGCCACAGCCCCAACCACAACCACAACATCGTCCACAACCGCAACTCCAACAACATGCGCAACATCATCCGCAGCCGCAACATTACGCACAACCACAACCACAACCTCACCCCCACATGCAACTAGCTGGGAGTTATGTGGGCTCATCTCCAGTCCATACAATTCCCTTCCTCTTTCCCCCACCTGGTTTCATGAGCAAGCCGGACATGGCCACCTTAAGCCTACCCAACTTTACATTGGGGATCCCGGTGTGGTATCTAGATCCACCAGCTCAACCAGCAATGCCCTAGGTTGTGTTAACCCCAGTGCAACCTATTGCGGTTGAGTCTCACCCTCCACCCGGTCTGCATAAGCCAACCCTCGCACCCACACCTGCACTTCCCCAACCCAAAAGAGCTAGGGGAAAGAACACCAAAGCCACCGCAGAACCATGACAAGTTCCACCTTGTGCTGTCTACAAACAACAGGGCCATCCAACTCAAAATTTCCCTGAAATCCCAGTGATCTGTGCGTATCTATATGCCATGGATACAAACGAAAACATCCCTGTGGTTGAACTCCTAACCACACCAATAGTCAAGAATAAGGCATTAAGGACAAACCATGCTTGCACCCTTTGCGGCTTGTATGGACATTACTCCCACCATTTCCAAGACCTACTTGAATTTTGAATGGCTCTCCCTGACCTCCGTTACCATTCCCTTGAGTCTGAGATCACCTTGATTGAAGAAGTTCACCCACCACCACCTTCTTCAGACACCATGTCCATCTACATGGTGTCCAGTTCCACCAACTTGCTCATTTCCACTGACGGTCCATCAGACCTGTCACTTCGTTGCTTCAACAACGATGAGGAGATACTTGAAGCTCTGACCACCCCGAAATACCCATGGGATGACATGCACCATCGCCCGTTATTCCTCATGAAAGAGCTTGTGTCACAATCTGACCAGTTTTCTGTGGAGACCAAAGATTTCATCCATGGGAAGGTTGACTAGTTCAAGAACCCAATCCCAACACCCAATGCCTTCGAATAAGGGAACATGGTGACCATTTTACCAACAATAAAAATTGACATCTCAACCAACTTTGAGATCGTTGAAGAAATCATGCTGGGGGCATCTTGCTCCCCGGAAGAGGTTGATGCCTACACCGCTCTCTTCCAAGAGTTCCGTGACATCTTCGCTTGGTCATACACTGAAATGCCTAGCTTAGATCCATCCATCGTGGAACACCACATCGACACATGGCCTGATGTGGCACCCGTCCGCTAGAAGCAACGACCCATCCATCCATCCAAAGTGGCTGCAGTGAAAGCCAAGATAGAGAAGCTGCGCACAACCGGCTTCATTTATCCCATTGCATACACAACTTGGGTTTCTAATCCTGTTCCCATGAATAAAAAATAGGGTACCATTTGTGTTTGCACAGACTTCTGTGATCTTAATGGGGCATGTCCCAAAGACAACTTCCCCACCCCGTTCATCGACCAGATCATCGATGCATGCGCTGAACATGAGGCCTTCTCCTTCATGGATGGATTTTCTGGCTACAACCAAATCCAAATCCAAAAAGAAGACCGTTACAAAACGGCATTCACAACCCCATGGGGCACATTCACCTACCAAGTCATGCCCTTCGGCCTCAAAAATGCTGGAGCCACCTTCCAGCGAGCCATGACATATTGTTTCCATGATTTAATTCACATCATCTTGTTGTACTTGGATGATCTCACCGCTTGATCATGAAAACAAGCACAACATATAGACAACTTGCGGCAAGTCTTTTTACATTGCCACAAGTATAACATCTTCCTAAACCCCCTCAAGTGCATTTTCTATGTCCTAGCAGGTCGTTTACTTAGATTTATCATCTCCCACAAAGGGATAACGGTAGATACCCTCAAAGTTCGGGCCATCCTTGATCTTCCTCCCCCAATAACTTGGAACCGACTACAAATCCTACAAGGCAAGGCCAACTTCCTTCACTGCTTTGTGCCAAAGTATGCAACAAAAGCCTATGGATTCATCCGCCTGCTCCGCACAAAAATCCCCTTTGTTTGGGATCAGCAAGCACAATAATCATTTGAGGCACTCAAACAAGCCCTGGCTTCTGTACCATTACTCTCACCACCAGATTTCACTCGAGACTTCATCCTTTATGTATTAGCCTCAGAAAATGCCATTGCTGGAGTCTTGGTCCAAGAAGACGATGCTCACCATGAGCACATGGTTTACTACATCAGTTAGAAGCTAACAGGACCCCCATTATGATACTCACCCGAGGAGAAATTGGCCCTCGCCGTCATATTCTTGGCTCAAAAATTGCGCCACTACATCATCGCCAACCATACTCGTGTAGTGGCTGATTCAAACCCAATGCGGTACCTCTTAAGCCACCGCCTTCTACAAGGTTGAGCAGCCAAGTGGGTAGTCATCCTCCAAGTTCGACCTAGAATTTGTGTCTCCCAAAAGCACAAAGGCACTCACACTAGCCACACTCATGACCGATCTGCCCCCATTAACTGCATCATCACCCCCCAAGGATGACCTCCCTGATGATTTCCTATTCGTCATATCTACAGACGACCCATGGTACCGAGACACCCTTCTCTATTTACGAATGCAAAAGTTCCCAGTGCACTTCAACCGTGAGGATAAGCGACGCATCCGACATCAATCCATTCACCACTTGTTGATTGGAGATGTTCTGTATCGTCGAGGCATTGATACCATCCTATGCCGTTGCCTCATCTATGACGAGGCCAAGACCATCCTCAACGAAATTTATAGTGGTGCCTGTGGTGGTCACCTTTCAGGCCTAACAACCGCCCAAAAGATTCTGTGCGTTGGCTATTTCTGGACCTCCATCTTTGCTGATTGCATAGAGGCAGTCAAACATTGCCACAACTATCAGGTTTTTTCCCGAAGGGCAAGAACCCCCCCCCCACACCATTACACCCCGTAGTCACAGTCAGGCCTTTCTGNCTTCATGACAATCAACCCCATTTCAGCTAATGGTCACAAATACATCATCGTGGCAGTCGATTACTTCACCAAGTGGGCCGAGACCATGCCCACATTCGATTGCAAAGTGGAAACTGCAGCGCGTTTCTTCTTCAACCATGTCATTACATGGTTTGGTGTCCCTAAATAGTTAGTATCAGACCATGGGGCACACTTCCAAGATGCCATATGGGCTGAATTATCAACCATGTTGAAATTCGAACACCAGTACTCCTCTTCCTACTACCCTCAGGGAAATGGCCAAGTTGAAGCAGTCAACAAAATCATCAAAACAATGCTCCAACCAATGGTAGGAAATCACAAAACTAACTGGCATCACATGCTATTCTATGCCCTATGGGCTTATCGCACATCCACAAAAACCGCAACTGGTTTCACTCCTTTCCGCCTAGTACATGGCGTTGAATCAGTGCTCCCTATAGAGTGCCAAATCCCATCTCTCCGCCTCGTGGTGGAACTCCTTCCTGATACTTCACCTTTAGAAGAACGGCTCCTCCAACTCGAGCAAACCATAGAAGGCCATCGAGCTACCCTCTAAGACATCGAAGCAGCAAAAACATGATCAAACATCCAATATGAATCCCATGTCCACCCTCACACCTTCAGCAAAGGTGATATGGTTCTAGTCTATGACCAACCCAATGATAAATTGGGCAAAGGCAAGTTTGAATCAATGTGGTATGGCCCATACGTCGTCCATCATTACCTCGGAAAAGGGGCATACACCCTCATTGACTTTGATGGACAACTCTTGGAGAACCCCCGCAATGGGCTCTACCTCAAGAAATTTTATGCTTAACATCACCAATGAGTCACTTCATTTTCTTTTTCTTGTTTTTGAACATTTTTCAGCAAAAATCAAAGGCAGCACCATCAGCTGCTAGTCAAAAGTCACCCGGAGCCTATTCGAGACACCTCTCACACCTTTGGGATCAAACTTTCATTTATTTATGAGACCATTGTCTCATGTTTAATTAGTCAAATTCAGGACTATTTCCCACAATTCACCTCGATTCACGAGCCATGACATGACGATGCAAGTGTCTACAGACCGGTACTCATATCACACTTCCCGATCGCTACTCATGCAAGCTGTCGGGCCGCCGCTCGTTAAGGACTGTAATTTTACTTTTTGTATTTATAATTGTCTTTTTTCACTGCACCTTACGTGGATATCTGGACCATTGTCCATCAAAACTTTTTTTTTCTTCCATGTATTTGACATATAAGTGTCCTCAAGCCGCCACCCATTAAGGACTGTAATTTTAGCTTTTTTTTCTATTTTTAGCATATAGTCATCTTTTCCGTTCACCGCACCTTACGCGGACCTCTGGACCACTATCCACAAAATAATTTATTTTTCTTGCATGCATTTGGCATATAAATGCCCCCGAAATTGCACTCACATCGCATGTGGTCAAGTTCATCCACATTAACACACACACACGCTCTCCTAACCTCTGTTCAAGAGCCAGCTTGGTTTGTGTGCCTCTACTGCATTGACTCGTAGGCCTTTGCCGCGATCTATCCCACACATGTATTGGTATGTTTGAGAGCCTGCTGCTCCATCCATACTGCGTGGATGACCTTTGGACCTCTGTCCACCGTCCCGACATGGGGCACCACTTGTGCCACCGCAATCGGTTGACCATACTAGAGTTTTGTTTAAGCTTTTTTATGACTCCTTAAAACAATGAAAAGATCACCGAGCGCAGTTGCTTCCTTTCCTGCTCGCTAAAGTATAGGAAAGGGCATCTACATTGTCTCATTTACCTCCTTTTATGGACCATGTAGACCATTTCATGAAAAGGACCTCCTTGGCACACTCAAGCCAAGACCGTTCCCCTTTGCATACTTTTATGCTTTCTCGAGCAGAGGGTCCGTACTTTACAAAAAATGTCACCACCAGTTGTTGTTAAGCTCTTTTCCAGTTGTCTCAACAAGCAAAGATCGCTGAGCAAACTTTATTTTGTTCATGCTTGTAAAAGTATTTGAATGACCGTCCAGTCAGTATAGGTTTAACCTTTTCCGGCCTGATTGGACTACCAACGGTAAAGAAGTCTCTCATCCCTTCCAAGATGGGCGAGCTCTCCTATGTATAATTTTATCCTTTTTCGGGCATAGGAGACTACCAATGAAAAAGAGCCCCCACTGGAGTCTTCTTCCTGATTTCAGACTTTCTAAAATTGAAAGCACCATTGAGCATTTACCTTCTTAGGCTCGCAAAAAATCCACGACATCGTACCATAACGGTGTCCCTAGACACCCCCCCCCCCCCCCCC